>JAUTXW010000153.1:547500-1147500 GCA_030620095.1 Kuschelorhynchus macadamiae
GTAGAGTTTAGCAGATAATTAGAGCAGCTTCCCCAGAAACACAATCCATAGCGCAAATGGGACTCTATCAAGGCATGATATACACTCTTTGCTACTGATATATCTAACTCCCGCGAGACAATTTTAAGCGCATAGCAACCTTTTGCGCTTTTGGAGTTCACATTTAAAATATGTTTTTCAAATTTGAGCTTATTATCAATATAGAGACCCAAGAACTTGTTAACATTTAAGGTACCTATTGGTTGTTTATTCATTTTGACACCATCTATTGAGCATTTGAAAGATATAATGTTTGTCTTTGTTATGTTCAATGTAAGTGAATTTGAATTACCCCAGTCTTTTATTTGATCCAAATCCCTTCTAACAATTTGTTCCAACTGGTTGGGATCACGGTGGTGCCATAAGACAGTTGTGTCATCTGCAAACATTGTGATGAACCTTGGATATCGATTAATGGCAGATCATTTACATATAGTAGAAAAAGCAATGGGCCCAAAACCGACCCTTGCGGAACACCTGCAGAAATATTTAACCTGTTAGACTGGTCATTATTGACACTTAGAATCTGACACCGGTCAGCCAAGTAGGAACGAAACCAAGCATAGGCCCTCCCCCTAAATCCATAAACTTCAAGCTTTCTGAGCAATACTCCATGATCAACACAGTCAAAAGCCTTAGTTAGATCACAGAATACCGTAGCAGCAACCTCTCCGTCATTCAAACGTCCATACAATGCCTCTGAAAATTGAATATAGCATTATCTGTAGAGAACGATGATTGAAACCCAAATTGGTGTATGTTGAGAATATTATGTTTTTTTTAAAAAGAATAGCATCCTCTTTTTCATGAGTTTCTCTATAACTTTAGACAAGGTGGGTAACAGAGAAATCGGTCTAAAATTGGACGGAGAATCAGTTTCACCCCCCTTAAAAATTGGAACAACTGTGGCAAATTTTAGTTCCGATGGAAATTCTCCACATGAGAATGACCAATTAATAGCTTCTGCTGAAGTAATTAATGTATAATATAGAAGCCTTAGCAGTACTCTTACAGTAATATTATCCCAGCCAGAAGCTTTGACATTTTTAATATCCTTAAAAATTTCAATCAATTCTTCGGGATTAGTTGGTAATATATAGGTGTCATTTATGACACTATGTTTAAGATATTCTAATGGATCACCTCTTTGGCATATATTTTGGGCTAATTTTTCAGCTATGGTGCAATAAAAGGAGTTCAGTCGGTCTGCATTAATATTATATTCCACAGCAGCACTGCTTCTGCCTGTTAAGTCATTAACAACTCTCCAACATTCCTTTTGCCTGTTATGGGATTTTTCAATTTTTTTTGAGAAATATATCTTTTTTGCCAAGTTGAGAGTTGATCTGTATATAGAACGGCATTTTTTGTAATAATCCATGAAAACAGTACTATCAAACAAAAATTTATGTAGTATGTAAGGAACGCATATTTTGGGCAGACACCTTTAGACCTGATGTAAACCAACATTTCCTTTTACGGTTTTTAACCATTCTGAGTGGAAACGCTTCATTAAACACATTACAAAGTAAACGGTAAAATTGTTCAAGAGGATTTTCAGAATTTAATATATTATTCCATTGAACGGTTAAGCATAACTGGGAAAACCTATCATAATTTCACTTAGTAAAAAGCCGTTTTAGCTGTTTCTTATTACTGTGCTTAGATTTTGTGGTAATCCCAAATTCACAGAATACAGCTTCGTGGTCTGAAAGACCAGCATTCATCACGTTCACGTGATTTCATTCACGTTTTTATGATGACGTCATTGACGAATTTATAAAAAATGATCGAAGAATCGAATTACATTACAAATAGGTAAGTTTCTAACAATTGCTTCCCTTTCTTCAAATTTCACTCACAAGTCGATTAACTTTTTATAAAAAATTTTCATTATTTAATTTTGTAGTCCTAAATTGTAGTAGTCGTTTAAATGGGTTTTTAAAGCTGATGTCAAATTAATAAAAATAGTACGTTTGATGCGACTTCAAATAGTTATATTTTTTTCATTAGGCGGAAAAACGCAAGATTTATTGCAACGGCTGGCGTTTCAGAGCCGAGACGTAGACGAGGCTAGGAAACCAGCCAAGGCATTAAATCTGCTTTTCGGCCGTATGAAACATGATTTTTTCTTCGAAAGACATTAAAAGTTTCCGAAGGAGACGGAATTGTGTTATTTGTATATTTAAACATCTATCTACTAATCATTTTCAACCGTATTCACTAAAGAGGTTTAAATTTAGACCAGGCCTAATTTTTAAACCTTTTTAGTGAATACGGTGGCTGGTGTTTACGTATTGTCACTGTCAATTTTGTTTTACGTTACCTGAGCGAACTTTCAGGCAGTAAATAGTACTTTTACTGAAAAAAAAAAACAAATTATTAAGAGGGATAAAAAAGGTTGTACATTGATTTTATTTTTTTCAGTCGATTAAAATTTGTATAAAACATTTTCATTATTTAATCTTTTTAAGCATATATTTTGCTTTGCAAATTTAGTTTTTCTTATATTTCTCGCTGGTTTCTACAAAGTAAACTTAACTTATTCCGTCATATAAAGCGAATTCTAAAACAACAAAGTTTGGGAGTTTTAGGGATAATTTTTGGCTCATTTTATGATAGACAGTTTTTTTCTCGAACACACCACTAATTTTTAATTGGGGCTTATAGTTATGTTATCATTACTTATCTGGCAATTATATAATCTATATTTTTTGGTTAGTGAATGGCCCTACAATATATATCGTGCAAATCACTTTATCCCCCTGAATTTACCTTATACGCCTGCTCAAAACCTTTAAAAATTAAACAAATAAATTTTGCAAAAACTAAATCTAAAGGAAGTTACAAATTTGCGCAGTAGATTGTTTAAAAAAAATAAATCTTTTGTTGCGTAGTTTCTCAACAAATAATAAAAAAGTAATTATTTTTATTATTTACCATCGATTGAAAAACCTTCAAGCTCCTCTTGGTCAGAAGTAATTAATATAGAATCACTTAATTATTGTTTAAAATTTTAAACGATTTCGTGCAAAAAAATACTTGAAAAATAATAAATGTATCTACAGGTTTCCATTTTAGTTATGTATTGTTATAATTATATATATTTTATTTACGTAATGATATCTAAAAATTGTTTTGTGTTCGCTGTTCTAAATCCGCAAATAAAAGTTTAGTTTTTCACTAAGTATTCAGTAATCATTCTTCCTTCTTTAAAAAATTAAATTTCGTAAGAGATATAAATAATAAATCCAGTGATAATTTAGTTTTTGATAAACTAATTTTTGAGTTTCTAACCTAATTCAATTACTCTCAAATGATATTTTAAGAATTACTGAATATATATTTTTTTTTGTTCAAAAAGTTTTATTTTTCTCATAAGAAAGTTGACAAGCATCTTAAGTAGCGGTTTTATTCTTTTTGCAGAAAAATAACTTTTTGAGTTACAAAAGTTATATTATTTTTATATCTCTCAGAGCAATGAATTTATACAGGGTGTCCCCAGATACAATGTGACAGCCAACATTTTCGTTATTATGGCAAAACAAAGATTGTGTTCAAATAAAAATTATAGAAAATTCAATTCAATTACATTTAACATTTATTATATAAAGTGCATCGGAAACTCAGTGCAAGAGAGAGTTTTTTACAAATATACATTGCACACCCTATATATTTGTAATTTTTTTAACTGCGGTAAAATTTAGAAATATTTGCTGTGCGATAACTTATACTTAACTCTGATGGTTTTTAAGTTATATGAATTTTGTATTTAAACATACAATTTTAAAGCACTGTAATCTATTATCGCACATAGCAATGAAACTGAAACAGATTGTGTTAAAATGTATGTCTGTTATAAGAAATGCAAACATTAAACCAACTTATAAGTTCTGTGTCATCACTTCCGAAGTGATAGCACCGCAAGCTAAAATTTTTCGGGGTGCCACGCCCAAAATGGCTATTTTTTTAACCATTTTATTATGTTAATTATCCATAGCTTTGGAGCGTTTTTTAATATTTAGGGGAAATAATATGAATTTAAGATTTTGAATATATTTTTTTGTTCTTAAAAAACAGTTATCTACCTATATCTCAAAGCTAATTTCGATTCTATTCGATCGATGCAAAACTGCTTTCTCCTCCGATAATCAGAACCCACTAATTTAAATTGATTTTAGAACAAGCGAACAAGCGCCTGCAGCCTGCAATAGCAGTTTTATACCTTTTCCATCTTTATTGGCTTACGGATATTCACCATTGCGTTGCCATAGCTACTGCCGTAAACAACAAGTCTAACCGCGAAAACTTAACCGACGTGCGGGAGGCATATACAGTAACAGCACGTGTGCTAGAAAGTCGGACTTTCCGAAGTCGTGGCTAGTAACGGCACTTTTGCTAGCAGCATATGTAGTAATAACACGCGGGCTAGAAAATCTGATTTCCTAAAGCACTGGCTAGTAATGACACTAGTTCTAAAGGCGATAATAAAAAAGAGCACCCTATACTGTAAATAATTATAGACCAAGAATATTAAAACAAATACCAATACAGTACAACAGGGTTTTATTACATTATTAATGTATTATTTTACAAAAGTAAAACAAATACCTACCAATACAGTAAAGCAGTGTTTTATAACATTACTCATGTATTATAAACTTTCGTTAGTATATATTATGGAAACTAAAGTGATTAGTTTTGACAAATAATCTAATTTTTTTGTTTTTAGTAATTTCGCAGCATTTTTAATGGTAATTATTGTCTTAAACAAATAAATGACAATCGAAACAAAATTTATGTATAAAACGTTGTTTGTTTAGTATTTGTATTATGGCTATATTATACAACCTTTGAATTGGGTAATACCGCCTATACATTATACGCTTGTTAAGTAATGTTTAAATAGTGCCCCAATACGACAAAACTAAACTGGGAAGTTTTTTCTTTGGTTTTTTTTGTAATTGGTTTCATATAAGATGCGTACATGGAAAAGCCAAACACTTTTTTTTAACAGTATGTTCTTAGATGGGGTTAAGTAATATACAGTGACTTTATAAAGTCACTGTAGACAAATAAGCCAACAAGTGTAAGATATTAGAAAAAGTTATTTTTCATAACAGTTTTTGTTTGAAGAATTATTAAGATTCGCGTGATCAGAAATATATTCTTTTTAAATAAGAATCATAAAAGTACAGAAATGTGATTGTCAAAATCAAAATAATTTTAAAAATGAATTTTTAAAACAGAAAAATTTTTCTTTATCCGTATCTATATTTTCAACTATGCAAAGAAAACGTCAAAAACAAATAAAACACATAATCTGTATATTTCTCCACATGGCAAATACCTATACATAGATTACTTGCTGTTTCCCATTCTACTTTCTGGCACACGTGCTATTACTAATTGTGACTTCGGCGTTCCGAGTTCAAACGATGTTTCTAGCCAGCGTGCTATTACTGAATACGCGTGCGGGAGGAGTCTGATGCGGCGTTTGTTATTGCTAATTGTAATTCCTCAACGGGTCGCTCCTACGAAAAGGTGTTCACCGCGCTATGTTTTTAAGTCATTATTATTTTTTGAGTATATAACGCACTAGTTTTGATAGAAAATAATGGTATAATTAAGTAAATAATGTGAATTTATATAAAACATACTACATTTTTATTTTTTAAAATGCTTGATATTTTAAAAATATTTTTATATTTATAAGTAAATTGATTGGAAGTGGCGAGCCGCCACTGGAATGATAACGTCATATCCTTCTTTAAATCTTCTAAATTTAAAGGTAGCGTTTTATATAACTTAGTTTTAAATATCTCAAAACAAAAGTCCAAGGACCCCAGTCCCGTAAAACGGGTTGGCCAATGAATAGAAGTTATTTATTTATTTATTCAAGCAATATATATAAATATAATATAATAAGAAAGTTAAGGGGTTTAAAAAATATATAACTAAAAATAAAGTATCAGAAATACAAAAAGATATACAAGTATTAAATATAAAAATATAAACATAAAAATGTTGTTTTCTTAAAACATAAAACACTTAATTAAATATTACAAAATATAACATAGGATTTGACACACATCACACCAGACGTAACACAAATAAAATCAAGAAAATGTCAATAGAGACGGTTGGGGACATGAAGACCACTCAAGGTTGATCTTGCCGATGTGTTGAACTTTATTACGCTGCAGTTGTAATTGAAATCAAATGGTAGATATTTATTAAAATACCCCATGAATTTATTCATAATCTCATTTTCCCAATATCAGTACGGCTGTAATTCAATGAAAAAGTCTCAGGTTGCCTTGTCCTACGGGGAGGTACTTTAAAATTAAGCAATGCCAGTAGCTCAGGACAATCAATCTGACCAATGAGGAGTTTGTGGCCAAATGATAGGGTTAATCTTATCCGACGATGCTCCATAGTTTCTAGACCAAACATTGCCTAGCGTTCGCCATGTGTCAGCAGCGATCTATTTATTTATTTATTTATTTATTTAAATAATAATAATGTCAAGCAAAATAATACAGATAAGGTAAAAATTAAACACATACAGATTATGTAACATGTAACACAATAACAAATTCCACACATAGGTACTAACATTTATAATTGCAAAGTAAAAACTTTATAGAAAATGAGACAATGATTGAGTTCAATTAAATTTTGACCAGATTTCAATCTTTAACTGCGAAAACTGTCCGCGGCGATTCCAGAAACTCATTGATGCTATAAAAAGCACCCTTAAAGAGACAAGAAAAAATGGTCCTTTTAAATGGCCTAAATTCCAAACTTCTAATCTGCAGAGGTATTTTGTTAAAAAATTTGACTGCGTAGTAGTCTGGGCCGTTTTGACACCTTCGCACTCTGCGATGCGGCACCTAGAGATCCTCCCTTCCCCGAGTCCTAAGGCCATGAATCTCGCCATTAGTCAGGTAATTGGATTTATTGTGGTAAACATACAAGATGTTTTGCAGTATATATATATACAGGGAAATGTCAAAACACCCAATCCAGTAAAGACATCCCGACAATCCTCCCTGTATTCTAAACCGGCGAGAATGCGTATAGCCCGGCGTTGAAGAGAAAACACTCGGCGCCATGCCACCCCGCAGCGTGGTCCCAGGCAATCACTGCATAGGACAGGTGTGAGTGATACAAGGCGAAATAAGCGGTTCTAAGTACCTCTGCAGAGACAACCCTCACAAGACTACGAAGGAAATAAATATAACTACTAAGTTTCAGTTCAATTCAGAGTTTAAATAAACTCCTAGGAATTTAACAGAGCTTACAGTACAAAAAGGTGTCTCCCCCACTCTGCGCAATTAAAAGATCATATAGTTAGTCTTGTTTTTGTTTAATATTAAACCATTGCTCTGAAACCATCGCTCCACCTCCAACTGCACCGCACAAGTCCTGTCAACCAGGCTTTGAAGGCTATCATCAGTAACCAAGGCAGTCGTGTCATCGGCAAACAAAACATAACGCCCCACATGATTTTCTAGGGCCGATGTCACGTCACCATTGCTTACCACTTGAGTACGGTTACTTAAATATAATTTAATTAGGCTAGCTGACTTTTCGCCAAATCCATATAGCTATAGTCTTCTATTTAACAGGTCATGCGGGATGCAGTCAAATGCTTTGCTTAAGTCACAGAACATTGTGCTGACATACTTTGTACTATGAAAGGCATCAGATATAAATGTAGTCAGATCTAAGATAGCTGAAGCCGTGCCAAATCCCTCTCTAAAACCAAACTGTCTCTCAGATAATAAGTTGTTAGTCTATAAATATAAATTCTAGTAGCGATGGATTTTTCTAGGATCTTTGACAGAACCGGTAGCAATAAGATTGGCCGATACTTGGTTAGATCATCGTGATCACCCTTTTTTAGAATTGGGATTACCAGGGCTGTCTTCCAGATACTGGGAAAGACAGACTCCCGTATACATCTGTTAATTAGTTTAGTAACTGGGGTGATAAGCAGCTCACTCACCCCCTTCAACAATCTCACAGACAAACCAAAAATATCCCTACTACTTTTGTTTTTTAATTTGTTAAAAATATCCCTGATCTCATTGAAGGAGGACTCCTCAATCTCAAAATTTATCGCAGGAGTATTAGGAACAGTGAATGGTGAAAAGTTTATACTTATTTGGCTATTAATTAGAAGGTTAGGCACAACGTTGACAAAAAAATCATTAAATTGATTGACCGTGATGCTGCTTGAGGTTGTCTGAAATGTTGTATTTGAGTTTCTATTATTATTGATTACTTCCCATATAGCTCTAGTTTTATTATTTGAGTTATTTATATGATTATTATGATAATTTCGTTTAGCATTAGCAATAGCTTCCTTGTAAGTTTTATTAAAGTATTTTTTTGTTTGAATATTTGATGTTGTTGGGTACATTTTACATATATCACAAAGAAATTTTAAGTGCTCGCCCATGTTTTTTAATTCCTTATTAAACCAGTATTTATGTCTTTTCTTTTGGTTAGACATCACCGTTTTCTCAGGAAATGAAGTTTCATAGGCCTTCTGAAATTTTGAATTGAAAACCTCAGCCACCTCCTCAACATTCATGCTCATATCAGATATAAAGTCCCAACAAGTATTCTCCAGTATTATAAAAAAATTATTAAAATTAAAATTATACTTGGTGATCTATAGGCACAAAGTATATAAACATTAAGATCGGCCAGCAGAATGCCAGACAGTTCTACAGATTTCTCAATCAATATCTCACTTAAGTTGACAATAGGTTTAAAAGTTAAATCTGCCTGTAAAAAGATAGCAGCACCCCCACCCCTTGATGTTTTTCTACAATACGACGCCCCAAGTACATAGTCTTGAAGTTTGACCATGCAGATCTCTTCTTCTTTTAACCAATGTTCTGTTAAACACATCACCTGGAGATTCCTGTCCACAAGGAAAGCGTCCAACAAGTCAGTTTTAGTTTTAATACTTCTTACATTTAGATGAGCAATGGAGAAGATTTTAATGGTATGGGTAGAATTTGGATTAGCTGCTACCTTCCCAGATGGTCTTGCTTGCCGTTTCTAAAAAAGATGTGGGTTTTCCATTTAATGAAGTACCAGTTCTCTCAGTCACTTTAGGAGAGGCGCATGAAATTTAAATGAAGTTTAAAAAGCAAAAAGTTAACAAACTTCATCTGAACTCTTTCAATTCGTGAGATGTGAATCCGATAAAATGGCGAGCAGACGTTACAGCAATAGTCGAGATGACTTCGAACTAATGAAGTAAAAAACATTTTCAACACTTCTGAGCACTGTCGTTTAATAAAACATCTTGAATGCCTTTGCAATGACCCAATTAATGTGTCGCACAAATCTCAACTCGCTGTCAAACAAATATGATTTCAAGACTGGAGATTTCTTTCTGCTAAATGAAATAATTTTACATTTCGCCACGTTTAGCTGTAAATGATTTTCCATGCACCATGAATCCAAACTCTTGATATCATCCTACAAAAGACTACAGTCACTGGAATCTCTGATAACACGGTAAATTTTAAGGTCGTCCGCATAGAACAAAAAATGACAATGCTTGAATATAAGCCCCGAGTCATTAATAAACAAAAGGAATAGGATTGGCCCCAAGTGGGATCCTTGTGGAACCCCAGATTTAACCACAAATGGGTCTGATGAAAAACCGTCAATAACTATAGTCTGAACTCGATCCTCAAGATAACTTTTAAACCAAGACAATAAAGGATATTGTATACCATATACTCTTAGCTTTTCAAGCAGAATGTGATGGTTTACACAATCAAAAGCTTTTTTAAAATCGAAGTAGACTGCGTCGACTTGCAAACCACCATCGAGAGCAGTCGCCAAAAAATTCGAGAATAAAAAATTGGTTTGACAGGAGCGACCTGGAAAAAAACCGTGTTGAGAAGTGGAAATAGCATTTCGGTATGTTGTAACCAGAACATCTGTTACTATGTTTTCGAGGATCTTCGCTATACAGTTCAGACCAGAGATGGGTTGATAATTGGATATATCATTCCTGTTGCCAGTCTTAGAAAGTGGCCTGATAACTGCAGATTTCCAAATGGTAAGAAATACACCATTTCTGAGAGATAAGTTGTATATATAGTATATAGTTGAGGAGCAATGCCAGAGTTGGGCTGCAATTATTAAGAAACACTGTGGGTAGTGAGTCAGGACCAGCGCCCTTTTTTATGTCAAGATCAATCAGTTTGCGGAAGACCGTATCAGAGTCAACATAGACGTTGCAAAGATTGACATCAATCAAAGAAGGCATGTGGATATTATTATACTGAGTTTTGCTGTGTTGAATATATACAGATTTGAAAAAACTTAGCAAAAAGATTAGAATTAGAGGAGATAAGGTTACCAAAAATAATTTCTTTGGGGTATCCTGCAACATCGCGCTTGGACCTAATATGGGACCACAAGGATTTCACGTTATTCAGGATAGCGAATTGGGTTGTAGTCACAAAGTTATTATAATCACAATTGATAGATTTTTTAGAGTCTCATTTTAAGTTCTTATAGGAATCCTCATCCGATGGCAGTCTGGTTTTCCTAAATATGTTGAAAGCTTTGTTCTTCCTTGATATTAATGAAATAGTTTGCCTTGCGAAATAAAAAGGATATTTCAAGGAGCCAACACGTTTTTTAGGAACATATATATCTACTGCGCTGTAGACTATTGAGTAAAATAATTGAACAGCCTCATCCACACTATGTGAACACGAAGACAAAATATTTCAGTCAACATTTCCAAAAAAATCGTTAAGAGAGTCATAGTCGGCCCTGAAAAAATTAAAATTCTCTATTCGAGTGTCAATAGAGTCGTGTAATAAAATATTTTGGTCAAATCTTATGTCTATTTCAAGAGGAGGGTGATGTGCATCAATCGCAGTCAATGGTATATCACACTTTCTGACAGATACATCCAAACAATTACAAAATACTAAATCTAGTATAGTATTGTTACCATAAACAATTTTATTAAGTTGCACAAGATCATATAAGCACATAGCCTCGTACAAAGATCTCTCAGAATCATTATTAGAATCAAGATTGCAGTTTGAATTATTGTTTAATAAACTAAAAAAATTTGAGTTTTCATCGTCAAAATTATAATCCTCCTTAGAGTCAATAGGAATAATGGATTGAACAAAATTTGGATTTGGGTTATAGTCGCCGATCACCGCAATCTTAGATTTCGGAAAACTATCATTTATTAGAGCTATGTTGGTTATATGGTACTAATACATCTATTTTTTTTTGTTATTTTTTTACATCTGCGTTAATGTCAGTCAGGTGCTTGTCATATAAGCAAAAAATGTTTTTCATTACTTTGCTAATAAAGTGTGATAATTTACTACGAAACCTAACAAAACTGTCATGAAATAGTTTGTTCAACAGGAACGTTTTCCAGATACCAAAGTTCCATCATGAATGAGCCTCCCGGGTGTTGAACTTAAACTGAGAACAGGATCACTCTCCTCAAATCTTAAGTGCTCTGACATTTAGAACCATTGCAAAGCAAAAATATGCAAATTAATGTTTTAGCATACGTTAAAACAAGTTAATTACTAGGACACTTAGCAAAAAGCAAAAATATCAACCGATTTTTATAAATGATTAGAATTAATAATTTCCATAATAACGTTTAATTACCCGAACAAATTCAACAAAAATGTATGGAGTGATAACTGACGTTGTCAACAACGAATTGGTTTATTGTCACTGTTGGAGTAACAACAATCTCTATTGTGTTCGGTGTCTAGACTTTTTCGCAAGCCGATTTGACTTGAAGATGATCAAACGCTCTAAATTTTACCAAGTATTTAGATAGTAATTATTCCCAGAAATGGATATGTAATAGAAGTTCTATTTAATGACCAGTCTAACCTCCAGATCTGAGTCATTTTTCTTTTAGGATCATTAAAAAATGTCTTTTATTAAACGCCAACTTTAATTTTAGATGATTTAAAAAAGATGATTAGACATGATTAGAGTAGTTCGTCCCATGAAATTACTCTGTTTCAAATGTTTTGTTTTCATTTTTTTTGCAGTATGAAAATAAAATATGTTTACGATGGTATGTTTAATACCATTTATAACATATATAATTTGAAAACCGTAAAAGTTAGGTATAGGTCATTTTACAACAAATATATGTAAAATTCACGGTAGAGTTCAAAATGTTCAAAAATGCAGAGTGTACCGATTAAAAAACCAAAAATTATTATTGTAAAATGTAGAGTATAGTTCTCTGCATTATCTATAAGTTTTATTTGGAAACAAATTTCATATTTCTCATAATTACGAATATATTAGCTGCTACACTGAACCAATTTTTTAAATATTTTATTAGACCGCCATTTTGTTTTGGTATCTTATATTCATACCACAATGTTACCAATTCATATCTATGTAACATTTGATTTTTGTGCAAAATTTGAGGAAATCGGATAGTTAGTTTTTTAGTAATAATTTGTTTAACGTTTCAATAGGCTGCCACCCTCTTCCGGCATATTGGATTTTTATCAAAATATCCGCAGGTCATCCCCATATTAAGCTACGCCGCGAACTGAGAAACAGACAGACCGACGCTGACGGAATTGATAAAAAATATTTTTTGGACAGGTGATTTTTTCACGATTTTTTACGATTACTCTTATACAAAACCTATTTTTTTTTATACAACTACACCCCAGTAGCTCAAAAATACCTCTTAATGAATTTAGTTGGCTCGCAAAAAAAGATCTGAGCTATCTGTTACAAAATTTCAATTTATAGGCATATACAATGAACATACAAAATACAGATAACAATATATTGTTGGTTTAACAAAAGTAATTAAAGCACATTTTTATCACTGAATCTAAAGTTTAGACACTCATTTGGCGCTTCTGAAAGATTGTGGTAACGCAAAAGAAGATGGACAATCAGGTCTTTATAATTTTCTCTTTTTATCCTAACACTGAAACCTGTGGTGGAAGATGTATCGAAATACAAGAGTTCTAACCACGCTACACCACAACTTGTTAGGTTCTGCACGCGCGTTTCGCTAACCAAGTTAGCATAAACTAAAATAACTTATCCTAACAGAGACTATTTATAGCTAAATGTGGTCACACTTGGTTACACCGACTGCACCGTTGTAAATAGAGGGGACTATAGGGAATGTCTTTATTTAGTGCTTTCTTACCACATTTAACTATTTCTATACTCAAATGCATCCAATAATCTATTATTAGATACATTTTTAATCAACTTATGATTGTTTATTCCTATTTGGCGATTGTTTTCCAAAGCATGTTGTGAAACGCTTGACTTATCTGTTCTTCCGTATCTTAAATGTCATGTGTTCTTTAAAACGAATTTTTATGGAGCGTTTAGTTTGCCCAACACATTTTAGATCGCAGTCAATACAGCTAATTTCATAGATGCCACTCCTCTCCTTCAGGTCGACTTTGTCTTTAGGGTTTCCAAGGAGATTTTTTAAACTGTTCTCCGTTTTGTAGGCTACTCTAAAACCTACGTTTTTAAATACTTTTTTCTAGACCTCTCGTATATCTGGGATCATATGGGATTGCTATGAACTTATTGGAAGCCTCAGGTGCTTGAAGAGTAGTGGCATCTTTTAACATTTTTTGATGCTTATGTCTATTTACTAATTTATGTACAAAATTATCATTATATCCATTACTTTTAGCTATATTTTTAATCCGATTCATTTCATTGTTAAAGCGTTCTTTACTTAATGGAAAATTTTCCTTCTATTTCTATAGTCCCCTCTATTGTTTACTTCACAACGGTGCAGTCGGGTGCTACCAAGTATGACGACACTTACCTATAAATAGTCTCGGTTAGGATAAGTTACTTTAGTTTATATCATCTGCTGATGATGCTAACTTGGTTAGCGAAACGCGCGTCCAGAACGTAACAAGTTGTGGTGTAGTGTGGTTAGAACTCTTGTATTTTGATTTCTCCTTTAGTGTTTTCCAAAAAATATATTGCAACTATCTTAAAGACATTCCAAGCATATTTTTCGTTGCCCTTAAGTATGGAATCGATTTGCGCATCTCTGAAATGTTTCCTAGTGTGAGGACCCGCAAATATTCCCTCTTGAATTTTAGCGTCACTGATTCTAGGAAATTTTTCTTTTAAATAACTGAAAGCACGGCCTTCACAAAGTTTTTCATACGTCCCAATTTTATATGGTGGTTACATTTATCTCTCCTGTCTCAAAAAGACTCTCTGGGTTGTCAAATTTTCTTTCTGTAGTGATCTGATCATGTTCAACTGTCGCAGAGGAAGCAGCATTCCAAGCAAAATCGCCACAACTTTTATATCCCGACAAATTTGCCATTTATATCTTTCATACGAGGCATGTTTTTTAAGTAAGTACCGTTTTGGAATTTAAAAAAAACGTGCAAAGATATCGCAATAATTTTATTTTTACATGAAAGCCTGTACCTTAATCTACTTTTCTACATAATTTCCGTGAATATTGAGGCACTTGTCATAATGGCACCAGTTTTTGAATTTATAAAATTCTGCCGCCTGACTGGTTAACCACTGTGTCACAACTGTTTTGACTTCGTTATCGTCTTGAAGACGCTTACCGCCCAGGTGTTTCTTCAAGTGCAAGAACTTCACCTTCATTGTGGTACCGCTCAAGGGAAGTCAATGCACTGCCTAAACGTTGGGTTTTGTGCAAATCCGTCAACATTTTCGGAACCCAACGTGAACACAATTTCCGGTAATTCAAGTTCTCGGTCACAATGCGATACAAAACACTACGAGAACTCAATAATGAAATTGTAAAGCGTCTGTTCTCTTTCACCTTTTCATCCATTTTGCACCAAATCTTCATTAACGATCGAAGGACGCCCACTCCGTTCTTCATCATGCACATGCGGCCATCTTTAAATGCTCTCACCCATTTCCTTACCATTCCATCACTCATAATGTTTTGTTCGTAAACTTCACAGATCTCACGATGAATATCGATCGGTTTTACGCCTTTAGCACTAAGAAATCGTATAACAGCACGTACTTCACAATCTTTGTATAAACACGCAATACGTATACAATGAAGAATCAGACTGTAATGGCGTCTGTGCGTTAGGTAACCAGCGCGCATTAGCGCTATCGCAAAATCTTACTTAAAAAACATGCCTCGTATTATATGGTTTCCAGTAACAAACTAGTTTACTTGACCGCCATTTTGTTCCTTCTTAAATTAGTGCCACAGTTCTACTACATAGTAGATTTCTATGCCACAATTAGTTATGGCACACAATTTGAAATCAGTTCATTAAGAATCTTTTTCAGGCTAAATTTTTAAATATTTTAATAAGCCACCGTGTTGTTGCGCCATCTTGGATTCGTATCAAAATTGTATTAGTTGATTTCTATATAATACTTGATTTTTGTGCAACATTTAAGGTACATTGAATAAGTAATTATTTAAGTAATATCTTTAACATTTCTCTAGGCCGCTCTATTGGATTTTTACCAAAATATTACCAGGTCATCCCCATATTATCCTTATTTCTGTCTAAAATTTGAAGTCAATGTAACGAGTAGTTTTTAGGCTATGCCGCGAACTGACATACAGACAAACTGACGGAATTGATAACACATATTTTTTGGCATCTAAGAACGCTAAAATTTGAAAATATGTAAAACTTGAAAGACTGATTTTTTTCAGGATTACAAATATTTTATTTGGCCTCCATTTTGTTCCGCCATCTTGAATTATAACAAAAGTTTTACTAGTTTATCTCTACAACACTATTAGTTATAGCACATAATTTGAAAAATTAATCAATTAAGTAGTTTTTTTTAAGGCTGAATTTTTAAATATTTTATTAACCCGCCATTTTTTTCCAGGTATGTTAATTCGTAACACAATTTGACCAGTTGATTTCTATGTAATACTTGATTTTTGCACAAAATTTGAGATAATTAAGTGGTTTTTTAGTACAGTCATTCGGGGTATCTTTGGACCACTAAGCACGTATTTTAGTTCATTTTGTAGTTAATTTAGGCTGGCAGCTGCATTTTTAAATTAAATGGTGGTAGGAAATAACCAAGTAAACTAAATTTCAAACATAATATACATATATTTCACCTGTAAAAGACTTTTTTTTAAGGGTGGGCCAAAGTTGCACCCTAAGATCGGGTAACATTGTCCCACACTTTAAAAATCGATTAAAATTGGTATATTTAAGATGATTTTGTTATTAGGCTAACTTTGTTTCACTACTGAGTGATTTATGCTATATTATTACTTATGTAATAATGGATATAAATAGTCCCCTAAATTTAAAAAAAAGTTTTTAAAACTTTTTTTTGGTTTTTGGGTAGTTATTAAATAAAACAAAATTTCCAAATATATCAAGTTTTATTATACAAAAATAATACATAAGCGAAACAAGCTCGAACACTATAAAAAATACAAATATAGTCTATAACTACATTTTATATATTAGCCCATTTTTCTAAAGAAAGGCGTCCTTTACGTTATAGGTTCCTCTGTTAGTATGGGGTGATATATCATGACTCTCAATTATTTTTATCTTTTTCTTCATAAAATCTCGTCTTTTTTTTGTGGCCACTTCCACTTCTTTCCAAGTCTTTCCATTGCATTCACTTTATATGTAACGCCACCAGTTTCATTCTCATTTATCTCAGTCACAATTCCTGGATAATATTTCTTGTCATACTTTACAGTGACATAGTCCTTCAATTGATATTTTATTTTTTGGGGTTTTTGAACTGGATGTAAGTCAGTCTCCACTGCAACATATTCTTCTACAATGGATCCCGAAGGCACCGCTTCATCGAGTGGCATAGGTTCAATTATGACAGGCATTTCCAAATTTTGTTTTTCATTTGTTTCGACTTCTACTACATTCTGCATTTCAGGAATACTATCAGAATTATTTGATAAAGATAAATCCACACTTGTGCCACTGTCCGAATCAAGATCATAAATGCTTTTTTAGAAACTTTTCTGTTCTTTTTCGGTGGATTTTTTTGGGTTGCAAGAGGTAACTTTTTCTTTTGTTTATTTTTTTCTTTTTTACTCATTGCTTCTTCCTTGTTCTTAAAATATTCTGCTACTTCTTCCGCCGATACACTCTTACCAGGCAAGACTGGAACTCCACTGCAGTAAAACTGATCTGTAAGCAGCTTTAAGGGGCGAGAAGAAAGCCACATCTAACGGCTGGAGCAGATGGGTTGAATTCGGGATAAGACACACAAACCCAATATTGTTTTGCTCACAGGGTTTTTATAGTTACATGTGAACCAAGGTTATCTCCGATGACAACTTCTTTTCCTTCCTTTTTATTTAATACGTGTAACAGGTGATTCTCTAACCAGTCGTCAAATATTTCTCCATCTATCCATCCACTTTTTGAAACATTCAGCCTGAAACCTGGAGGAGCTTGGTACATCCAGTCTGACCACTTATTTTTACCCTTCAAAATGATGTAAGGTGGCAGCAATTCTCCTGATGCACTACCACAAAACATTACTGTGAAACACGACTTTGTGGAATTTTTTATTATTTCGGGATGTCTGTAGGACCGATGAAATAAAACTTTTTTCTTGAGGCTGATCGTGAAAACCAGACTCATCAAAATTAAATATATTTTCAGGGGATACATCCACCAATTCTTGCTCAAGGTTTTCAAAAAATTTATTTATATTTGCTTCGTCTACTTGAGCTCGTTTTCGGGAAATATTGGCAGCAAACGTCTGTTTAATTATTTGATGTCTTTCAAGGAACAACTTTCTCCATTCCTATCCTGGTTTGTTATTGGTAAAAGTTGGTATACTCCGCTCAGTATCATCCAAGCAACTTTTTATTATACAACGGACATAAAGAGTAAATGCGAGACCCTGCTGACTGATGGCCAGAATGTGGCTAACAATTATTTCTTCTTCCTCCTTGGTGAGTGCGGTTGGTCGTCCTACTTCTTTTTTGTGTTTTCCTTTTAGTTTGTATTTAAGAGTGGATCGTGGTATGTTACAAACTTTTGCAGCCTCTCGTTGACCTAGAATACCAGTTCTTATTTTTTCAAGGGCTTCTTGAAGCTTCTTAGCTGTATAATTCGATTTGGTACCATAGCGACGTATTTCAGGTAACATGGTAACTTTTTTTCGAGGCGTTATAGAACCTAAAATAAAAATATATATGCTTAGAATGTCAGAAAAATAAATCAAAATTCAAGGTGGGTAACATTGGCCCAGGCCAGGGTAACATTGGCCCGGGCCAAAGTTACCCAGAAATTTAAGCTAGGTTGATAACATTTTAAAATATAGCATTATTTACATAAAAACTCAACGATTTTGTTGAAAAAGAGATTACTTATTTTAAAAAAACATCTATGTATATGATTTACATTATTACTTACCCTTTTGCATAAAGCCACCAAAAAATCAAATTACATTAAGAGCTTCTTGAACGCGCAAAAATATCCCCACAAATCTAAACGTAAATGACAGAACACGGCCAACTTAGTTTTATATGTTGTATACTAGATGGCAGCACATAGATTAAATTAGTATTTAAAGCTAAAAATGTGGAACTTTGAATGAAACTAAATTATAGAAACCTTTATTAACAAATATTTGCTTGTCGCGCCAATGATACCCGGATGGGCAAAGTTACCCCTATTAATTGTAGTAATTTATTTAACATTTCACTAGGCCGCCATTTTGTTTTGCCATATCAGATTACTATTACCAGGTCATACCCATACGATCCTTAATTTTTGACTAAACTTTAAAGTCAATCTGATGAGTAGTTTTTAAGCTATGTAGCGAAATGACAGACAGGCAGACAAACACACAGAGGGACCGACGGAATTGAGAAAACATATTTTTTTGGTATCTAGGGACGCTAAAACTTTAGAGATTGATTTTTTCACGATTACAAAAATTTCATTTGGCCGCCATTTTGTCGTAGTTTTTCAGGCTGGATTTTTAAATATTTTGTTAAGCCGCCATCTTGGATTTTTTACCAGTTGATTTTTATATAGTACTTGATTTTTATGTGGTTTTTAATAAAGTTGTTTTATTTCTCTTGAAAGAAAAAGAAATAATAATTATTAATTAAAACATCAGTTAAATACTTACTTAATGTTTTTATTCTTGTATAGTAAATGTTTGGCAACACCGCAAAATGTTGCCAAACTTAATATTGTTTTACTGATTTTTTTAACTGTTTTGCGATACTCGTAGTCATGCTTAGTCTCTCGGCTTAGAAGAATCCCAAAACTTTTATATTTACACTTTTTCTCTATCTCTTTTAATTACCTATATTGATGGGTGTCAAAATATAATGAATCACACTGTGCGTACAGGTTTCGTATTTATATTTCGAAACTTACCTAGAGTTTTCACTACAGGGAAAACAAAAAACAATTTTAAAAATGTATTAATAAGTAGAAATTTAATATGGACACCATTATTGCTTCATCAATTATTTTCTTGCTGTTTATAAATATTTCGAGTTTGATGCATTTAAAAACAAAAACTGCCAAAACCTTGCCTTAAGGGGCAGTGTATTGCTATTGATTCTACATGTATGTATTGGCTGTCGTTAAAGATAAAGGTAACAATCATAGTATATGTGTACCAGGTATTCCACATAAAACCCCAGACACTTTTTCCAAAGACATAACAAATATCAAATCACACAACCGATAAATTGTCCAGATCTGGGGTTTATGCTCTAAATTGTAGCGAATGTTCCACGACCTATGTGGGACAAACAGGTCGAAAAATTTCCACAAGGGTGAGAGAACATTTAAGCCTTGTCAACAAATTCAGAAATACGGATGTAACTGAGACTGTTTCAGCTTTTGCCAATCATTTGTTGGAGTCAGGTCATGAATTTTCCATTTCTGACGTTGATGTTTTACATGAATGTCCGAAGGGGAAAAAGCTTGACCTTCTAGAAAAAATGGAAATAACCAAAGCTATAAAAAGTCCCATTCTCACTTGCGTTAACGATGTTTTTAATTTTGAACCAACCCTAATATTTAACAATTTAATGTAATAATAATTGTAGGCAACCTTCATTTCATTCACTAATTCATAGAGTGAGAGTTTTTGGTTCTTTTCTTCGACTAGTTCGAGTGGTCTGTGGGTGGTTGCTTCGGCGTCTCACTCGGGTGGTCTGGGTTCGATCCCGTCTAGAGACATGAATCCTTTTTTAATATTTTATTTTGTTTATTCACGTGAGACTTAACCTCATTTTAATGTCCATCAAATATGTATAAGTAGTTGTTTATTTTGTTGTGCTTTAGTGTGTTTTATTCTATTTGTAAGTTATTGTTTTAGGATTTGTGAGTGTGATTATTTACTAAGGTTCTCTCTGTTGTTTGTAGGTCTGATGATGCTCGAAAGGGCGAAACACGTGTCATGTTTGTTGTGAATTAAAATTATAATTTAATGAGACCGAGACTTGGAGTCTTTTTCTATGTTTGTTTTTAAAACTAGGTCTCTTTGAGCAATATGGACAATTTCTTCGATTTTTATCAAAATTTGGTAAAAGGTTACTTTCTAGCTAGGTAAATTATATTTATTAAGAGCTAAAACAAAGTCAACATCGTCATCAATATAGGCGCCCCAAAAAAAAACAATAGAAGTTTTAAAAATCTAAATTATAAATTTACGTCTATTTTTAAGACCCTTTTGTTATTAGCAACAAATTGATTTCTATATTTGTTTCTGGATTAAAATGGGTCTTTTTTATCAGTCTATTCCTACGTAATACTTTATGTTTGTACAATATTTTAGGTAAATTGGCAAACTAGTTTTTTATTAATACTTTTTTTAACGCTATTTTCTTCCGCCATATTGGATTTTTACCAAAAAGTTGCCAGATGATCTCTTCCATATAACCCTTAATTTTTCGTAGTCAGACAGACAGACATATAACAGACCGACGGAATTAAGAAAATACGTTTTTTTAGCATCTAGAGAGCCCAAGTCGTGAAGATGTGTATAAACCTATCATGATTACAAAACTTTTTTTAGGCCAGGTTTAACTCGACAGTTATAGGTTTAAAATGACATTTTTAATAATTGAACAAATAATTTTTCTAAATGTCAATTACAAATGATCGTGACATATGCGAAACATAACTGGCGAGAGAGAGAGAGTTTTAAGTACCATGGCAACTAGATTTGGCCTGACTCTTAAACCTTTTTAGTGAATACGGGGGTGCAAGCTTTTAAAATTGTTTTTTTTTTTGGTGTCGCCAAGGCTATGCCGATGGTAGCGTCGACTTCGTTTTAGCTTTTAATAACTAAATTTAGTCTGTTATAAAGTGTCATTACTAAATTTTGACAAATCCTTAAATTGCGGAAAAACGACGTTGGATTTTAAGTTAAAACACCCTGTATATCTCAGTAATCAGCCTAATCACCAAGTTAATACATACAACCTGTGCTGATGACGGCGTATTTTTTTATTTTAGTCTCTTCTTACCAGTTTTTGATGTACTCGTTAGTTTCCGAGAACACCATATACATTTTAGTTATTTTTTTAGTATTTGATATTTTTAAAATTGAATACACGAAAAATTCTATAATCTTTATATTTAATTCTTTTTTTCGTATTTCCAATAGTTAAAGGTACGTGTCAAAATATAAATGACAACCCTGTAGTTATGTGTTATGCGGTAGTCATTGCTAAAACACTAATTATAACATGTTACTTAAATTAACTAATTGGGAATTGTAAGAATAGAATAAAATAATTTTTATTACCCACTGTCTACAGTTTAACAAACTTCTAAAGTAATTATATACCTACAACGTAGACAATTGTGTTACGTCTGATGGCTAAGTAAACCAATAAAAAGTATTCACAAAAAAGAGAAAGAGTTATAAGGTAAATATCATTGGTGTAACAACATTTCAACATTATCCACACACCATGTGACTGACTTAACTTATTTTAATGGCCCAAGAACAATAACATTACGAAATTTTTTTATTTAGAATTTAGAATAATTAATTTGGTAATTAATTACCGCTTTGGTAACTTTGCATTATTTTCAAATATTTAAATCATCAAATTAAAATACATATCAAGAAATAACCTTGGTAAATTAATTATTAAAAAAAACGGACTTGCAAAGATATATTCACTAGCTGGCAAAAAAAATAAACTACCATATTTATAATTATATGTAAGTAAGTAAGTAAATTTCAAGATTTTGATCTAATAATATTTTTATTTCATTTCCCTCTTACGAAGGTCCATCTTAAGACCTTAAAATATAAAATTAAAACTCATGACATAGTCATCACAAAAGCTGATAAGGATTCGTGTTTGGTTATTATGAAAAGACAGGATTATGTTAATAATAATAATAATAACAATTTTGTTTCACCAATAAAACAGATGTTTATAATACACAATCAGTAATTGGAGTCAAAAAAGTTATATATAAGTACATAATGACTAAAAAAGGAAAAATGCGAAAAATAACTACATTAGATACGTACTTTAGAAAAAAATAAGAAAAAATTAAACTAAAAAAAACTAAAAACTAACTTAAGAACTCTCGCACAGAATAAAAATTACCCTCCACAAGATATTGTCTTAATTTACTTTAAAAAGATTTAAGATTATCGGCATCTTTAATATCAATATTTAATTTATTAAAAAATCTAGATGCATTATACATCACATTTTTTTGCATGAAAAATCACAAAATTCGGATCGCATACTTTTAAAACAAAAAGACTCTTGTCACGTCCGAGCTCGAACCCCAATTGATGATACAAGTGCACAATATAGGACAGGTGAGAGTTTATATTAGAATCATAGCATTTTGACTACAATAACTTTCAAACCCTAACAATTTTTTCTTAATTTTCTACATAGATTTTTCTATATGATTTCCCTATCTTAGGTTTTCATCAATTTCCAAGCCCAACTTTACTGAGGACTTGGAAGGTGTAATAGGACCAATGTCAGTTTCATGAAGTAAAAAATTGTCATTGTTTAGCTTTTTATTTGAAAATACAACGAAATTTATTTCACTTTGATTTATAATCAAACAATTCTTTTTGGATCAAACAATTTCATCATAAACTAAATCTGTTGTTCTTTTGAGAGATGGTGCACTCTTTTCCACGATCACAATGTTTGTGTCGTCTGCATATGATATGACAAAAATACCAGTGGAAATATTCTTTAAGTAGGAAATAAGATTAGAATAAACAAGATATAGCAGCGGACCAAGGACTGAACCTTGGTGAACACCCTGATTTACTGGCAATGAGTCGCTTCCCATGCCATTCACCATAACACACTGTTGACGACCACTTAAATAAGACTCCATGAGCTTCCACGCCTGTCCTCTAATGCCATAACGATGCAACTTTATTAACAATAGTTTAGGGCTAACCATATTAAATGCTCAGGAGAAATCCACTAATAAACCCAATACATGAGGGTGTTTATCAATTGTTGGAAATCGCAAAGAAGACTTTCAGTATTGCGTGATTCCGTAAAACCATGAACACTGATATTATTTTTATTAAAAAAACGAAATAATTGATGTTTCAACTTCAACTCAATGTTGACAGGGTAATGGACTTCGTGGACTCCGATGATTTTGAGTCGATAAACGGGGATCCCACTAGCACATTTTTTACCAAGGTTAAGAGTGTTTTTTTATACTTCGAAGTATAAACTATACCCTATGAATGCCAAAACACCTTTGCTTTAAGGTCTACCCAAGGTGCACAAAGAGGGGATTCCTATAAGGCCAGGGCCAGAAATTGAGTGAGTTTTTTGATTTCGTTAATACGATAATAAAATATCTTTTACTTTGGAAAAAGAATTGGATGGGTAAATTTCCATTTTAAGATTTTTTACTTACCCGTGAAAATAACCAAATTAATTTTAATGTATATATATCAACAGATAACATTTGCTTAATTCATTTTTCTATAGACTCTTTAAACTTTCTTTGTCTACGGATGCTTTTAACAAGGAATTAAGAATTGAAATTGAAATATATTCAGGCCTTTTTCACAAATCACTTTGTATTTCAGGAAATAACATACATTTCGCCATAAAATAAAGGGTCTTGTGAATGATTTTCAAGAAAGGCATTTATTTCTAATTTAACCGACTTCATAGCACTTACCGTCTTAAATATACTAATGTTGAGCATCGAACTTGTCACCACCCTGCATAATTCTTCAACTGAATTTTGTGATGTGGATGTGAAAATTGATAATTTTACAGTGATTTTTTAAAAGCGATGTTCGTGTGGTGTTATGAACTTAGGTTTTTACTTTTTTCCTAAATCAATGTGGCACCCAAGATTACATATTACTAATTAAAATTATGCATTAAACATATCGCTTCTATTTTTTAAGAAAAATAAAAGACATATTTTGTATGTATACCTATATCTACCTTTGCTTTATAATATAATAATTTGAATTAGATACTAAACATAAATCCCAGGCCTCGCATCATTACTTTAGTAGAAGGGTAGGCGAGTAGTCTATTGTTTTGTAAAATAAATTATCTTGGAATGAATGGTTAGATCCGATCCTTATCATGGACAAAAGAAGTTTTATTTTTACTTATTTGTTGTCTGAAGACATAACCTCGCTTTAGTATTTGTCTAATTCTGTAGTTGTATGTGCCAGTTTTATATTATATTTTACATATTTTTGTTGTTTTAAGGTAGGATTTTTATTTCTTAATTTATCAAATACGTTACTACTGGATTCTTAATGCATTTTAGAGCTGATGCTGCTTGTTTGTTTGGCGAAACACGTGCAATCGTTGCTGAGACCGGGACATTGTTTTTCTTTTCTTTTATTAAACCAGGTCTCTTAAAGATATTATGGACGAAAACGTCTTCTTTCCTTTCCTATCTAGACTATAAACCACTAAATAACATTTTATTGCTATAAAAACAGTTGCATTTACTCAAAGAATCAACATTTTTTTTGAGAACACCTTCACAGCCAGTGGGATTGCGGTTTATTAATAAGAGTTGCAGCACTGGTCACAAATTTCAACAAATAATAATTTTAATCTTTAACATAGTAATATACAGGGTGTTTCACAATTCAATGCTAACACTTCAAGGTGTTAATTCGTGGAAGATTTTAAGAAAGTTCATGTGAATTTACGTCTGCAAACGCTTTGTTTTGGAGATACAGGGTATTAAACTTTTTAAAAAAATTAGGATTTTTTTTAATAATTGCGAAATAGTAAGAGCTATTTAATTAAAATTTGCCACAAGCCCATATTTAAAGGCTATATTTTGACAGTATTAAACAATTTTTATTTCAACCATGGGCGTAGCTGTAGGTACCCATACCTGAATTTATTTAAAAACCCCAGTGATTATTTAAAAAATTACCATTTTCATCGTTAAAAAAACACAAAAAAATGTCTATTTTTATTTTGTGATAAGTCAAGTCGTTTTCCAGAAAAAAACAAATTATATTTTGATGAACGCTTCTGGCACCCCTGGTCCAGTTGTAGTTGGAGTCTCACATGCTCAAAAGTAGTTCCTTGGGTTATTTTTTGAGATCAAAAGTTTAAATAAATATATGTCCGCAAATGCCCTATGTTTGAGATACAGGGTGTTAAATAAAAAAAACGAAATCATAGTTTTTGGGATTAGACTGTGTTAAAATGGAATCAGTTTCCGACGTTTCGGCTTCGATTGCACGAGGTATCTTCAGGGATCTTTACTTCATGAGATCGGATCACTGAATGAGCTCGTAGAAACCTAATCCGGCTATTTATAGTTGACTTATGTTCTTCAAACACTCGGTGTAATGATCGGTTTCCAGGTATGATGTAGACTGAAGCCCGTATCTCTATTTAAATTGTTAGGATGCTTATAAATTTCGATAGATTCTCTAATTTTCTGATACTGATACATCGTTCATGTTCCTAGCCTAGTCGATTGCATATACTCCTTCCGTTTGGAAAGGAATAACATCTTTTGGCAATCGCAAACATTGTCCAATTTTCTTGTGGGTGTTGAAAATTGAACATACAGTTTGCCTTCAAACTAATTGGAAATGATACCTTACGAAAATCTGAACCGTTGCTAGTAAGAAATTGGTTTAAACTATTTCGAATTTTATAATCATTGTTGCTATTGTTAGGGTGTACATTTATTACACTTGCCGACAAATTTTTTTTTCTTGTAACACAAATCAGAATAGCATAATCTAATAGAATGGACCTATCCAAATACGAAAATGAAAAATAGAAAGTTGTTGCACGTAGGGTTTTCTTGTTAGAGTTGTAGAACCATATCGAATGTTACGATACTTAACATCTATAGAAAAAATGATTTCAGAAAATTCTTAACCCTGTTTATTGACTATGTTTACAGTTTTCCCCTATTAAACATACCATACATCTAAGAGAAAAGCAAACGAGAAAAATATTAACTTAAAACACTAATTAAACTTATTTTTTTCGTTTATGAGGTGTCCTATCTTTTCTCTTCAAAAACCAACAGTAGTCACCCATCATGGCTGGATCCCATCGTCCTTGGTACCGAATTTCCATTGTTCTGATATCTTGGTGAAACCTTTCACCCTGCTCGTCACTAACAGCTCCCAAATTTTTAGGAAAAAATGACAGATGGGAATGGAGGAAGTGAATTTTTAATGACATTCTGGCACCAAGCGCTTTATAGGCATCTAAGAGTTCATTAACTAATTGTTCATAATTTTCATCCACATTGTTCCTGCACGGTAAGATTTTCCGTAAAATTGACATCGTCCATCAAATTTGTGATTTGTTGCCCAATAAAAATACCTTCTTTTAATTTAGCATCACTTAACTGGGGAAAGACTTGTCTTAGGTATGAACATCTTTATTCAAAGCCTTCACAAAGTTTTTCATCAGCCCAAGTTTAATGTGAAGAGTAGGCAAAAGGACATTTTTGAGATCCACAAGAGGTATAAATTTAACATTTTGAGATTCCGGTTGAAATTCCCTTCTTCCTGGCCAAATTTTTGTTACATAATGCCGATTTATTGCACGACTGTCCCATAAACAAAGAAAACAGCGATACTTTGTAAATCCCCCCTGAAGTCCCACTAAAATCCTATAACTTTTAAGTCCCCACATATCTGCCATTTATACCTATTGTAGTTTATTTTATCCAAAATCGTGCACATATTTTTATAATTTTCTTTCATTGCAACTAAATGGGCAACTGGTATAGAGGATTTTAAATTTCCATTATGCAATAACACAGCTTTTAAGGTATATTTAGATCAGTTTATGAATAAGCGCCACTCACGGGGAGAATATTCATTATCAAGTTCCTGCATTAAACTGCCTATATAAGTACACGCGCACACGAATTTTCCATATTGTAGAATTCAGAAAACATAGCATTTCTTTTTCTGAAATTCGTAATTTTTGTTTCTTTGGCCAATAGTTCCATTCCTTAAGTCGGGAACCCAGAAGCTCTGACTGTTGCTTGGATAACCCCAAATCACGTACTAAATCATTTAATGCACTTTGAACAATCAAATGTGGCTCGCCGGAACTGGGACCTGTGGTAAAAGTGGGATCGGTGCACTGTTCTTCTGAGCTGCCTGATGATGCGTTATCTCCATTATCTCCCAAATCAATAGCTTACCAATTTAAAGGCGCAATCGGTACTGGCACATTTGCATTATGAGGAATAGGTCGTATGGCAGATTGCAAATTTGGATATTCTATATTGTGCTTTCCCTTTTTGGAATAACCTTCAGTCGTTATCAGGCAAAAATAACAATCGTCAGAATGATTGGTGGGTTCTCGCCATACCATTGGAACTGCAAAAGCCATACTTTTTCTCTTTCCCTTCATCCATTGCACCAATGATACACTAAAACTAACACAGCACACGTGGGGAACCCACCGCTTATCTTGATCCCCAATTAACACTCCAAAATATTTAAAGTAGGCTTTTTTTACATTTTCGGAAAATGGCCTGGCTTGTGATTTCACCAGAAATTCTCCACAAATATAACAAAATTTGTCAGGAAAAATTTTGCAACTTTTCGGCGCGTTTGACTCGACATTCTCCTCTTCACATACACTTGGTTATCGATACACAGAGAACCACTCAATTCGAAATTCAACAGAAGAGTGATGTTCAACGTTTATTTTATGTCTAATATTGTAAACAACCCAGTCTAGGTAATTTTTCCGTTGTAAAATGGACCCATTTTAGCCGCCCCACCATAAAATTGTTTACCTGCCAATATAAAAGGTTCTAATTAGGCTGTTAAAAAATGGTACGTATTAGGGCTTTCCGAATATTTTTTTTATTATTGGGAGGGTAGTTCCATTGTGAAAATAATGAGCTGGCCTGTGTTAGAAAAATCTTGTCGGCCAGTATTATCGCATTAAACAACCTTATTAAGGTTAAAAACTAATTTATTCTTTACAAAATTCGAAGAACACTACATTTTTAAGCAGCAAACTAACTGGAAACGTATTTCGAAGTGTTCGTAATCGTTTGAACGAGGCAAAACTTTTTGTTAGGGTACCAAGAAAGAAGCCTGACCTTCCTGAAGTGAATCGAAGGAGCCGTTCGGAATTTGCTAGAAATCATCTTCCTTGTAACGTCCAACAATGGATACTATGGTCAGATGAATCAAAGGTAAATAAATTTGGTTCTGATGGAAAACGCTTTGTTTGGCGTGCACCAAATAAAGAATTTGACCCTCGCTACACCATGAAAGGAGCAAAATATGGTGGTGGTTGTACCATGGTATGGAGCTGCTTCTCTTGAAATGGTGTTGACCCTCTTTATAGAATAACTGGTACTATGGATCAGTATGAAGCCATTAACATACTGAAAAACGTGATGCAACCGTATGTAGAAGAAAATTTATCAGTACTTTGGAAATTCCAACACGATAACGATCCAAAGCACTCTGCTAGGAGGGTGAATGTCTGGCTTCAGGATAATCAAGTAGATGTTTTACAATGACCATCTTGTAGTCCAGATCTTAACCCAATAAACAATCTTTGGATGATAGTTAAAAGGAAATTAGGTTCAAGAACTTTCCAAAATTTCGACGAAATATTCGAGCGTATGAGAGAAGCTTGGACCAGTATTCCACTAGGTACTTGTAGACGTCTAATACAGTCCATGCCTAGGAGGTGTTTAAAAGTAATTGAAGCCAATGGATATCCAACTAAATACTAGGTACTCGACTGAGACAAAAACTTTCCAATTAGTTTGCCGCTTAAAATTGTAGTGTTCTTCGAATTTTGTAATGAATAAATTATTTTTTTAAACTTAATAAGGTTTCTTAATGCGATATTAATAGATATATACCCAATAATGATTATAGTATTCGAAATACCTTAAACCAATTTCTTACTAGTAACGGTTCAGATTTTCGTAAGGTATCCGTTTCCAATTAGTTTGCCGTCACTGTATGTTGGACCAGCGAAGTAACCTTGCAATTTTGTCTGTGGTTCCGTGTATAAATGGAAGAACTAAACTTCATATTGGTAATTCCTTATTAGTATCATCTCGTGGAGTAGGATTATTATATTTTCTAATCGACCGGCAAATATCCTCAATGCAATATCTACTCCCTCTTAAAGCTTGAGTCTTTGTTTCCGATTGTAAAGAATTTTGGTCACAAATCGCAAGGGCTCTGTAAACCAAAGAATTAGTAACTGATTGTTTTTGTGCTATATGATGATGGAAATTTGCATTTAGGTATCTGTTCGTATGCATTGGTTTTCTAAATACAGAGTATCCTAAAGAACCATCCCATTTCCTTTGTACAAGAGCGTCTAGAAAGGGAATCGTGCCTTGTGATTCAAACAAACAAACAAACAAAAGTATGCTTTATTGCCACAGAAAAATTTTACAATTTTATAGACAAAGCAAAATATACCTAAAATAAGACATATCAAAACATTAATCGAAAAGAATTTCGATAGGTCAATGCTTTTTAAAAATGTAAATTATCAATTTACCAAATCGTAAAACACACGTTAGAATATAACATAACATTGCCGCAAAACAGTTAATGAATCCTAATAACCTTATAAAAGTAAACAAACACACATGTACGAGGTGAATAATTTCGATGACATTGAAATCAAAATTGCAACTATGCGACCTTAAACTCTATGTTATTATAGTTATACAAATAATTGTGATGTTAAACAGAAGGTATAATGAACTAGTGTAGAATGTAGTATACAAAAAAGAATTAAATTTTGTTTTTAATCCAATACCTAACAAAAATAATTAAGTTTTAAGTGAATGTTCAACAGTTCTTTTCTCTATATGATGATTTTCAAAATTCTATGCTACGAGTTAGGACATGACTCACAAAAGATTTAAGTAAACAAGCGAATTTAGTGACAATTTAAAGAGACTTACTCGCTGTAAAAATCATTAACGCTGTAAAATGGTCTCTCAATGAGGTATGCTTTGGTGTTTTTTCGAAATTGTGCAAGCATAGGGATAGATTTTAAATGTACTGGCAGATTGTTGTAAAGTTTTATGGCGTTGTAAATAATTGATTTTTTTATTAATTCTGAGGAAGGAATGGGAAGATATATATCATGCCTAGAGTTTCTGGTAGGGTATACATGTTGTGGCCTTTCTGGCAGGGTGTTTATATATTTTCTCAGCAAACATACCGTTTCCAAAATAAATAATGCAGGAAGTGTTAATATTTCATGTTTTTTGAAATAGTATTGGCAGTGAACTCTATTATTTAGACCAAACAAGTAACGAATGGCTCTCTTTTGAAGCATAAAAATACTACGAAATTGCTTGGTGGTACAGCAGCCCCAAAAGGGAAGGTCATAGCGGAGGTGGGATTCAAATAAAGAGAAATAAGTAAGGCTGGCAGAAAGAACGTCTAGTTCTTTTAAAACTGATCCAATGGCGAAGCAGGCGGTAGAAAGTTTTTTAGTTAAGGTGTCAATATGATTAGATCATTTTAGGTTGTTATTTATATTTAAACCCAGGAATTTAACCGACTCTACGTATTCAATATATAGTGCCACCGTTGTGTATTATTACAAGCCAGCTTGCTGGAGCCTTCAGTAGTACTGGGAATATCCGTAGGTGTTACCTCAGTTTGTGTAGAGGCGGTGGAGCAGGTAGTTTCCATAGTTGGTGTAGGCAAGGATATGGTGGTAGGATATGTATTTTTGATATGCTTACACTTATGTTGGTTTTCATGTTTGGAGTATAACTCCTTTACCAAGTCAGTTACACAAGTTAGGTTGCTCTTAATGTTAGCAATACCTGCTTTTAATTCAATTGAAGAGGAGTCCTGTACTTGGATTGTTATCGCTTCTTCGGCATTGTTGAAGAGGATTTGGGAAATATTGAAAATATTCTGTTCCATATCCCTTAGAGACTTTAATAACATATCTGGCTTGTAAGCGGAAAACTCCCTCGAGAGATTGTGGATATCGTCAATCTTTTTCTCCATGAGATCCCACCTGGATTCACTCTTCACTAAAATGTCATACATTTCAGAAATTGTCGGTACACTACTTGACAATTGGGATCCACGGTTTGCGACTGAATCAAAAAGTTCATGTGGAATCAAATTTTGAGATACCTTTGTGATTTTATCGTTGAGATATTTCAAACTAGGGGAGTCGCACAGGGCGCAGAAAAATCGGAGGTGGTTTGATTTTTGTAATATTAAGATTTTTGTGTTAGCCTTATCAAGGCCCGTGCAATTCATGCAAAAAGATCGTTTACACTCGCCACTACAACGAAGTTTATTGTATTTGTCTTTCTCTGAAAACTCTTTACGGCAATTGTCACACTTGTATTCAGCCATATTTAGAAAATGAAAAATTCGAAACAAAAAATACACAGCGAAAACAAAACAGAACAAACACACGTACTGCGAAGCAGCTCGACCGCGAGGATTTCCATTGTAAATTTTATATTAGCATGTTGCTGATTCAGTTGATCCAGAAACACAGGAAGTTTTCTCGTCCATGCGTCTATATTACAAAAGTGTCGTCTACACATCTGAACCATGATTTTAGCTTTAATGGAGACGACTCTAAGGCTTTCTCCTCAAAAGCTTCCATTAAGATATTGGCCACCACTCGTGACAGCGGAGAGCCCATTTTAAAAAAAAAGTTAGGTATGGGTATCCATGAAAGAGAAATTGTAGTTTATTGTCAAAATATGGCTTTTAAACACCTATGCGCTTTTACTTAATTTTAACCAGCTAGCTTAGCTTTTACTGTTTCGGAATTACTGAAAAATTCTTACTTTTATTAAAAACTTTAATACCCTGTATCTAAAAAATAAGGCATTTGCGGACGTAAGTTCACATCACTGGCTTGTTTAGGGCGGAGGGGACAAGGGGGTAAATGCACCCTCAGGGCTACTAATCAACAAGAACCTGTTTTTTGTTTTAGTCGCTAAATTATGTAGTGGTTAATGCCTCCTCCCAGAAAGACATTCTAAATACGCCACTGGTTCACATGAAGTTTTTTTTTAAATTATCCAAAAATTAACACCCTGAAGAATTAGGATCCAACCGTGAAAGACCCTGTATTTCTCTACTAATTTTACTGTACTTTAGAACACACAATATTATGTTGCTCCATACTATATTACCATAGAGAAATATAAACAACAAGAAATAATACTACCAAATAGTTACATGCAAAGAACGTTATTTAATGCGAGTAGCAAATCAGGATAAGCAATTTTAAATATGTATCTGCAAATGGCAAAAATTTCTCAAGACCTCTTATTAGATAAATGATAGATTGGTTTTAAAATGCAGTAAATTCATTAGCCTAGATTTTGTTACTTTGTAGAATGTTGTTGATTTGCTAAGAAATCAAAGTCAATGACATATATTACAGGGTGAACCAGGTTAAATAGGGGAGTATAAAGATTCCACTATATGTTACTGAAGCCGTTCTTAAGAAGATCGGTAAATTTCCTTTACCCAAAACATAGTTATAATAGTTTTTTTCTATAATATAAAACAGTGTAGAAGTAATCTTGATATTCTTTCGGAAACAAAAGGAAATAAGCTTCAGACCTTTTACATCTAAAACTAAACGTATCATAAAATTGACGTTCAGCCGAAGAAATAAGCTTCAGACCTTTTACATCTAAAACTAAACGTATCATAAAATTGACGTTCAACCGAAGAAATGTCTCGAGTAAAAATATATTTTATTATTGTTGTGATTATTGAAAAGTCAGTATTTTTTACTCTCTGCAATGTTCGAATTTTAAACTAGCTGTAAACAGCGTATTGGAAGAATGTAATTTGGATATTTATTTTATAATTTGAACAGGTTAGACACCTGTGGTGTTTTTATTTAAATATTAAAACGTTAATGGGTTGTCAACTGCTTTGAAACAGAAAAATATAAAACTATATTTTTGGGGTTTAAACAGTTTAACGCCAGATGTCAGATCGAGATTTTACTTTCAGAGAGTAATTTTATTTAGTTTATGCAATGTATTAAATTGTTTTTTTGATTGATAAGAAAGAAAAAGGAAAACATGTTTTGATGTTAAATTTTCTATTAAATTATATGTTTATAAAATGTTATCATAAGCAGTTTTTTGATTAATATTGTTTGGAAACTTTTGATACGATTTTCTTTAGTGTGCAATATTGAAAAATTGTTAAAATCAAAAGCATGTGATATTGTTAGAAAGTGGTTACATCAATCACAATCAACACAACTATAATAGTCCTAAAAACAACCCCTCGCATTCAGGTGTATTTAACCACTCTCTAACAACATTACATGGTTTTGATTTTAACAAAAGACTAATTTTGGAAACGTAATACATTCACAAGTTTACAAACAATATTAATCAAAAAACTGATTATGATAACATAATTTCATTTTATAAACATCTAATTTAATAGAACATTTAACATCAAAGCATGTTTTTCTTTTTCTTTCTGCAATACATTGCATAAACTAAATAAAAATACTTTCTGAAAATAAAATCTCGATCTGACATCTGGCGTTAAACTGTTTAAACCCAAAACAAAATAGTTTTATATCTTTCAGTCGCAAAACAGTTGACAACCCACTAACGTTTTAATATTTAAATAAAAATACCACAGATGTCTCACCTGTTCAAATTATAAAATAAATATCCAAATCACATTCTTCCAATACGCTGTTTATAGCTAGTTTAAAATTCGAACATTACATAGAGTTTTTCTTGTGTAGAAATAAAAAAATATAAAAGAATAGGTATTAGCGAAATATGACTGCACATACTAATTAGAACAACAAAAAGTATGCTTTGAACTTGTGCACACCTCCCAAAAAAAAGGTATGTTAATATTTGGTTTATGTATTACATCTTTTAATGCCTTTATGAAACTATGTAATAAAAAAAATGATAACCCATGTTTTTCTCTAAGATATATGAAAAAACAAAAGATTCGTCTCTTTTTCTTTTCTTTTGGTTACCTAGTAATAATAACATTATATATATAACGTGTATTAGCTATAATTACATTTGTTTGTTGTTTTTGATTTTAAATATATATCTGTGATATTTTAATCTTTTTCAACTTCCTACCACAAAAAAAACAAAACATCTACTTGTTGTGGCATTCCATATTTCTATCCTTTGTATAAAACTTATAAACAAAATATATGTATTTTAGCCTGATGATGGTGGTAAACGACCGCCGAAACGTTGCTGAATAAAAAAAATCGTAATAAAAGAAAAGTATATCACATTGTTTTGGTCTGATTTATTGGGAACCCTTTGATACCTTGAAACCCAATTTAGTTCAGTACATAGTCACAGTATATATGTTTTACATATATTGTCTTTTCATTTTGATTGGGCGCCATTTTGTTCCATCATATTGGATTCCTACCAATATTTTACAATTTTCTTTCAATCCGTGCAATCTATGCCATGTTTGACTTTTGGGCATAATTTAAAATAAATCTAATAAGTAGTTTTTACATTGACACGTATACTGCTATTTTGCTACGTCATCATGTTGAATTAGTACCAGTGTATCCCATTTTCACATTTAATTTTTCTAGAAACTTTAAAGTCGATTGAACAAGATTTTTTACGTTCATTTTTAAAAGTTTTATTTGGCCGCCATTTTGTTTCGCCATCTTAAATTAAAACCCATATTATCAGTCTTTACTACTCCGTTGGTCCGCAGATATTTCCTAACCCCAAATAATACAACGGAGTAGGTAAAGACTGATAATATAGCTTTCATGCAGGATATAAAATCTATGTGGCCTGAGAATGCAACAATAAAATTGCGAAACGTCGACAATTTTACTGGCTCTTAACCCTAAATAATACACCACTCTAACATAAGAACAAGAGGGTCGTAAACCATTTAGAAACGTCGAAAACTATTTAGAAACTTAATATCTAGGTAATATCTGCGGACCAACGAAATAGGTAAAGATTGATAATATGGGTTTCTTGCAGGATATAGAATCTATATGTGTCCTGAGATGCAACAATTAAGTTGCAAAACGTCGACAATTAAAAAAAGACTTGATTTTTTTTTACTGAATCTTAACCCCAAATAATATACCACTCTAACAAAATGTTTTTACAGACAGACCGACAGACGGACCGACAGAATTGATAAAATATATTTTTTGGCATCTAGGGACTATAACATTTAATTTGGCCGCCATTTTGTTAGGCCATCTTGTATTAGTACCACTATTTTACTAGTTGATCCCTATGCCAGAATTTTTAAATATTTTATTAAGCCGCCATTTCGTTCCGCCATCTTGGATACATACCAAAATATTACCAGTTGATTCCAACATAACACTTGAGGTTTTTGCAACATTTGAGATTAATCGAATGAGTAGGTTTTTAATAATAATTATTTTAACATTTCACTAGGCCGCCATTTTGTTTAGCCATACTGGATTTTTATCAAAATGTTACCAGGTCTTCCCCATGTGACCCTTAATTTTCGACCAAGATTTAAAGTCAATCGGGTAAGTAGTTTTTTACTGTGCCGCGAACAGGCAGATTGACAGACAGATAAACCAACTGAATTGAGAAAACCGGCATCTAAGGACCCTGAAATGTGAAGATCCGAAAAACTCTCAGAGAGTGATTTTTTCACGATTACAATACTTTTACGAAGGAAGTAAAAAGCAAAAACAAATTTCACGCCTTTTCACCCACTTTTTTAGGAAAAGTGAAAACACATTTCACCCTCTAGGGGCGAGTTTTAAAAAATTTTTCCTAATCTCGTACCTACGTCATAAGGAGAAGGCCATTATCTCTTAAAACTTGTCGACGAGTAACGCAGAGTTCAGAAAAGGTTTAATAATACGATGGACACACCGTGTATCGTCTAAAGATTGCAATATAGCGGTTTAATACAGTGTGTCCCAGATTCGCTTCTCTATATAGGGGTCTCGGCTCTTATTATACCTACAGCAAAGGTTAAATGGGGAAAGTTTTAGAGGAAACTTATTGCATTCGATAGCTGGCTTCAGATTTACGATCGATCAATAAGTTTGGGAAATATCTGCGTATATCCAGAACGGTAAATTTGACAGCTGTCAAAATGTGACTTCGGACACATTTTGAAGACAAATAAGATGGCGTATACGACACGTCTTCATTGTTTTTTGTTAACCCGCAACCCGCCTCAACTTTCATTTTTCTTATGGCCGCCATATTGGATTTTTCGATTTTTGGAAAGGGCCTAAAATTTTCAGTCTAGAGATATTTCACAAGTGCATTAAAGATTTTAGTGTCATCAAAATATCACATTTCGTAAATTAGGTTTCAATGTTTTTAAAGCAGGCCATGATTTATTTGTCACAAGATTACATTAATAAGTAAATAATGTATCGAACGCGTTGAATTTTCAATACAACATGAACGTAAATAACGACTTAAAAAATCTAAATGAGCTCTAACTACTTTGTAAGTGGGTAAAATTAATTTACAAATCTGCAAAATGACGTCCATTTGCATCAAGACATTTTTGACAATTGGTGACTGTTTTTCGTACAACCCTGGTAAGTGTATTTCGGTTAATATTTCTAAATGTGTCCAGAACTCTTTGTCTCAGGATTTCTATAGTCGGGGGATCAAATTGATAGATTTCATTCTTCGTGTGACCCCAGAGGTAGAAATCTAAGAGCGACAGGTCAGGGGATCTAGGAGGCCAAAAAATTGGATCATTTAAAGAAATTATTCTTTCGTCAAACTGGTCTCTTAAGAAGTTCCTGACTTGTATGGTATGTGAGCCGGACATCCGTCTTGTTGAAATCAAGTTCTTCTTAATTCATCTTCCGTTAGAATAGCTCGTAAGACTGGTACAACCTGGTTTCGTAAAAGCTCTAGGTACCTCTGCCCGTTTAGGTTGTATAAACAACAAAAATGGTCCAATAAGTCGATTTCCTGAAATGATTAAAAATTTATAAATAGGTGCCCAACAGTCAAGGGCGGCAGGGTCGGTCGGGTGGTACTAGAAACTATAAATTATAAAGGGAAAATTATCTTTATTAAAAAGTAGATATTTTCTTTCCAAAAATAATTATCGAAACATCCCGTAATGAATGAGCTTGTATACAGTTGAAACCTATTCAGCTTTATTATGAAAAAGAAAAACATATTTGGTTAGCGGGAAGTAATAGCCGTAATAAATTATTTTGTTGGTATTGCATATTAATTTTGGAAATACTAAATCAATTTATTTCAGTGATATATTAATCTTAAAAACATACACCGTGCCTTAATAAAACAGAAAATATCAAAAGAACAAACCCCTTGCGCTTTAAAATTTAAATTATTTTGGAAATACAGCTATAAATCATAATGAAAATCGAAAAATAATTCGACATTTGATTAATATGGTATTTTTTTCATAACGCAAGAACTAGGCTTCCCGGGCAATAATAAATTATTTAATTCAGACAATCAAAATAATTTTAGAGAATTAGCTAAATCTGCAGAAAATTTAGATAAAGTGTTAATAAATTTATAGAACCCAATTCTATTTTTATAGGTTTTTCGAAACTACAATACAAAACGATTGAATAAAAATGTAATAAAATATCAAAAAGTAAGTTGACTGACTAGAGTAGAACCTTTTACTTTTTTTATTAGTTTATACTCTTTTAGAATCATTAAAGAACTAAACGAAAAAAAAAAGATTATTATTTGACCATCATTTGGCGCCTATTTAAAACTTACTTACCAATGATCCCACACCAAACGTTACTTCTAAATCTGATCTGTAGACGTCTCTCTGCCACATCATGAGGATTTTGCACAGCCCAATGATGACGGTTGTGCCTATTAAATACTCCACAATTCGTGAACCTGCTCTCATCGGACCACAAGACATGATTTACAAAATCAGGATTTTAATTACATCTCCTAGTATACCACTCACAGAACTGTAGTCGTCTTGGAAAATCAGTTTTCTTAAGTCCTTGCACTGTTATGGGTTTGTATAGATGTTACTTATTCTTTTTTAAAACTCTCTGTACTGTTGATTTTGGCACATTAGTTTCCTGTTCTACAGTTCTTATCGATGCACTAGGGGTTTCGTTGATAGCTTGTAAAATGTTTCTGTCTCGATTTTCATTGTTATTATTGTATCCGCTTCTAGGTTGTTCGAAGGCACCATAGTTAATTAAATTAACTACGATTTTCCTGAATTGGGTTTTATGAGGCTGCCGTCGTTCGGGGTACATCTCCAAATACCTTGCTGAGGCAACGTCGGCGTTTCTGTATGATTGAAAGTACAGAGCTAACATATCAACCTTTTCTTCATTTGAATACGGAATGCCGGCCATTTTCTATAGATTTTGAGAAATTACGTGTCAGATTTATGATTTTATTGGGATAAAAGCGTATCTACTACTTATTAAAACACAGTTTTGATACTTTCAACTTAACTTAACGTCAAAGTCAAAATCCAATTTTGTTACAGATAAATCATGGTCTCCTTAGAAAAGCATTGAGAGCTAACATTACTTTAAATCATGGCCTCCTGAAACTGAAACCTAACTTTACGAAGTGTAATATTTCGATGATACTAAAATCTTTAATGCACTTGTGAAATATCACTAGACTGGAAATTTTAGGCTCTTTCCAAAAATCGAAAAATCCAATATGGCGGCCATAAGAAAAATGAAAGTTGAGACGGGTTGCGGGTTAACAAAAAACAATGAAGGTGTGTCGTATACGCCATCTTATTTGTCTTAAAAATATGTCGGAATAATGATACATTTTGGCAGCTCTCAAATTTACCGTTCTGGATATACTGGCCAAAAACGAAATCCGCTATTTTCGGTTTTCCCCGATATTTCCCAAAACAATTGATCGATCGTAAATTTGAAGCCGGATATAGAATGCAATAAGTTTCCCCTAAAACTTTCCCCATTTAACCTTTGCTGTAGGTATAATAGGAGCCGAGATCCCTGTATAGAGAAGCGAATCTGCGACACACTGTATAAAGACATATAATGCAATTTTCATTGAAATACAAATAAATCTATACCTCCAAGGTACTATACAATCACTAGATGCACGTTGTGTGATCTTTGTAATAATTATTTCACTGACTTTTAAGAAATAGTTATTGCCTGAGTTGAATAGTATATTCTACTGACTTTGTGGTTGGTTCCTTGTGAAACATTTTTTAATAGTGGTTTTTAAGAGAGAAAAAACTTTATAGTTTTTTATTGTTCAAAATTTTTTAAAATAATAACTTTTTCTTTTTTGGGGCAGTGGGGTAGCTGCCCTCCTCAGACGCATTCCAAATTAGTATTTAAAATATAATCTAAGGTACAGACATAAGCAAGACACAACTGGGGAACTAACAGTTTTAATTGTAACTAGATCTTGTCTAACTTTTAAACCTTCTTAGTAAATACGGGGGTTAATAATTTCTAAACGGATTAGAGTTATAAACCAATTAAATTTAGGTATATGTTATATATAATGTGGTTTCACCCCCTTACAAATTGAGTTTTGAAAAATACCTTCTTATCGAACCTTTACACCTCAAAATCAAGCCGTATGCAAAAATTTAGCTTTTTACGTCAAGCGGTTTGAGCAGGATCGTGATGAGTGAGTGAATCAGTCAGTCAGTGTGTTAATTAAGGATTTTATATATTAGTAAACATTTATATATTAGTATACATAGGTAAAATCATTGCCTTAATTTTCCTGATGTTCCCGAACAACCTGTAAAGTGTAAAACTTTGATTATTTTCTAGCTTCGAAAGGTAAGTAGAAATATATAGGTTATGTTAAAAACAAGTTAGAAGTTTTACTTGAAACGCTTACTTACCCCAAGTGCTTGTATAATACTTATATCAATTATAAACTCCTTAAATGAATGTCGAAATAGGTCTTTCACCAGACATGAGTTTATTCCGCGCAAATCTAGAATGCGTTAAACCTGACATTTGGTAAAAATGGATGAGGAGGAACGGTTTTGTTAGCTGCACTCGAGTGGCGGCCCGCGGGTGAAAACGTAAGTGAAATGCAAATGAAGCAAGAAAATATCGCAATAATTTTTTTTCCAGAATGTATGGTCAAAATAAGGGAAAAAAATTATATGCTTCGGTAAAAATACATTTATTTTTATTAATTTTTTTCACTTGCTCTTGCAGCGATATATTCCAATTACTCTCATTGACAAAAATAAGACCAAGCTCATTTTTAAGTCGTTGACTTTTTGAAAATATTTCTCCGTATAACTGTAACAAATTTTCAAACGAGCCAGTTGGAAAATTTAAACTATATTCGGAAAATTTAGCAGAACCTGCCAAACATGAAAATGTAAGTTTTTCACAGTTTCAGTCTTGAAATCTTAGTGTTATTTCTATTAAAATATGGTCCAATATTTCATAAAAAAGGGTTCTATACTTAGCACTAATTTCTTCAGGTGAAAGCTTAGCAAGCTCACATTTGTAATGATTTATTTCTGTAATAGAATTTGGTTTATCAAACATGGTATTAAAAAATGTTCATTTCTCTTTTGCAAAATGAGAGATGCAAAAATTAATGTCAAGCGATTTTTTTTGAGGAACGTCAAATAATATGTCCGTGCTTGAGAAAATGTCATATACAGATACATGAAATCAAAATCGTTCATCTCACCTAAAAATCCTTCCGCAAGGCGGATTGATTTTTCATGAGATTTGTCACAGTTTGTAATAAATTCAAAGACGTCTTTTAATTTATTCCAGTCTTGAACAATCACATTTACTAACTTCGAATTTGAAGTTGTAACAACACCATAAATAAATATAACACAAAACAGTCAAGTTAACTGCAAAGGAATTAACCGGTTGCAACCACCGCAAACTGAACGACACGTGGGTGTAGTGTACTGCGCCTGCAATTCACCGAGAGCGCTGTATGGCGCTGAGTTCGACGTCATCGGGTACGCGTTGTCATGGCAACATAGTATGAAAATCGTAAACTAAACATGACACCTCCAGTCAAAGAGCTTTGCGCCACTGTTATAGTTGTTATAATAAAGTTCGATTGATAGTTTTAAAAAGACATGCCGCCAACGGTCAAGTAAAATATTTATTCGAGATGTTCAGTTCATTTTTTACCAATTAGGTGAATACATGAATGTAAAAACTAAAATTTTAAGAAATATATAATAAATATAGTTAAATGTTTGCTTGTTTATTTTTCCTGGTGAAGTAGCACTTCACCTATTTCACCTGAATAGCCGCCACTGCTGTACTCCACAGAATTGACTATCCTTGATTTTTTTCGTTTGAGGCTACAAAAAAGGATAACTGCTATATGTTGGTTTCAACAAACTTAGGGAAAACATTAGGAACGTTACCGAATACAAACCACAATTTTTTTGTGCGACCGGTTTGGAAACCTGATAAAAAGATTGCGAACTTGTATCAAAGTAAATGATCATCATTTAGAAAAATTCGGCAAGGTTTTGTATTAATCATTAGTGTCATTCAAGTTTTAAAATGGAAATAAGTATAAATAAGTATCGTATTTTGAATGTCTTATTAAAATAAATTTTAGCAAACGTTTTTCATGGTCAACGATTTATTGCTAAATTATTTAATTTCACATTGCTCAATAGAAGTCATCATAGTAGCAAACTACATATTTTTTAAAAGCGAAAAGATTAAGCCTTTTGAATTGAATTTAAAATATGGGGTATTCTACTTAAAATATATTATTAGCAAAAACCAATGAATACCCTGTATTTTTTGTGTGCAACTAGTATAAGTCAATTTCGATATTTATTCTGTTTTTATCGAGATCGGCTTTCTGATTTTTTGATTTTTTGTATTCAAGTAATACTGAATTCTTAATTACTCGGCGTCTTTGTTACAGCCTCCTGTTCCCTTTGGTCCTTGGAAGGGTACTTTGAACGCAACGAAAGTTCATGCGATATGCCCTCAAAGGGACATTTATCGAAGATCGGAAGCGTTTGAAGGGCAAGAAGACTGTCTGTACCTAAACGTATATACTCCCCAGGTAAGATTATAGTCTAAGTTTTTTTCCAGTGTAAACATTTTTTTTTAGAAAAATAACACCAGCTTCAAAAAAGCACTGAAAAATGCGCTTTAAAAATTTGACTTCCTAAATTGGTATCAAATTACTATTTGATTACGATAGATAAATAGATAATTTTTAAAGGTATACTGCGTTCTAATATTTCAAGAAATATTTATATATATATATATATATATATATATATATATATATATATATATATATATATATATATATATATATATATATATATATATATATATATATATATATATATTTTTTATTAGTTTAATGCTGACTTCTGAATTTTTTAAGGTAGTAAAATGTTATTTTTTACTTTTCTAGAGTCGGTTTTTTTTTTTTTTTTTATTAAATTTATATATTTTAGTAAATTTTTTATACTTTTATATTCATTATTACGAACTTTTAAATCTGCACTATTTCCTAATTATATCAACGGAACTTATAAATTTTTTAAGAATATTTTAGTTTATTTACATGTTTTATTCAAACATACGCCCATATACAGATCGAAAAGAGAACCTCCTTTTTTTGTCGATTGAAATATCTCACACATTATAAATTATATGAAAACATAATACATTTATATATACGGGGTTGTTGCCATCGTTTGTGGAGAGATTCCCCAACCAAATATAAAACTAAAAGTTCGTTTCAACTTGGGTCCGATCTTTTTTCTGAGATACAGGGTGTTAAAAAAATGTATTTTTTTGGTATATTCCAAATTTTTTCAAAATTACTCTTGCAATCCAAATGACATTTAGAGTGTAAAGTTATTTAAACTAGCACATCTTTCATTGATACAAATGAGTGGACAGCTTCGCCAGAGGTGTGCGTGTGGGTTATCGCTGCAATAATTTGCCGATGTGCGCCACTGATTTTTTTATCTTTTGTTGCCATAATTATGCAGGCTATATATTTTATAGACTATAAAAATGCAATTTATTTATGTAGTGTACTGAATATCTTTAATACATTTTAAAATACCTTAGTTTAAATTATATCTGAATTGGATCACATGAAGTGGTGAATATAGCCACTATTACAAGCCCTCAATCGCTGCCGCAAAGATCTCTTATTCTGGCACAAGCACGTAAATTTTTCCAAACTATTACAATGTCATTTCAATGCGTTGTAAAAATCCAAAGAATTCAAGTCAGGGGATCTTGGTGGTTATGTTACTGGACCACCACGTCCAATCCACAGATCTCAGTATGATTCCGAGAGGTACGCCTTAATATCGACAGTAAAAAGCGCCGATGTTCATTCGTGTTGAAACCACATTTTATTTCTCATTAATACAGAAAATCTAAATATGACACATGATTCAGTCTATGTGGCAGAATAATTGAACCAATAAATTCATTTCCAATAATACCAGCCGAAATTATTCCTTTTCTTGTAAAAGTTTGATTTGTTTGTAAAAAGACACAATATTGGTCGTTTTCCAATGTATTCAAAAACCACTGACAAATTTCTTGTCTAGGCGCATAATTTCTCGGTAAAATTGTTTAAGCTTGTGTGGAGTAGGATCAGGGGAGTGCAGTTCATGGAAGCAAGTGAAGCAGTGCTTTCCCAAAAAAAATTACAAAACATCTTCTAAAATGTAATTTTTGAAATAGGAAACCATTAATTTAGTTTATATTAAAAATATTATCTTAATTATCAAGCCCATAATAAATGCGGCCTTGACTCCGACCGAGCGACAATAGAAAATGTAATGGAACCTATGCGGGCCGCTAGCTTCTCTGCAGCCAAGTTCTGTATGCCTGTGAGTCGAGCCAGATGTTATTGAACTTTCCACCGGCTGTTTGCAATTTTTGCATTTCAGTCGCGTGCTTTAAGTGGGGGCTGAAGCTATCGTAGGAGTAGGTTCTTTGTTTGAACGGCTATTCGTGTGTTGTGTGATACGTACGTCGCGTCGTGCATGGTGCGATATGGAAAACAATAATACGGACGTGGATATGCAAATACCGTCAACTTCTGCTGTCGGTAATAACGTTGAAAATATTGGAGAATTTAGTAAGAAGAGTGTGTGTGAATGTGTGGTGTCTTAATAATAAAGGGATTTTCAACATTAAACTTCGCTGATAAGCTTGAAATAATTTCTAAAGGAAGGGCAAACCGCCTATGAAAAATTTAACCACAAAAATGAAAAACTGTATTAGACATTTTTATCCGGAAAAACAATACGAACAATTTAAATGGTTAACAGGGTGTAAAAATATAAGTAAATTATTTTGTTGGCCATGTTTACTTTTTGAAAATGAAAAAGAACTCAGGAACAAAACTGGTTTTTCCGATTTAAACAATTTTCATAAAGCTGTAAAAAGACACATTATGTCCAAAGCGCATTTGCAGGCCGTCATAAAAGAAAAAGTTTTCGGCAAAACTAGAATTGAACACGCCCTTAATAAACAGTTGGAAATTAGTCACCGCCAACACAATGAACTAGTCGATAAAAATGGGTAAATATTAAGACATTCCTCAAATAGAGGAAATTTTCAAGATTTACTTAGTTTAATGGCTAAATGTGATGATTGCTTAAAAAATCATTTAGAGCAGTCTAGCGTTTTTCGCGGAACGTCGAATCGAATCCAGAATGATTTAATTTCCGCGGTTGCAACCATTATTCTAAAAAGAATTAAGCAGAAGATTGGCGAGGCGCGGTTCATTGCCATTGTTCTGGACGAAACAACTGATATCACTAATTTTAGCCAATTATCTATAGTAATACGATACGTTAAAACAGACGGAAGTATTCAAGAGCTATTTTTAGGTTTTAAGAATGTGTCCGAAAATCGTACAGTAGTTGCATTATATACCGTAGTTTCTAACGTTATTAAAGAAATTAATGGAGAGAAAAAATTAGTTGCTCAAAGCTATGATGGGGCTGCAGTGATTGCAGGACAATGTGTTTGTCCATTGTTTTGCTCATAAATTAAATCTAGTTTTATCCCAGTCCATCAATCACATTAAAGAGTGTAAAGTATTTTTCGTTACTTTAAGTGGCATGACTTTTTTCCAAGTCAGCAAAACGTACACAAGCTTTGGACTCCATTGTCCACAAACGATTGCCCAAAGTAGCTCCTACTAGGTGGAACTATAATGGAAGACTTGTGTTAACAGTATCTGAAAAATCGTGAATCACTGATTGAACTATTTGAGAATATAATAGAAAATAATGAAACGTGGGACTCAGAAGTAATAAATAGTTCGAAGGGGTACAAACCGATAGACCGACCGACGAAATTGATAAAACATATTTTTTAGCATCTAGAAATTCTAAAACGTGAAGATATTTAAAATCTAAAAGAGCAATTTTTTAACTATTACAAATATTTTGTTTAGCCTCCATCTTGAATTAGTACCATAGTTTCCCTAGTTCATCTGTATACCACAATAATGTATGGCATACAATTTGAAATCAGGTCTTTAAGTAGTTTTTTAGGCTGCATTTTTAAATATTTTACTAAGAGGCCATTTTTCCGCCGTCTTGCAGCCGTACCAAAATTTCACCAGTAGATCCTGCATAATTCACTGGTTTTTTTGTGCAAAATTTGAGATATATTTGATAAATAGGCCATTTTATTTTGTCATATTTATGAGATCGAACACACGTTAATATAAACTTATAGTTTCTTTGTTTGATTGGAGAATCTGCCCACGAGTAAAGGCACTTATTTCTTGAAACGCTCTGTATAATTATAATATTTCTACGTCAAAAATCAATCCTAGATATTATCTCAAAACGCAAAAAAACTTTCAATCATCTTAACATAATATTCATTTTGATGAAACCTGCAAAGTGCAAATAGTCATAGTTCTTTTCGATATCTCAATGTTAACTTTTGAGTAATTTCGAGTATTATCATTAATTCATTCGCAATATCACTTAAAAGGATTACTATTCATAATTCTAATTTATTAAAAGAAAATAGCGGAGGTTAAAACTAATAATGCATCTTAATAGCTTAAACTGCAGTGCATTAATTAATTTTTAAGAGTGTTTTAAACTTCGTGAATATTTTATGGCTAGTATTTTTTTCTATTCAATGGCAATTTTATTCATTGGCCTCGAGCTAAGATCATTTCAAGACAAGTACTGTAATTTTCCACGTTGGCATTAATGGCCATGATTATTCCGTTTTGGGGATGCTTATCTTGAATATAATTAATTAAAAATAAAAGTAAAACAACTTCCTTTCCTACTAATTAGTACCTTCCGGAATAATTTATAGATATTTCAAACCAAAATCTAGATTCTATTCTTATATGGTAAGCTTTTTGAAATTTTTGTCCAACAGATACTTTTATCTATTTTAATTGGATTTAAGTGTGGTACTGATAATGTGAGAAGATTTATTCAAGTTTACCGGGTGACCAAGAACTAGTGTCGTCTAACTATAAGCACGTGTTTCTGACCAAAACTTTCCATCAGTACAGAGTATCCTATTTTCGCCACTTTTGCGTGGTATCTCCCTTATTTTTAAAGATGAAGGGGCCGCCAGCAGAATTTTCATAGCCCTTTTGGTTTTTGAGATACAGGGCGCTTTTGAAAATGTTGCATTTTTAGTCACCCCTCGTACCCCAGCTGTCTGATAACTTATCAAAAAGGCGAAAACTGTTCCTTATAATTTTCCGTCGAATTCAGAGCCCCTTTCAGAATAAGTATACAGTATCACTCAAAAAGTTCGGACCCTAATTTATTTTTTAAATGGGATATCATGTATATTATTCTATATATTTGTTAGGAATACTATGGGCTTTCCAAAAATACATACATATATGCAGTTACTTTGAAAAACAAGTTAAAAGATCGAGATTTTCTAAAATTGTGTTTTGTATCCAATTACTAGGTAGTAGGCTATGGTTAAGTTGTTTGAAACAAAAAACAAAATGTCAAAAACTTTGCGATTTTGTCAGTTTTGAACCGATTTCAAGCGATGGACCGGTTATTATCGCAGGTTTGTTTTTGGTCGTCTTTGGTCATAGCCCTTGACATAACGATTTTCCCCAACTGATAGTAACCAAAATGCGCTCGAATATATTAGATTAACAGTTGTGAAGGTTTTTTTTGCTGATTTGTTGAACGAGAATTTTTAATAAAGTTTATAGGGAATTTGTCTATATATAATGATGAATTGTTGCTGATTCTGCAAAAATTTATTTTTTGGACAAATGCTATGGAAAAATGATCCTGGCATTCGAAAGTAGAGTGGCCGTTTCCAAGTTATGAACAATAACTTTGTAATTTTGGCCTTCAAAGTTTAAATCAATTTAATATCATTCCGGCATCGTCTCCATAGTGCACTAAACGACTTTACATTTTAGAAAAGAGATGACATTACAATTTAGAAAGAGATGAATAATACAATAACCTGCCGCCCGAGCACGGTATTTACCGGTTATTGAAATGTCAAATAATAACGTAATGAAGAGCTAGTTAATAACGTTACAATGGAAAGACCAAAACTGCTTGAATGCAATTGGTAAATGCCAATAATGACCGGTAAATATAGGTCCGTCGCTTAAAATTGGTTTTGTTGTTTCAATTTAACTTTCCGAGACATATTTGCCCGCTTAAAATCAAATTTAGTAGAGAACGGATAATTTATCAGCCACGTCCTAAAGCATACACCAAACAAGATAGAGAGAGACAAGAAATAAATGCATTGGGTTATGTAGAAGCGACGCCTTCATCTGCTTGCCAGCAATACAGAAAGCAACTAGTTCATCCAAGTCTGATGCTCAAATAATTTTGCAAAAATATAAGTTTCACCCATATAAATTTCACATAGTTCAACATTTACATCACGACGATGCTGAGCGTCGAATGTTGTTTTGCCAATGGTATATGCAACCATACTAATGAATCTTTTCACAGACTCGTTATCTGATCCAACGAATCTTATGTTTCCAGGACGCTTTGGGGTTGGTGTCTCGTGTTTCATTTTTGGAAGACGTATAGTCTATAGAATTTTTGAAGGTCTAGCAGTGCTTCGGTACCTATAATTCCTTGAGGAAGAATTACCACAAATGATGGAAAATATTTCATAGGCACTTTATAATGCCATTTATCTTCAACAAAAATATGCTCCAAGCCACAGTTCTGCGCATATAAGGGAATTTTAGACGATAACTTTCCTCACTTCTTCCTGACCTGTAATATGGCCCCTCGACGTCCGGATCTCTGGATTTTTGATTTGATTCTTACGTGGGTTTCATGCAAAGAAAATATATAAAACACGATATCAAACTATAGCGGAGCTTCGTGCGGTAATCGACTTAACTTCCCGAAATATGCAAAGAAGGCCCGTGATTCTTGTGAACGCTATTAAAGAAAATAACGAAAATGTGCCATTTTTACATACAGGACAAGGGTCGTCATTTTGAAAACCACCTTTGAACTCTTTGCTTTTTTAAAATTTTGTTTTTCTGACTTAAGTTTTAAATAAGATAGGTAATTATTTTTTTTGAAGTAAAATTCAATAATAATTTATTTTATCATAAGTTAAAATGCTATAATAAATAATTAGGAGTCGAGAATTAAACAAGATCTTTTGGGTTATGTTTGAAAGTATTAAGCCTGAGTTATAGATTGAAAAAATTTACATCTTGCATCGTCCGTTTAAGCTAGGCGCTTACACTCGTTCTTAGCCCGTCTTATAGGTTGAAAATGTTTGCGCTTTGCGTCGCCTATGAAAGTATCCATACTTTTATATTTATATTTTTCACCTTTTTGTGTATTGCAATTTTGTCTTGCTTGTCTTTAAGTTTATGTAGTTTTTTTTAATTTGCTGATAATGGATAGTCTAAATCATAGTAACGATGCCTAGTAAAGACTAGGCATTGTGGACATATTAATATGTGCCGCAGAAGATAAGAAGAAGGTGGCGAATTCGGCCTGTTAATTGGGGTAGAAATACTAAAAACTCCAGTATTCTCTTAAAATTAAAGACATTGGTTGCAGGTTAAAGCATACGTTGATTTACGTTAGCCTCTTCCGTCAAAGTTAAAGATCGCCATCTTCCCGAAGTCTAGCGGAAACTCAAACGGATGGCGGCGAAAATATAACCGTACCAATTGTTTTACGTTAAGTAAACTTTAAGAAAAGCGCAAACGGCGATGCAAGACGCAAACGTTTTCAGTCTATAACCCAGGTTTAACATCTTAAGTATAATAACTACTTACATGAATTTTGTTTTAATACATTTTAGCCATAGCCTATTACTGACTAATTGGACACAGAAGAAAAATTTAGAAATTTTAAAATTGATTTTGAGTTTAATTTTCAAAATAACTCCATACATGTATATATTTTTGGAAAGTCCATATTATTCCTAATAAATATGAAGAATAATATACAGGATGTCCCATTTAAAAACATGAGGTAGAAGACGCAAATGTTTTGATTCTATAACTCAGGCTTAACATCTTACATATAGTAATTACTTACATGAATTTTCTTTTAATATTTTTAAGCCATAGCCTACTACCTACTAATTGGACTCAAAAGAAAAATTTAGAAACTTTAAAATCGAATTTTGAGCTTAATTTTCAACTGCATACATGTATATATTTTTGGAAAGTCCAAATTATTCCTACTAAATATGAAGAATAATATACAGTATGTCCTATTTAAAAACATGAAGTAAGAAAAAGTTTTCGCCTTTTTGAGTTAGCAGATAGCTGGGATACGAGGAATGCCTGAAGATGCAACATTTTCAAAAACGCCCTGTATCTCAGAAAACCAAAAGGGCTATGAAAATTCTGCTAGTACCATCTTTAATTTCACAAAAAACTAGCTACTGTCGCGAAAACCGCAACCTTCTGTCTTTAAAATTAAGGAAGATAACTTTATTTTTAAAGATAGAGCCGAAAATGGAATACCATATAGTCAGCTAGTTGAGAGATGAGTAAAATTAGCTCAAAAACATGTGTCTACGGTTGCTGCTTACCTCTATTTTATACAAAAAATATTTTCGCTCTGTAAGTTATTTACAAGATTGTGTATACAGGGTATCTCAAAAGTATAGTTTTAAATAATAACTTTTTTAATGGGTGACCCTTAATAATATAGTTTCATTAAATGGGTCTCTCCTTCTTAATAATAAATATCAGGTTTGGTGTCATTATGTTTAAAGGCAATTAAAAATCCTATGTACTTACCCTGCTATTCAATTTTGCAAATGTTATTTAGAACCTCGAAAAATGGATATCGAAAAACTTTTGAAGATTAGAAAGGACAGTATTTTTTACGATTTGCCATATACAGTTTTTAAATAGAAAAAGGTTCTTATTTCTAATATTTAGTGGAAGCTCGGTAAATAAACGTATATAATAGGAATTATTTTCGAAGAGACAAGTTATGATTCGTGAGAACCAAATCATCACTGTACCTGGTATTATAATTATAAATTTACAAAACTATCAAACTATTAAAATTACACTGACTGACCCCCACAATAATATTCCATACTTTAAGCATGATACAAAATGCGCAAAATAATAGGATAATCTAATTAAAGATATCTTTAAGGCAGTGGCGTATATAAGAATATCTTCTGGGGGGTTTTGAGATGATGAAATTTTTCAACAACCAAAAAAAAAGCCCTTTAGTTATTGTTCTTTACGCAGATGAGCGTAAATAAAAAAAATACTATATTTATTTTAGCTGGGGGGGGGGGGTGTTACCCTCCAATTCCCAAAAAAAGGTCCCTACTTTATACTATTTCTATCATTCTTGCTTAAATAAAAGAGGCTTTGCCCCCACCCTGTATACGCCATTGCCTTAAGTCGATATAGTACTAAAATTACCACGATGATGGGGACTTTCCCAGGAAAGTAATTTTGGGCAAAGTTCCTAGGAATGTTTACATGAACGTTACCAAAACATTGAAAAGTAGTGGAAAAGTTGCTAGGTTTTTTTTTTAAATATTATGAATATAAAGGCTTAAACATTTTGTCTCTGTGATTTGAGTAATTGAATGTGCCTGACCGATGTCCTAGGCGAGAAATGAACAAACCCAGTCTTTTTATAACTGAGAATAAGCTTGTTATGTAAAATCCATTGTTCGAAAGCACTCAAAACCTTCTCCAGTCCCTTGACAGCCCAAGCCATGGATGTTTGTGAACAAATATAATTATCATCGGCAAACATAGTAAAATCATTGAGTTTTTCAACAAGCATAGGCAAATATCGAAAATAATAGGGGCCCCGTATACACCCTTGCGGTACCCCTAACCTGACTTTTATTAATTTGTTAGTTCTCTCAGCAATAACTACAAGTTGATCCCTATCTTTGAGATATGATTGTAGTCATTTACCGATTTAGCCTCTAAACCTATATCGATTTCATTTACAGATTAGCAATGTTTGGTCAATTAAGTTGAACGCCTTATTAAAGAGATCAAAACTTTTATTACCCTCATCCAGATATCTATGCAAGTGCTCAAGAATTTGTAGTACTGCTGCCGTTCTACTTTTCCCCTTCTGAAACAATTTTGACAATTCGTTATAATTCTGTATACTACAAGAAATGAAGACATCTCCTCAATAGCTACTTTTTCTGGAATCTTTGAGACAGAGCTCAATACTGAGATTGGTCGATAATTTTCAACCATCATTTTATCTTCTTTTTTAAATAGCGGAATGACCTTGGCCGTTTTGAAGACATATTGCAGATTTAAGATATTAATTTTAGGAGGTATGTTAATGACTGAACTATAAACGTAATGAGTGGTTTTTAAAAATTTTTTCGAAATACTGTCAATTCTAAATGAGTCGGATTTTTTTAAAAGACATTACATGTCTAGCGACATCAAATTCAGAGATAGAAAAGAGAAACATAGTAGTTTAAAAACTTCAAATTAAAATTGTAGACCGTGTTATCTGCATTTCGAATTTTCAATACTCGACTTCAGTGGAGCATCTATGGGATTGCATTGGAACCGTAGGAGATACGAGGTTGGTTCAATTAGGGCAGAGTTGCGCAATTTAATGCTGAAGAGTATATCGTTGACAAAGTTGGAAAATTCTGACTACTTCCGATATTTATAAAAAACTGAAAATCGTCATTTTCTTCTTGTTTTTCAGGCGTTTGAAGAAATATTACAAAATAAATTTTACATATTTGTAGCCATTTTCCCTCTTCTACAATCCGATGTTTCGTCTTCGAGGTCTCATCATCAACTTCATTTTTTTTTTAATACGGTCCTGAATTTTTATTTTTAATTAAAAAATCTGTACAGGGTAGTCCTAAGAGGGAATTTCTAATTTAATAAACAATATATATTTTCAGAGTTTGATTTTACATGTTTTGCATATAAACCTTAAGTTGAGGAAGCTATTAACAAACTACTTTAATCAGAAAATTATATATTGTAATAGGTGTCTACAAATGACGTCACTTCTCTCCCTGTAATGGTGTTTTTTCATGGCGGAGGATGGCTGTGCGGTGGTGGAAATACTATGTGGTATGGCCCTGATGTTCTACTTGATAGAGACATCGTTCTTGTCGTTACCAATTATAGATTAGGTAAGTAAGTATTTGGTATTATGTATTATAACACAACATTAGGAAAAATCCAAACGGAAAATACTTGACACAAATTAACCGCTCGATTAAGACTTATTATGTTTTAAAAATACTTACATAAACTCGTTCAAATAAACTGAGAGAAAAACTAATTTTGTTTGGCGTTTAGTTTTTACGAATTTAGTTTTTGGTAATTTCTTTATAATTTATGTTTGAGAGGCTGTGATTTGGAAACTACTCAAGAAACAAATTCTTATTTCGTACTGAATACCGATATTCGCCCAAAATAATACCGGTAGGTAATCATTTCCAAAAGTAATATCGGGAAAAGTTCCTAGGGACGTTCACGGGGACGTTACCAAACATGGGAAAGTATTGGAAAAGTAGTTAATTTTTTTTTGTTTTTAAAAATGCTTATAAGAAATATTTTGAATTACTCATTTATTTTTTGTACTATGTTAGACTAATCATGAGCTATATTATAAAGAAAGGGTAAATAAATGACACAATGCCTACACATTTTAAATAACGAAATGAACCCATTTAGTTCTCATTTGAGGTTTTCATTTTTTATCTGTTATTTCTTTATATATCTATACTTGTTTTTAATGTAAATAAAAATATCAATAAAAACTGGTAAAATTATAGTACCTACCATAACTCTACTACCTTTATATAATTATCCCTCATTTTACACGATTTTATTCAAATTTCTGTTGATTATTAAAAAATCGGTAAATTTTCTTTCATTGGTAATAAAGAAATATGACCCGATTTAGTTTTTAGTTTTAGTTCTCTTATGACATATATAAATTGTGTTTTCTTTAATTTTTGTAGCCAAAAGAAGAATTCAGGAAAGTATTTCCAGTTAGGTTCCTTTGCAGATTATTTTGTGTTGTCTATAAAGGTATTAAATCTGCGAAATTTGCATCTACCAAAAAGAAGCCCATTTTATGGTCAAATAACATACAGAGTAATCTATTAAAAATATAAACTATTTTTTTTGTAACACCTTACATACCCTAGAACGTCCGTAAGAAAAATATTCAACCACATTAAAGAAAAAAAATCAGAAAAGAGTGAAACCATATTAAAAAACTTTTGATTATGATTAATGCTGAAAAATATTTCTTATTTAAATATTGAAAATTTAATTGATTTTTATTTTATTGGCAATAATAGCGTTTTAAAGATTTATTACGTTATTTATTTAAAAAAAAACGTTTTAAAATGTTTTTACTAGTATACTGGCGGTATTTATACAAAATATACATTTAAGTTTTACGTTTGTGGCATGCAGTGTATATTTTTTAAAACTGTCCTTAGAACTGAGAGAAATCTAAAGTAACTCAGTTAGATCTTCTTTTTAATTATACCAATTTATACATTAGAATACACACAATGAAACATAAATATTACAATATATTTATGTTTGTCGATTTTTGTGTATAGTTTACACTCTTACAATCTTATATATATATGTATTTTTGTCCTGTCAATTAATATATATATATATATATATATATATATATATATATATATATATATATATATATATATATATATATATATATATATATATATATATATATATATATATATATATATATATATATATATATATATATATATATATATATATATATATATATATATATATAGATATATATATATATATATATATATATATATATATATATATATATATATATATATATATATATATATATATATATATATATATATATATATATATATATATATATATATATATATATATATATATATATATATATATATATATATATATATATATATATATATATATATATATATATATATATATATATATATATATATATATATATATATATATATATATATATATATATGTATGTATGTATATATACATATATATATATATATATATATATATATATATATATATATATATGTGTTGATTTTTACTCCGTCACAGATGGAAAAATACAATGTGTTTTCATTCCGGGTGTACATCCGTTCACTACTGTCGTTCTGAAAAGAACAGTTTTGCTGACGTTTCGCCAAAATCGCATTTGGCATTTTCGAAGCTTTCTTTCTCGCATCCGAATAGAAACTGAAGTGTTGGTGACTGCGACGCTTCCTTTTATACCCCCATCCGGGGCCGAAGGTTATATCTGCGCGGCCGTTGGTTGTTATTTATGTTTTCCGGATGGTGCTGTTGTTGTTGCGGTAATTGCGCTTGAGTTTTTGCGATTTTAGATTTGTCGATTAATGTCTTCCATCCTCTTGGTAGTTTTAATGAATCGTCCCTTTTATTCAAATCACCTTGTTTTTCAATTTCAATGGCTTCTCAGATCATTCTGGTCTTATAATGTTCTATAATGGCAATCTCCCTAAACCCATCGAAATTTATTTTATGGCCGGTTTCCTGATGATGTAGGAATAAAGCTGAGGTTGTTTGCTTGTTTCTGATGCTGAGTTTATGCTCTTCCACTCTTGCTGATATTCGCCTGTTAGTTTGCTCCACGTACAACTTTTTACAGTCCTTGCACGGAATGCTGTATACTCCATGGTTTTCCAGTTTGATTTTATCTTTTTGGTTTCCAAGTAGTTTACTTATAGTTGTTTGTGGCTTGTGTATTGTTTGTATGTTGTGTTTCCTAAGAATTCTTCCGATTCTGTCTGTGTTGTGCTGGGTGATGATGTGATTTTGCATTTAAATATCTGTCTGTATGTGTTGGTTTTCTGTACACGGTGTATTCGACATGTCCGTTATAGAGTTTTGTGACCAGAATATCTAAAAATGGTAGTTTGTTGTTTTCTTCTAACTCTAGAGTAAATTCTATTCTGGCGTGGATTGAATTTACGTGAGTCAGAAATTTTTCAAGCTCTGCATGACCATGTTGCCATATAATAAAGATGTCATCCACATAATGAATCCATAATTTGGGCTTTAAACTTGCTTTCTCAAGAGCTTCTTTCTCGAAATATATCATAAATAAATTCTCGACTACTGGTGATAGCGAGGACCCCATTAGAGCACCATCCATTTGTTTATACATTTGCCCGTTGAATTAAAAATAAGTGTTTTTAAGGCAATGCTCCGAGAGTTGTATTATATGTGCCTGGAAATCATCGTTCATAGCAATGTTGTCCAATGCTTCGTCGATGGGAATACTTTGTTCAGTGGCATTTAGGTTTTGTACTGGTGCTTTGCATGGAAACGATACCTTACGAAAATCTGACCCATTGCTAGTAAGAAACTGGTTTAAGATATTTCGAATATTATAATAATTGTTCCTATTGTTAGGGTGTACATCTATTATTATCGCATTAAACAAGCTTATTAAGTTTAAAAAATTATTTATTAATTACAAAATTCGAAGAACACTACATTTTTAAGCGGCAAACTAATTGGAACCGTATTTCTGAATCAACATTTTCTAACAAGTAGGCCCATTTTAAAATTAAAAATCAGCATTTTCTAACAATAAGGCTTATTTTAAAATTAACAATCGTTACGTTTCGCCTTCCGAGCAATCGGCAGAAATCTTTACTCTACGGGATTCAGTGTTCAAATCTGGTAGAGTGAAGATGCCAGCGAAACGTCGAATAGTAATTCCAATTTGACACGGTCTAGTCCCAAGAACCATGATTTCTGATTGTTGTAATGTTAAAAAAAGTTTTATTATTTATTTCTCGAACCGCTGTACTGATTCCGATCATCTTGTTTTTTATATGGCAGACCAATATTCCAGAAATAAGATATTAAAGTTTTTTTATAATAGTAGTTCGCTGATATACAGGATGTTATAAGTATTAGTGGTTTCTCTGGAAGGATTCAAAACACCCTGTAGAGAGAACTATCTTTAGCAGTTTCCCGCAAAAGTTACCTTATAGTGAGTGACATCCTATATCCGTATTTTCTTTTTATTACTTAGTGTCCAAACCTCTGGCTTAACTTAGTTTGATTAAAACCTTCTTGGGATATGGCAACCACTGCAGCACACTCAGGTTCCATTAGACTGCGATTTCTCTATGAGATTGGATTCGTTGTTAAAATAAAATCAAACATTAACAAGAAAGCAAACTTAACACAAACTAACATCTGAATGATAACTTGCCACGTTTGACACATGGTTGTTTTTCTTGCATGCCAAGCACAATAGATAAATAATACTATTTTAAATGTGTAAACAGAGAAATCCAATGAAAACATAGAGATAAAAAAACGCATATTTCCATTAAAAACGAAGAACTGAAAAACGAAAACTGATGAACGTACCAGTTTTCTGTACAGGATGTTTTGAATTCTTGAAGAAAAACCATTAATACTTATAGCACCCTGTATATCAGCAAAACACTACTATAAAAAAAACTTTAATATCTTATATATTATATTGGTCTACCGTATAAAACAAATATCGAATATTAAACTTTTCTTAAAATTTACAGTATTCGCAATACCAAGCAAAAATTAAAACATGCGTGATACTGAATTCTTGGTAAATTTGATAGACACTCAAATAAAAATTTATAAAAAAAACCTATTACAGTTGTACACCTAACTATTTATTTTAAATGTCTGAAATGTAAACGTTGTATCTTTGAGGATTTTCTGTATAAAAATATTTTCTTCTAAATACAAGAATTTTTAAAATATATAAATAAAAGAATTATATCCCAATCATCGCTGCGTAAATAGGTGTACTAACTTATTTTATAATTACTTCCCAGACTAATTATTTGGATTGTGTTTTTGATACCGTTTTTTTGCATATAATTTTCTTTTATTGTTATTTCTTCTCTTAATATTTCTTTGAATTTGTCCCATAGGACCCATAATAGTTTAAGATTTAATTTAACAAGGAGATAATTGTTTTGTAATGTGTTTTGATATTCCTAAAACTAGTCGATTAAGGACTAATAAAGTTTGTTTAAGTTTTGTTCGTTTTAAAATTGTTATGTAAATATGTAATTATTAAATTTTTTAATTCAAACAAAATAAATGTTTATTTAATAAAAGTTCTCTGATGTATAAATATGATTTTTAAGTATTTCCATGTGTGGTATAGACAATATTATATAAGAAAAATGAATATGCTGCAATTCAATGCCTCTAGATTGACATTTGCGCTTTTCAATACCGGAATCATCCATAATACTAAAATTAATATCACATTTTGATTTTGGTATCGGTATTGAATATTTCCGATGTTTCGACGCCCTACGTATGGGTTTTATGATATTATTTGGATAATTTTATACAGAGAATAATGTATTGCACTTTTTTTGTTTTCATCGAAGGACAAACGGGTAAAAAGTCTTCACAATATTATGTAATAGGAGATGATTAATATTTGATAAAAGTAATAATATTAATTACAATTTAAATATATGAAAATAAATAAATTTTAAATTATAAAACTAGTAAAAGTAGTCTATAAATGTTCAAATATCTCTACCTAAAAGATACGATGAGGTGAGTTTTTATTTAGCTTGGAATATCGCTAGCACTCAAAAATATTTAATAATTAAAACAGTGTTGCGTGTTATGACATATATGTAGTCATTATCAGTTGACTTTATATGGAAATACTAATTATTGATAAATTACATTAAACCTCGCACGTGTTGTGTTTTAAAGGTGACATTCATAAATGGGAAATATGAAAATTATCGTTTTCCTCTAAAACTAGTTATTAAAATATTTTGTCCTATAAGTAATTTTCTTTATCTGTATTTTTTTTTTAATTTCAATAAAATTATTTTTATAGTAATATAATTATTTTGGCTTTTATATTCCATAAACAGAAAGTATACACAAGAAATAGTCGATTTGCAAAGTATTTAAATTTCCTTGCACATTAGTCTTTCAAATAATTAGAATAATTTTATTACCTGTAATACAGCACGGGAATTGATATAGATGGGGTTTTAATAACTTTAACCTTATACGATATTCAAAACCTTATTATAAATATCCAAATAATTTGCAAAAATATGCACAACGGTGCTAGAGAAAACCGATAAGTGCGAACGAGGAGATAATAATGATCCATAATTGACTATCGATAAATTGAAGGAATTGAATTTTGCTTCTAAACTGTCGTTAATCAGCATCACTTAATTTTTGGTCAAACTTCTCATGCTTTGGTATTTTCTTCCTTAAGCATGACTCAGATTAGTAAAAATGTGTTTAAGGTATTTAAACGCATCTCCTTCTTCTATCTAATGCTTTTACTAGATTTTTCATCAATCCCAGTATGTGTAATGGAGGTAACAGAACTTTTTTAGGATCAGCAAGATGTATATTCTGTATGTCAGCTTGGCCTGAAATAAATTGATCTCTCTGAAGCCATTATTTTACTTAGTAATGGCTGTGTGCTTCTCTACTATTTTAAAGACAAAGAAAACATCAATACTTCGTAAATCCACCGTGAAGCCCTAGTAACAGGGCTATGACTTTTAGGAGATCACATAGCATGTCCAATGCGAATTATGTAGTTCGATTTATTAGAGTATTACTTAAGCCGCAGTCCAAAAGGCTTTGTATCAAAATTGTATCTGCTTGGTATACAGGGAGGTATATTTAAATCGTACCGAAGAAAACCAATAATAAAATATGTAGACAAGCTTTTTGCAAATAGTTTATTCCAAAAAAACAATAGCGAGAACCTAACTTTTTCTTTTTGTATAAGAAAACAAATTAATTTATCGATATGTCAAAATGAACTAAAATACAAGGAATTTCAAGGCAAAACGTCGGAAAGTGGTTTTGCATAGTTTTCGTAAAAAATGTATTTAATTGCTTGTTTTTGATATTTTTATCACGCCACACCTCTCTAAAGAACCCCTATAAGTATTGTTTTTCTTCTAGACTTAAAGTTAATAATGACCCCCCAAACTTCTGATGCAACCAGTGTAAGTAGTTGCAAACATTTGTCGTTTTTTTTATACGGCAATACCCTTCCACAGTTATAGCAATAATAATTCACTGGCCGACAAAAAAATTTTTTTTTGTTGTAATAGAAATCAGAATAGCATAGTCTAATAGAATGAACCTATTCAAATACGAAAATGACAAATAGAAAGTTGTAGCAGGTAGGGTTTTCTTGTTAGAGTTATAGAACCATATCGAATGTTACGATAGTTAATATCTATAAAAAAAATGATTTCAGAAAATTCTTAACCCTGTTTATTGATTAAGTTTACAGTTTTCACCTATTAAACATACCATACATCTAAGAGAAAAGCAAACGGGAAAAGTATTAACTTAAAACACTAATTAAACTTTATTTTTTCCGTTTATGAGGTGTCCTATCTTCTCTCTTCAAAAACCAACAGTAGTCACCCATCATGGCTGGATTCCGTCGACATTGGTACCGAATTTCCATTGTTCTGATATCTTGGTGAAACCTTTCACCCCGCTCGTCACTATCAGCTCCCAAATTTTTAGGAAAAATTGACAGGTGGGAATGGAGGAAGTGAATTTTTAATGACATTCTGGCACCAAGCGCTTTTTAGGCATCTAGGAGTTCATTAACTAATTTTTCATAATTTTCATCCAGTGTTGCCTAAAAATCCTGTTACTACATTAACAAATGAATTTCATGCTGAGTTCCTGCCTGGTAAGCTTTTCAGTAAAATTGGCATCGTCCAGCAATTTTCTGATCTGTAGCCCAATAAAAATGCCTTCTTTTAATTTGGCATCACTTAACTGGGGAAAGACTTAGGTATTTAAATCCATCACCATTTTTATTCAAAGCCTTCACAAAGTTTTTCATCAGCCCAAGTTTAATGTGAAAAGGAGGCAAAAAGACATTTTTTGGGATCAACAAAAGGTATAAATTTAACATTTTGAGATCCCGGTTGAAATTCGGTTCTCTCAGGCCAAATTTTTGTTACATAATGCTGATTTATTGCACGACTGTCCCATAAACAAAGAAAACAGCAATATTTTGTAAATCCCCCCTGAAGTCCCACTAAAATCGCTATAACTTTTAAGTCCCCATATCTGCCATTTATACCTATTGTAGTTTATTTTATCCAAAATCGTGCTCATATTTTGATAATTTTCTTTCATTGCAACTGCATGGGCAACTGAATGGGCAATAGAGGGTTTTAAATTTCCATTATGCAATAACACAGCTTTTAAGCTATATTTAGATGAGTCTATGAATAAGCGCCATTCACGGGAACTGTCTATATCAGTACACGCGCACAACGAATTTTCCATACTATAGAATGCAGAAAACATAGCATTTCTTTTTCTGAAATTCGTAATTTTTGTTTCTTTGGCCAATAGGTTTCATTCCTTAAGACGGGAACCCTGAAGTTCTGACTGTTGCCTGCATAACCCCAAATTACGTACTAAATCATTTAATTCACTTTGAACAATCAAATGTGGCTCGCCGGAACTGGGATCTGTGGTAAAAGTGGGATCAGTGCACTGTTCTTCTGAGCTGCCTGATGATGCGTTATCTCCATTATCTCCCAAATCAATAGCTTGCCAATTTGGCACTGGCAAATTTGCATTATGAGGAACAACTCGTATGGCAGATTGCAAATTTGGATATTCTATATTGTGCTTTCACTTTTTGGAATAACTATCAGTCTTTGTCAGGCAAAAATAACAATCGTCAGAATGATTGGTGGGTTTTCGCCATACCATTGGAACTGCAAAAGGCATACTTTTTCTCTTTTCTTCATACACTGCACCAATGATACACTACAATTAACATAGCGTACATGGGGAGCCCACCGCCTATCTTGTTCCTCAATTAACACATCAAAATATTTAAAGTAGGCTTTTTTACATTTTCAAAAATTGGCTTGTGATTTCACCAGAAATTCTCCACAAATATAACAAAATTTGTCACGAAAAATTTTGCAACATCGGTGCGTTTGACTCGACATTCGTCTTCACATACACTTGCTTATCGATACACAGAGAACCACTCAATTCGAAACTCAACAAAAGAGTGATGTTTAACGTTTATTTTGTGTCTAATGTGGTAAACAACCCAATCTAGGTAATTTTTCCGTTGTAAAATGGACCCATTTTAGCCGCCCCACAATAAAATTGTTTACCTGCCAATATAAAATGTTCTAATTAGGCTATTAAAAAATAGTACGTATTAGGGCTTTCCGAATATTTTTTTTATTATTGGGAGGGTATTTCCATTCTGAAAATAATGGGCTGGGCTGTATTAGAAAAATCTTGTCGGCCAGTGTAATTGACTACGGATCAACTGAAGGAATTGAATTTTAATAAATAATATTTAAAAATTCAGCCTGGAAAAACTGCTTAATGTTTTGGTTTCAAATTATGTGCCGTAATTAATTGGTGGTATAGGGATCAACTAATAAAATTGTGGTACTAATTCAAGATGGCGAACAAAATGGCGGCCAAATAAAATCTTTGTAATCGTGAAATAATCACCCTCTCAAACACACCTTTACGTTTTAACGTCCCTAGATTCCCAAAAATATGTTTTATCAATTCCGTCGGTCCGTCTGTCGGTCTGTCTGTCTGTCAGTTCACAGCATAGCTTAAAGATTACTTACCCGATTGACTTTGGTACCTGGTAAAATTTTGTTAAAAATCCAATATGGCGAAACAAAATGGTGGCCTAGTGAAATGTTACATAGAATATTATTAAAAAACTACTCTTCCAGTTTATCTCAAATTTTGCAAAAACGTCAAGCATTATGTTGCAATCAAATCGTAATAGTTTGGTATGAATTCAAGATGACGGAACAAAATGGCGGCCAAATAAAATATTTTTAATTGTGAAATAATCACCTTCTCAGGTTTTATATATCTTCACGTTTTAGCGTCTCTAGATGCCAAAAAATATGTTTAATCAATTCCGTCGGACCGTTTATTGGTGTGTCTGTCTGTCAGTTCGCGGCATAGTTTAAAAACTAACCCGATTGACCTCAAATTTTGACCAAATATTAAGGGTCGTCTGGTGATTACCTGGTAATATTTTGGTAACAATCCAAAATGGCGGAACAATTTAAAAAAAAATTGTTAAACTGGTGTATTATTTGGGGTTAACAAGTCTTTTTTTAAATTGTCGATGTTTCGCAACTTTATTGTTGCATCCTTAGGACATACACACACATATATATATATATATATATATATATATATATATATATAGATCCTATATCCTGCATGAAACCCATGTTATCAGTTTTTACTTACTCCGTTGGAGCGAATATATTTGTTAATTTTCTAAATGGTTTTCGTTAACAACCCTCTTGTTGAAAAACAAAAATCTTTTTTGCTTTTTCGCAACTGAATAAAAATATTTAACTTTAAATTAATTGAAGCAGATATTTAATATAATAACATACCTCAACATGTAGACTAGTCTGTCTACGGAATGTTTCGATACATAACAACAATACAAACTTTATCGTTGCATTCTCAGGAGACATATATAGATTCTGTATCCTGCATGAAACCCATATTATCAGTCTTTATCGACTCCGTCGGTCAGCAGATATTTCCTAGATATTAAGTTTCTAAATGGTATTCCTTAACGATCCCCTTGTTGTTATGTTAAAGTGATGTAGGGTAAGGTTGCCTAAGAGCACGCACAATGTAAGAGTACGCACAGTCATTTTTAGAGAATGTGAGACGTGTATAGACCGTCGCGTCAGTTAATATTAGTGTATAGTGACATTAAAAGGTAAGTAAATTCCAAAATTTGAACTAAATCGGTTAAAAAATAATTGTCCAAAGCTTCGTTGTAAGTTTTTGCTTCCTTCCGATATAACTTTCTTCAAAATTCAAACAGTGATAAAAAGTTTTAAAAAGTTAGGTTATGATTGAAAAGCGCGAAGTTTAAAAGAGGAGTGTCTCCCAGTCCGCCACATACAGTTGAATCGCATATTTAAAACATTATATGGGCTATTAAAGGGAATAACTAAAAAGCGAACAGAAATCCAAGAGTACGCAGTAATGCTTAACACAAGAGTACGCATGCGTACTCTTGGATTTTAATGTTCTTTACATATAAATGGATAATTATCTCTTTTAATATTTCACCTATTAAAATAAATAAAAAAACATATAAATCAGAAAAAAATCTAATTGACTATACACACTGTACAAATACTAAAAATTTTATTTAAATTAGGTATTTTTTTTAGTTACATCTTTTTTTTTCGAAATGGGCCCCTATAAACGAACTAGCAATCGCCAATTAAAATTTACAGAAAGTATTCTAAATGAAATAAAGAAAAAGGTAGCTGCTGGTCAATCAAAAAGGTCGGTTGCAAAAGAATATGGAATCCATGAGGCTACATTAAGAAAACGGCTTAAAGTTGGAAATGTGCCGACTTCATTGGGAAGATATAAGCGAGTATTTACCGAAGAGAATGAACTAGAATTGGTGAAGAGGATCAAAGAATTAGACGAGCTATTTTATGGACTCCAGGCTAAAGAATTGCGCAAATTGGTTTACCAGTTCGCCGAACAATTGAAACTTTCTCACCCTTTTAATAAAACCACTAAATTAGTCGGCAAAAAGTGGCTTACAACTTTTTGCCAAAAGCATAATCTTTCGGTACGACAACCCGAGAAGGTGAGCATAGCTAGAACTATTGGGTTTAATAAAGTCCAAGTATCAAGGTTTTTTGCTAATTTATTGCACCTTATTGAAACTCATTCGTTTAGTGGCAAAAATATTTACAACATGGACGAAACTGGGATGTTGACAGTCCCAAATAAAATACCAAAAGTTGTGAGCATTAAGGGTAAAAAAGCGGTGGGAAAAGTTGTTTCGGGCGAAAGGGGAACATTAATAACAGCTGTGTGTTGTGCAAATGCTAGAGGACTATATTTGCCACCTGCATTAATATTCCCTAGAAAAAGAGAAAAACAAGAGTTTCTGTATGGTGCTCCAGAAGACATCATTTTGATGTTATCAGATTCTGGCTTTATTAATGCAGAGCTTTTTATTAAGTGGTTAAATCATTTTAACCAGCATGTAAAACCGTCAATTAAAGACCCAGTACTATTAATACTGGACAACCACAGTTCGCACATCAGTTTAGAAGCGATATCGTTTTGCCGTAAAAATGGAATTCATCTACTTAGCCTGCCGCCTCATTGTAGTCACAGGCTTCAACCATTAGACGTTGGGTTTTTTGGTCCGCTGAAAGCGGCCTATTGTCAAGAGGCAGATACCTGGATGACTCTAAATCCTGGTAAATTAATTACAATATATCAGGTGGCAGGACTATTTGGCAAAGCATATGCTAGAGTGGCATCCCTTCAAAATTCGGAAAAGTCTTTTTCGGCTAGGGGAATATGGCCCTATAACCCTAATGTATTTTCAGAAGTTGATTTTGCGCCCTCCACGGTAACTTCTTCAGAAGTCTTAGAATCGGACATTGAAATTATCATTGAAAATGGAGATTTAGAACAAGAGATATTGAAAGATTTGCCAGCAGAACCAAGGATTTTAGCTACTGCTGAAACACCCGAGGTAGTAGCCCCGCACTTGGATATAGGTAAGTAAGTAAACTTTAAGTAAATGTATTTTTTTAAATGTTTATTTTTTGCTGCCAACAGGTTCAGCACCTATTCAACTTGTTAATTCTCCAAAACCTGGCCCTAGTTGGGCCGTTGATCCTCAGACGCCACCAAAAAGTTCTTTTTCAGAAGCTATGCCTTCGCAGTTGCCATCTAAAGAGGACCAAAACAAAATAGGTATTGTATTTTGATCCTCCTACTTTAAAAGCAAATGAATCTGAAGGTTTGTAATTGTTATAAAAAATCTAAAACTAAGGACAACTTACTAAAACTAACTTTTTTATAGACGTGAGTGTCTTGGATAAATTGTGTCCAATACCGCGGAAACCTCGCTGTGCAAAAAAACGGAAAGCTGCAAGTAAGAAATCAGAAGTTTTAACGAGTACTCCATTTAAGGACTCATTAGAAGAAGAAAATGTGAACAAAAAAAAGAAAACTCAAGTTAAACGGAATTTTAATACAAAACCAAATAAGACTGAAAAACCAAAAAAATGTGATAAAGAGAAAGTGGATAAGGAGAGAGAAATATCAGGTACATGTCCGGCATGTCAAAAATTTTATTTTGATCCATCCGAAACTGACCTGATTCAATGTAAGAAGTGTGACAGATGGTACCACGAAATCTGCACTTCCTAAGAAGGGTTTAACAATTTTTTTTGTGACCTGTGCTAGTTCACCTATTGTGTGCGCACTCTTGGTGTTACATGCGTTCTCTTAGATTTCACGTTGCGTACTCATGGATCCAATGCATTCCAAGAGTACGCATTTTAAGAATTTTAGTTTTTATTTTATTTAAGCTATTTACCAAAGCATTTATGTTTTTGTTGTATGTTTTTTAACAGAGTTTTTTTATATCGAATATGATAATAAATATTTTATCACAAAAAAATACCTTGTTTATAAGTTATTCCCCTTTAAAAGTTATATGCGTACTCTTGGGCAACCTTCCCCTATTATTTCGGGTTAGGATCCAGTAAAAAACAATAGACTGTTTTTAAATTGTCGACTTTTGGCAACTTTATTGTTACATCCCAGAACACATAACATATAGATTCTATATCCCACATGAAACCCATATTATCAGTCTTTACCTACTCTGTTGGTTTGCAGATATGTCCCAGATATTATGTTTCTCAATAGTTTTCGTTAACGATCTTCTTGTTGTTGTGGTAGATTTTTGTATTATTTGGGGTTAGGAAATACTGCGGACCAACGGAGTTAGTAAAGACTGATAAAATGGGTTTCATGCAGGATATAAAATCTATGTGTCCTGAGGATGCAACAATAAAGTTGCGAAACGTCGACAATTTAAAAAAAAAGCTTTCGCTTTTTAAGAACTTCAAATAATACACCACTCTAACATAACAACAAGAAGATCATATCGAAAACCATTTAGAAACTTAATAACTGGGAAATATCTGCGGACCAACGAAATAGGTAAAGATGAGTTTCAATTTAAGATGTCGAAACGAAACGAAATGGCGGCCAAATAAAATGTTTAAAAAATCAACGTGAAAAAATTTTGTTCAATTGACTTTAAATTTTGCAGAAAAATTAAATGTGAAATAGGGATAAACTGGTATGAATTCAACACGGCGCACTATGGTCTGAATGACTAGAATTTGCGCCGAAAGTCTCAATTTTCAATGTATTAAATAAGCCATTTTAAGACCCGTATGATATCACCTGATAACCCCTTCATTGCACCGAGAGATAATGAATCAACTAAAAATTAAGTAGGCTTTCCTTTTTAAATAGTTGAAAGTTGGCGTCTGTCAACAACGTTTTTATTTGTGTACGTTTAAGACATTCTTTCTCTAGTTTGGCGGAGTTTTTTTAAGAAACAGTTAAAGAAAATAATTTATTCTATAATGGATGTTAACTTAGGAGGTAAGTGTAATAATTTTGTTAGAAAGAGAATGCTTGTTTAGCACGCTTGATTTCCATAGACATATAAATACCAGAGAGGGTGCTTTTTACTATTATTTTTATTGTTGTTTAATGTTTCTTAGAGCTACCAAAATTCTGTAAACAGGTGTTACAAAGTTTTTCCTGGTGTTATATTGTTTGAAGTGTCTAGTTTATAGTAGCACCTAAGATTTTTGCATATAGTTGCATACTTGGCAAATTTTTGTATTTTTTGTAGGCGAGTACCGCTTCTCAAATCAGCAACTTTTTAATGTTTGGCAAAAAGAAAGCAACGCAAAGTTCAAAATTTCCAGTTTAACCAAATTTGTATTAGAGAACATTAAAAACCTTAAAGTCACAGAAGAAAATAGTAAATTTATGGAAGAACAAGTTAAATTTTTGTCTTCGAATATAGCCAAAAGATGGAAAAAAGTGAACAGGAATAAAAATCATTTTGAAAAAAAATACAAAGATTGGCTTTTAATGGCTTCAGTTTTCAAGACACAACAAAACAATACAAATACTCTGGTTAAAACCAAAGCAGAAAATGTATCTATGGGTCGCCCGCGCTTGACGTTTGAAAATAAGTCGTTAAGGTCACAGCAAAGAGACGCCTTTGAACTTTCTAAGAAGCATCAACATAACCCGAATTTAATGGTTAAAGCTGCCAGCATTGCAGCTCGACATAGCGGTCAAAAAGATCTTTCTGTGGTACTCAGGGAAGCTGCAGTAAGCCCTAGCAGACCGGCAAAAATGAAACGCTTTCTTTCGCCAGAAAAATTTAAAGAGCCAGTGCTTTATACTCCACAGGAAGCGTTAGCCTATTTGTTAGAAAATAATTTTACAAAAAGTCAGTACATAAACACCAGAATTGGAGCTAAGGAGAGGAACTGCGATATTTACCCAAGTTATGAAAACATTTTGCAGGCAAAAAAAGAATGTCGACCAAATGGAATTCAAATTTCGGAGACAACTGCATCGGTTCCACTGGCAGATTTGCTAAATCACACAATTTCAAGAATAATTTTACTGCAAGAAGATGTTCTTATAAATTTATTTGAGTTTTTAAAGTGCACTAATATGAGAGCTACCATGATTTGTAGTTATGGGTTTGACGGCAGTTCAGGCCATTCTAATTATAAGCAAAAGTTTAGCAACTCATCCTGTGATGACTCTAGCATATTTGCCACTACAGTAATACCACTTCGGTTGGTGAGTTCCAAAAATGACGTCCTTTGGAATAACCCAACACCACAATCTACTCGATTTTGTAGGCCGCTTAAAATACAGTACACAAAAGAAACAAAAAATCACGTCCTAAAAGAAAAAGCAGATTTGGGCGAACAGATTAAGAATTTACGTCCACTGGAATGCAATGTTGGAAGCCATACTCTAGAAATTACTTGCAAATTGTGCTTAACAGTAATCGATGGCAAAATTTTAAGTATCCTAACAAATACCAGATCATCCCAAACATGCCCCATATGTGGAGCAACGCCTTCAACATTCATGAAGGTTAAAGATTTTAAATCTGCCATTTTTACGCCTAACCAAGACTCGTTACAATTTGGAATTAGTCCATTACACTGTTGGATAAGGTTTTTAGAATGTGTAGTCCATATCGGCTACAGAATTGAAATTAAAGTATGGCAAATTAGAGGAGAGCCTAACAAACTTGTTGTCAATGAAACGAAAAAAATGATACAAAATCACTTTTGGGAGAAGCTAAGTTTGCACGTGGACAAACCTAAACCAAATTATGGTTCTAGCAATGACGGTAATACCGCAAGAAGAGCTTTTGAAACCCCAGGCATTTTTTCGGAAATTACGGGTGTTTCACTTGAGCTGATAACGAAATTTCAAACTATTTTGATTGCTCTGGCTTGTCGGTTACCTCTTGATCTTAAAAAATTTGAAACGTACTGCTTTAACACAGGTTCATTATTCATGCCAGCTTCCATCCATAAAGTTTTGGTGCATAGTAAGCAAATAATTGAAAATTGTTTATTGCCTGTGGGATACTTTGGTGAAGATGCTGCTGAATCAAGAAATAAACTTTACAAACAAGATCGTTTACATCATGCTAGGAAAACTAACAGAGTAAGTAACTTAGAAGACGTATTTTGCCGAGGTCTAGATACCTCAGATCCTCTTATTTCAAGTGCCAGCCTTCGTTCTAGAAAAAGAAATTTTAAAATAAAAAATCTTCCAAGTGCTGTAATTGGGTTACTAAAAGCTCCTGAGTTAGAAACTGCTTTAGATTTAGCTCCTAAAGACACGGAAAATTCTCAAAATGAACCAAATTTTAATCTTGATAATCTGGAAGATATTTTAGATATTAGAGGTTTAGAAACTTTAGAGTTATCAACTGAAATGAACTTTTAAATCTATATTGTTTTTGTTATTGTTCTTATATCGAATAAATTTAATGTTATTTTTATGATCAGTTAAATAAAAATTAGGAGATAAGTAATTTAGTAGTTGATTAATAATTTAACTAAATTGTTAATTATTGAACAAGTTAATTTGAATAAAATTTTGTCTTTAGTATTAGTTAAAATTTATTGTTTCAATTTTTATTGTAAACTATTATAAAACATAAAATAAACTATTATCTTCTTTCGAAAAAAGAACTAAAAATAATGGTTTTTATTATTTTGCGTCGGTATAATTTGTTTTAATCAATTAAGAGATTTTGTAAGAATTTTTCTTGTGACAAAATATTTTTGGCGCAAATTATGATCATTCAGACCATAGTGCGGCGACGTAACAAAATGTGTATGTGTCAATGTAAATACTACTTATTGAATTTATTTTAAATTATGCCCAAAAGTCAAGTTTCGCATAAGAAGAAAGAAAATGGTAAAATTTTGGTAGGAATCCAATATGATGGAACAAACTAAGACTGTCGTCGGCCGGTTGTAGAAAGCTCAATTAAAGTTTAGAATATTTAATAGAATGTCAAATTTGACAGCGAGATCCTACATTTCTATAAGCAGCTTGTCAAATTGGAAAGCCCGATTAAATATTCTAAACACCAACTAAGTTTTGTGCAATCGGTGGTGTTAAAACATCTGTGACTATGTCCTAAACTAAACTATTTTCCACAAATGGAAAAAAAATCATGACGAGGGATTTCCGGGTAAAGGAAATTTACCGATTTTTTATACTGCTACCGCAATATACCTCCCACAGTTATACCAATAATAATTTTTTATTGGGGGAATCCATATGGGAGTACATGTACATTTTTTTTCTTGAAATTTACATTGTAGTGATAAATCAACGTAAATAAAAACAATATTTTAGCAATGCAATATTTTCATTTAATGATTAAGGTAATTTACCAAAGTACTAAATGGAACTAAAATTCGCTTAAATAAATCGTGATTAAACTGTTCTTGAACTTCTTGAACGAGATTGGTACGATTTCTCGGATGTTTTGGTTTTTAATTTTTTAGAAATATTACGTACGCTTATCAATATAAATTAATATTAAAATGTTATGTTGCTATATGTTTTACTATTTATGCTTCTTGGTACAGGAATCGTCCTGCTGTAAAAAATACCAGGTTTTATAGAAGTGTTTATAATAAAGAGAATAAATTATTCAAACGCTTGTTTGTTATTTGCATATTTGACTAATATTATGACTTTGTTTTCAATATATTATAGTATTGGCTATTATAGTTGGCGCATTACCTTTCTGGAATGACGTCATTTTTGGTTATTTTTGTTTGATTTATGTTAACTGACAGTGACAAAAACATTTTGAAAAAACTCATTGTCGTTTCTTTACAACAGTCAATGCCGGTTTTGGTTATGTGTCTTTCAGAATATATTCGTCAAAATTGACATTGATTTGTTGTGATTCTTTTTAAACTTTTGCAAGATGCCGCGAAGATATAATCAGCAATCACAGCTAATAGTTTTGAATATCTTGGCTTTTTTTCAATTGGAAAAAGAGCAAGCTAAAAATGGAATCGTTCCGCAAACTGATAATATAATTGAACGAGCTTCAAATGCAACAAAACTTAGCCATACAACAATCATAAATATTAAGAAAAGAGGAATAACGAGCGATGAATCCTTTACCTCCAGAATGTCTCAAAAGCAAAAAGAGGTAAAAACAAAAATTACAGATTACTTAAAGAACAAAATAAGAGATACGATCTACTGCATGTATGCGAAAAATGAATATGTTACAATGCAGACTTTGCTTAAAAAACTAAAAGAGATAAATGAATATTTTAATTTTTCCATCACCTCGCTAAGAAAATACGTAAAAAGTATTGGTTTTAAGTGGAAGAAATCAAATAATAGAAAATACCTGATGGATTTGCCCCACATCGTCCACAAGAGAATCAATTTCTTGAGGGAATATGTCAAAAATCAAAATCTAGGACAAGATGCTTATACCACCGTATTTATTGATGAGACTTGGATTTTTAGTAAAGGTTCGTTTAGAAACAGCTGGCAGGATAACACTATGTTTACAAGTTCTAAAAAAGCTAGTGAAGGTCATCGATATATTGTAGTTCACGCTGGATCAAAGGAAGAATTTATTAAGGGGGCCAGTTTAATATTTAAAAGTAGACTAAAAAGCGGAGATTATCATGACAATATGAACAAGTAAAATTTTGAAAATTGGTTTAAAAATCAGCTGGTACCAAATCTTCCTCCAAAAAGTTTGATAGTGATGGACAACGCAAGCTATCATTCCGGCCTTTTAGAGGATATTCCAAGAAAATCATGGACAAAGCAGAGATTGATTGGATGGTTAAAAGAAAAGAACATTGACTTCCCAGAGAGGGCCATGAAGGATGAAATATGGAGCATTGTAGAAAAAAATTGTAACATTGAAAAAACATTCTACCTTGACGAATATGTGAAACCTTTGGGCCACAAAATACTAAGACTTCCTCCATACCATTGTCAATTTAATGCTATTGAAATGGTATGGTCTGAGTGTAAGAGGAAATACGACCAATACATTGCTAGTCTGAAGGGGACACCATCGGAAGTTTTGGCCATGTGGGAAAAAGCGATAAATGAAGTATCTTTAGAGCATTGGAAAAATTATGTCAGCCACACAGAAAGGGTAATCCAAGAAGCTTGGAAGACAATACAGATATATGATGCTTCAGACATTGCGCCACTTGTATTTAGTACCGACGAAGACAGCAGTGACGATGAAGAATTTAGTTCTGATTCTGAAGACAGTGAAGGGGAGTAGTTTTTATTTTTAAAGTTAGTTAGTTATACATTAATTTCTCTCTTTTAGTTTTTAAAGCAAAGTCTGCATTGTAACATATTCATTTTTAGCATACACGCAATAGATCATATCTCTTATTTTGTTCTTTAAGTAATCTGTGATTTTTGTTTTTACCTCTTTTTGTTTTTGAAACATTCTGGAGGTAAAGGATTCATCGTTCGTTATTCCCCTTTTCTTAATATTTTTTCAGTATTGTCTGTAATTGAGAATTAAAATAATTTTGATGAAAATGGGTAACTGGCGTCAATTTATTACATTGCAAACAAAGAATAAGACTAAGATGAAAGAATTTATATTAGTAAAGTCTTATTTGCAAAATAATTTTAGTTTTTGAAGTTATAATAGTTATTTTTGTATTAAGTGTGCAAAATGAGGGTTTTTTTATGGCAATGAGAGTGTTAATTTTTTGCCAGCCATTTTCGACAAGTTGCAGCGCTTTCTGTACAGAAAATGCCAATTTTAAATTCGCTTTAGCCAGTGCTGAACGCACCCCTCCTATCTACATCACTGCATACGTTTAGGTTAGGAATCATCGCTGAAATATAAATAATATAAGAAATACGTTATTTGAAACCAGCGTGACGTCATTCCAGAAAGGTAATGCGCCAACTATATCACTAAATTTTTGACGAAAATACCATTATGCAAGTACTTGAGCTTTAACGTGTCCCCAGATCAAAAAAAGGACAGTCATTAAGTCATTTATTAATAATTGCAATCGGCTACATTATTATACGCAATTTCGAAAAACATTGCAAATACAACCACAAGTTATTAAAATATATGAATATTTTATTTGACATTGGCAATATAATTTGACATTTAAGGTTAATCATTATTTTACCATTAAATTTATTACTTAGATACGTATAAATTTATATCACCTACAGGATTTCCTGGAGTCCAAAGAGCGTTTATTAATTTAATTTTTATCTTATCCCAGTTTATAAATGATATAATATATTTATGTAGTATTCTTATTCACTTCTGTAACTTCCGAACAGAACCGGCACGTCTTTATCTAAACTGCCTTTATTTTTTTTTTCAAGGGGCTCTTGGTTTCTTCAGTACAGGAGACGAAAATGTTCCGGGAAACAACGGGTTGAAAGACCAAAATCTGGCTCTAAAATGGATCCAACGCAATATTAAATATTTTGGAGGAGACCCCAACAGTGTAACTATTTTTGGAGAGTCAGCTGGTGGAGCAAGTGTTCACTATCACATGGTATCGCCGATGAGCCAAGGTAATAAAATTATTTATATTCATTTGAAAATTACATAGGGACACGATTATAATGGCATATTCCTTAAAATTCACAATTAAATTCTACTTCCCCGTATAACAGCTTATATATTCTAAACCTAGCTGATACAAAAGTTGAATTGTTTTTGTTTTTCGGTCCGGAGACATCAATGCTCGCCGAAACTATATTATTTCGTGCGGTAACCCTCGACTCGCGAAAGGGAACAAGACGCGGCGTTGCCAATTACTACATATTAGATGAGATCTTTCAGTTAAAAGAGGAATATTGAATTTGGCTGATAATCTTTGGGGTTAAAATTTGATACAGGTTAGCTTGAAATAAAGTTTCTAGGAGTAAGCATACGTTTTTATAGAAAACAAACTTATTCCTACAAAAACCAAAATAACTAAATCAAAGAAACAGCGCTAAATATTATTTTAATTAAAAAGCAGTTTTAAACCTATTAACTTATCCAGAAAGAGAAACATTTTTTGCTTTTTGGGATACTTGTATGTACGAGGTGATTTATTATATTATGACATCCACCTACAGGATTATTTATTAGAGATAGAGAAACAGTGTAAATACAAAAAGTGTAGGTTAAGCTCTCTCTCTCTCTCTCGCAAAAGCCACATATAGCAAGTCAGCGTATCCAGTTTTTAAAGAAATAATTTTTAGACGAGACTTGGATATTGTCTAATGGAAGTGGTTCGAAATCTTGACAGGACGAGTCTGCAAAAAGTGTCAAGAGAAAAAAAGAGATGTGGGACGGGAAAACGGTTCATCATTTTGCATGCAGGTTCTTCAACAGGATTTCTCCCAGGTGCAAGTTTACTGTTTTTTTCAACATCCAAAAGTATGGACTACCATGCTAATATGAACTGTGAACTTTTTGAAAAGTGGTTAAAAGAACAACTGATTCCAAATTTAGGTGCTCCATCTTTAATCATTCTGGACAATGCATCTTATCATTCAAGAATCTTAAATAAACAGCCTACTTCATCCTGGAAGAAAAGTGATATTTATGACTGGCTAATAAAACAAAAACAAAATTCTTTACGCAATATGCTGAAAATAGAACTTCTTTTAATGACAAAATCTATTAAAAAACCAACAATATATGCCGTAGATGAAATATTACGGGAAAATGGACATGAGGTTTTACGACTGCCGCCATACCATTGCCAGTTTAACGTTTTCTTTGCACAGGGGTGGCCCGCATTTAAATAAATGACACTGTATAAGTGGTTAGATTTTTAGGTCAAGGCTCATAATTTTTGGTGATTGATAAAAAAATCTCACTTTCATTAAGTGGCTGTATAAACAGAACATATCCTGATTGTCCCACTGATTCGAACCGCCTTCCGGCTTTATTAAGGCGCTTGCCATTTTGTGTATTTTTGTTTTTGCCAACCAAAAAATTTTAACCAAATGCATATTTAGCGAATTTTCTCATTTAGTCCCTCGGCATTTAATATATAAAATAATATTATGTGGCTATCTTAATAATATTGCGTAATATAATAAAAAAACTATTTTCTTTCTCCCTGTATATTTGTAAATAGCCCATCGAGATTTAATAGCCGGATAAAAGAATCACACAACATTTTGGTATTCACTGTGTTTTCTGATTTGATTCATAATGTTGGTGACCTTTGGACCCGCACGATAAGATCGCATTCGACTATAGAATTCGACTTAGTATATAGTGAAGATATAAAGTCCGTCACCCCGCGTCTTACTTTTGTACCGTTCGGTATATTGCAACAAAATTTGGAAGGATAATATATGAGCAAATTCTCTATTTAAAAAAATACATCTTTAAATGGCCGAGTGATACATCGTTTGAAGATGACCAATAATAATGTTTCGTAATGGTTTCATTATTATATATTTGGGATATGTTTTTGAGGTTACCAATGTCAATACTCCGTACTAAGTGAAGTACGAAAATGAAACGGTAATCTTGTTTCGCCGTCTTAGATTCATAACAGAATATTACCAGTTCATTCCTATATCACACATGATTTTTTAACTTTTTAACATTGTTCCCCCATATTGGAATTTTACCAAAATGTTATCAACTCATCCACGTATAATCTTTAATTTTTGACCAAAATTTGAAACCAAACGGCTTAGTGGTATTTTTACCATCTCCAGGGCTCCCGCAAGAGATATTGGCGCCCTCGTGCCGGAAACCTGGGAACCAAGGTTAGCATAACTTGTATGATGAAATAGCTGGTGAGAATAGATATAACAACTCCCCCATCAAGATGAAAGTTGGTACGTGGAAGCAACTTTCAAGCTGAATGTTTGTTCAGGTTAAGTTCTATTTCTTCAGATTCTTCTGTTGGTTCACCAACACGTATGTTTGGTCGCCTTTTTAGAAATATTCTTCTCCATTGTACAAAATTTGTTCTGGACCTTGGTGGAGAAGGTGGATAGTTATCACTATTGGCATTGACAATTCCAATACTGAGGTTCTTAGGTTTTCTTCTATTACATTTACAAAATATGTATAGGATAATAACCGATATGTTTCTTTACAAATGGTTGATTGATTAGTCTGTCCAACTGATCAGAATATTCATTTAATTTATGTTGAGCGATATTTAAGTTTTCTGTGTCAATGTGGTTTAACTTAAGAGGCTTCAAGTCTGGTATACGAATCTTCTCAGGATAATGGCTGCAGCAATCATATGGAATTTGGATTGGAACGTTGCTGTAAGTAACATTGTCATAAATATTTACAAATTTCTTCGCTAGAATTTTGATGCTGCCAATAAATGCACTGCACTCTGGTTGAAGTTTGATTACGGCGTTGGTACTGATTGCTTGGGTAACAACGTTTCTGGAACCACATTTAATAGTCACAGGTAGAGGGTCTGCAACGGCAACTAACCAGGAGTTTTGATTAAGTTCTTGCACATGATAGTCTTTGGCTAGGATAACTGAAACTTGGCACGTTCTTGGAAGGCGATTGATTAATCGTAGTAACTGGGCTTCACAAACAGCGCCTCTGTCTATTGGATATGGCAGGATGTTGGAACATATTAGTGTTCGGCTGCTCAAAGATTTACATGATTCCAAGTTGCGAAATGTGATATATAATAATGAATCATCGTTTCACGCAATTAAATTATTTGTTATTGAAAGAATGTGGTGAAGACCTGTTCGATTATCCAAAATTGGTATTGAATATAAATGAAAGAAAATATATTTTTCTGGATCAACTAATGGGATTTCGAGAACAAAAATAACTTTTGAATCATACTGATATGCCTTTAGTTCTATGATTTCGAGATATTGAGCCACACTTGAAGGGTGAATTAACAAAGGTAAATTATTTCTTTGCAATGATTGAGATATGTGCTTTAGTGATTCTATTCAGTCAAAAGGTGTAATAATTGAACTGTGTAAAATCCGCAAACGGGCGAAAACAATTGAATTTATAATATCATTTAAAGAATTTTCAAGAAATGAATAACTTTCCATTAATAGTTCGCAAATATTTAATATTTCTATTTGAGAGGAATAATATTTCAGATCGTCAGAAATATCCATTATTGATTTTCGAATTTCTATAATATCATTATTGAATGTTTCTGAATAGTTGAATTAAATTCTTTTATTACTGAGGCAGTTACTGAAATTTGATTTTTAAGAAGATTTTCGATTTGATATTCATCATGTGTTATTTTTTCTATACAGTCATTAAAATATTCGCCATCGGAGGCATCTAAGTTTCCTGTAATTGCTTTCCAAAATATTCCTATACCATTAAAAATTCCACGTTTTTCTCTAAGAATATATTTTTTAGTATCTGCCATTATCTCTGTATATTTTTGATTTACAGCTCCTGATATTTCTCTAAGGAGACTAATATGTGTTAATACTTCAGATTTACATGCTTTCATTCGTGGTGCGTCTTTGTTGATATTATTAATAAGGTTTTCTAAAATTCTATCATTATTTACAATTGTATCCTTAATTGGTTCTAAGTCTTTATATACAAGTAATGTCCATTTGTCATTAGAGATTCTTATTTTTGCTTCTTCATGAAAGAAGACTCCTATCGTGTTGTTAATTGGACTTATGGAGTATTGGGACTGGACGACTGATGACAGTCCGAGGATGGTCGTTACTAATAGAAACATCCGACTTCGTTCGTTCTTGAACACTTGGGTCAGGACGTGAGTTCTACTGATGAAGCTTTCTTGGTATAAACTTGTTTTCGTAAACAAGTAACACCTGCTGTTTATGAGAATAGGTTGATCTACGTCGTTAACTGATATGTGATACTTTGTTATTGAGATAAGCTTGGCTTTCTGAATAACTGCGTTGGCGGGTGACGGCTGATAGTCTGGGAACCAAGCTTAGCATGACTTGTATGATGAAATAGCTGGTGAGAATAGATATAACATATATATTGGGGATGACCTGGTAATATTTTGGTAAAGAGCCAATATGGCGAAACAAAATGGTGGCCTAATTATCTAATTTACCTTAAATTTGGCACAAAAATTAAGGACTAGTATGAACTAGTAACATTTTGGTGCTATTTCAAGACGGCAAAATAAAATGACGCCTAATAAAATTTAAAAAATCAGGCTGAGAAAACTGCTTTCATTAGTTTTATTTCAAATTTCCTCCAAGAATTAATCGTGATATAGAAATAAACTGGTAAAAATTGTAGTACAAATTCAAGATGGAGAAATAAAATGGCGGTGAAATAAACTGTTTAAAAGAAGAAGTAAACAAACTTTGCACAATAAATAGATACGAATTCAACATGACCGAACAATAACTAACTAATAGAATTTTTAAAAAATCGGAGTAAAAAATTGCTTATTTAATTTATTTTACATTATATTCAAATATAAATTGTGGCATAGGTAGATTTTTAATATTGTAAATTCCTACACAATCCCCATTGATACTAAGAATAACAGTTAATATCTTAATTGATAATATGAAATTAATATTAGATGGATCGAATCTCGTTTTCTTCGACAGGAAATTTTTAGTGCCTTGTTCTTTGTACATTGTTTGTTCTTTTTATTTTTTCCAAATGTAGCCTCAAACCTCCAGTTTGGCGCCCCGTCAGACGAACCGGTGTAATTGAGAAAACATATTGTTTTTGGCATCTAAAAACTCTGCTGAGCTGAAAAAATCTTGGAGGATGATACGAATACAAGAAAAAAAACTTTTTTGTCGTTTTTTTATTATACCACTTCCATCAAATAAAGAAACCCTTAATTAGTTCTCTTTTTAAAAAAAGTCTTGATGCGAGTTTGTTCCATTATTTCTCAGTTTTCGAGGTCAATTATTAATCAATTATAGCCATTGTATTCGACAAATGAACGTAAAAACCTTTGCTATTGGAGCGACTTAATTAATAAGTAAATTGGCAATAGTGTCGCCTTAAGTAACCCTGTACTCATATAAAATAAATATTCATGTTCAGTATTTCTTGGCTACTGTAAATTGATCGAACAAGTCAGAACAAACAGGTAGATAAAGTGTCAGAAACATTTTAGTTAGCATTTGATATTTCAACAAAACAAATTAGGCCATAGAGCATATTATGACTTTAACACGTCAACCGTAAATGCAAGGCCGATTTTACAACTCATTTACCTAATAACGGCAATTTGCCGCAAATGTTGCTAAACTCGCTAAAAACAATGTGCAGAGGCGAATTATTAACAATCTGAAGATTTCAAGTTGAGATTATCAATTTTAAACTTTAAATTTATATACAGGATGATTGAAAATTAAATCTTGTTATTTTAGGACTATGTTCCTCTTCTCAAAATAAGACGAAATATTCCTACGAACTGGGTTATAAAAAGTTAAAATGTTTGTTTATTGTTAATGTACAGGGTGTCCGGATTTGGTTGCAAAAGCAGGGTATCTCGCTTATTTTTAAAGATAGAACCTTGGGGTTTTCACAAACCTGAACTAATTTTTTGGGAAACTCATGAAGCCGTAAACAAAATGTTCATAGCCTTCTTCGTTTATGAGATACAGGGCGAAATAGAAAATTTTGCATTTTGGGACCCCCCTCGTATCTCGGTTATCCTTTAGCTTAACGCAAAGGGAAAAATTGCTGCTTATGCAGTTTTTTAGGCTGGATCCAGTGGCGTAGTCATATTTTGCTTTTGAGTTGTTATTTTTTAAATATGACCCAAAGTTGTGTTTTTTTAAGTGGGACACCCTGTATATTTGTCCAGAAATTGATTGAAAATATATAATAGTATGGGTCTATTTTAATAAACAACAACAAAAATCCTAATTTTTATAATTATCATCCCAAATTTTGCAGTAGGCCATGCAAAACAATGCTGCCTTTTATTTAAAGTCGTTAACAATATCTACATCCTAACGATAAATCAAAATAAATATGTAATTAAATCTATTTATCAAAATATGTATTGATAATTTCGCACCAAAAAAGTACCACTTACCTAGATTTATGTAACACAAGGACAAAACAGTAATAAATTATTATGTAACAAGTCTTTCAGCAAAAATCAACTGCCGTATAAGAACTACAGTAACCAAGGAAATCAAAAGAACTGTTCAAACTGATTTCCTTTTTGTTCTATGCATGCTTCGCACAATTTTCGTATTCGTTTTAGGGAATTAAGCAAAATAACGGGATGATTTTGTAAATAGCGAAAATTTTCTCTAATTGCATTTCCTAAACCATGGACATTATCATAGTGGTCTTTGTAAATTCTATTTTCCAGATATCCCCATAGAAAGAAACCTAAAATCGACAAATTTGGGGACCTAGGGGGCCATCTTATAGGTCCATTTGTTCCGATCCATTGATTGGTAAAATTATTGTCCAGAAATAATATCGTCATTCCAGAATTGTGTGCAGGAGCACCGTCCTGTTGAAAATAAATTTCGTTAGAGGAACATCGTCAATTAATTCAGGTATAGCTGCCTCTAAAATTTCTATATAGCGATTGGCTATTAGATTTCCCTCAAATATATAAAATTTTATATGTGTTCCTAATATGAAGCAGGACATATTTAGACCAAACCTGTCCTGCTGTCTTCTGGGAAATATTTGGTGTTGATTTTCCTGGGACCAGAATCTACTATTGTGCCTATTGAGTATACCAGAATTACTGAAACCATATCGCATCTTTCTCGAAACCAATTGCAGAAGACTACCCGACGCTCTGCATCCCCTGGCTGTAAGTGCTGCACGAGCCTAAATTTGTATGGGTGGTATTTGTGCTTTTTTAGAATTTCTTGAACTCTAGTTTTTGGAATCCCTATGCTCTTTTCACTGGCCCTACAAGAGTTTGTAGGGTAAGCAGCCTCCCGATTTTCTTTATTATATGTTTTCGTACGAGGTTTGATAAATGATCCGTGATTAAGTAAATTCTTTTTTATCCGATAAAAAGTGGATATATTAGGTTGCCTCCTTTCTGGATATCTTAATAAAAATTAAGCAATAGTATTTCAACATACCTAAAAATTAACTATTTACCTGTTAAAATACATCTCAGAAGCCACTTCAACATTTTCATTACTTAATATAAAACAAGCTAACATCGTACTTTTCATAATGTTCGAAAGTTTGGTTTTCTTCTATAATAATACAAATATTTTTTTACACAAAATTTGGGGTGATAATTATAAAAATTAGGATTTTTGTTGTTGTTTATTAAAATAGACCCATACTATTATATATTTTTGAGAAGCTTTTAAAAAGGACAAATCAATTTCTGGACAAATATACAGGGTGTCCCATTTAAAAAAACACAACTTTGGGTCATATCTAAAAAATAACAACTTAAATGAAAAATATGACTACGCCACTGGATCCAGCGTAAAAAACTGCATAAGCAGCAATTTTTCCCTTTGCGTTAAGTTAAAGGATAACCGAGATACGAGGGGGTCCCAAAATGCAAAATTTTCTATTTCGCCCTGTATCTCAAACGAAGAAGGCTATGAAAATTTTGTTTACAGCTTCATGAGTTTCACAAAAAATTAGCTCAGGTTCGTGAAAACCGCAAGGTTCTATCTTTAAAAATAAGCGAAATACCCTGCTTTTGCAACCAAATCCGGACACCCTGTACTGTTTTTAAAATATCAACAAAAAGATATCGATATTTGTAGGATTAAAATTGTTGTTGGTTTAGCTGTCGTAGTTTTGGTTTTATAAAAATCACATATACTTACAGCAATTTAAACAAATATAATAAAAAAAATATATTAAAAAGTTTACTAGTCATTGCTGGAGGTTTTTTTAACCATTCTGATCCTAACAATGAACCTCAACAATTTGAGATCAATAATGTCATTTTAGTTTTTTTAAATATCCCATTAGTTAATGATAGACAAACATATTACATATCCAAATTGAAAAAGTATTATAGATTTTACTCTTTTGCTTTACATATCTAGAAGAAGAATTGCATTAAAAGGTACAACAGATAGCTACATCAATTTCTATAAAAAATTAGTTTCTTTTGAGGTACTTCATCACCTTAGTTTTAATTTTTCATTGCCAATTTCTATAAATATTATACTTTAAAACTAATTGTCCTTAAGATCGATCCAAAAAACTGACGTATTTGACAAGTACATCAATAATTGTACATTTAGCTACACCGAAAAAAGTTACTGTTATTCAAAGCCGCCAATTCTCTTGGTAAATGATTACTAAGAACAAGATATTTTTTCTTCATTGAAGAATGCTTCTTTTAAAAAATCGTAGTTCTTGGGAATCGACCGTGTCAAAATGAAAATATTTTCCGATGTTTCGCCTTTGATTACACAAGGCATCTTCAGGGATCTTTACTTCACGAGATCGGAACATTGGATCAGCTGGAAGAGATTTAGGCTGGCTAATTATACGGAACCAGTGTACTGTTTATTAAACCATGACCAAGTATAACAATCGGTTTCCCCGTATGATGTAGATTATTGTCCCTCTATTAAAAATATTAGGACGCTTATAAATTTCAACAAATTCTCTAATTTTCCGTTCCGCAACAACTTCGGCTTCTTTTACGTGTAGGACATGTCTAGCAGAATATTAGTGTTCCAATACAGAAACAGTACAATTTGTTTCTTTCTAAACATCGTTCAGGTTCCATAAACATAGTGCATATGATATGATATGATCGTTCAGTTTCTTCAATATAGACATCAGTACAGGAACCAGGAACTGCATATACTTCCCTTTGCAGATGAACAACGTCCTTTACTGATCGCAAAAATTTTCCAATTTTTTGTGTTAATGATTGTAGATATGGTCGGCGTAATAAAGTAACTTTGCAATGTTGTCTTTGGTTCCGTGTATATTTATACATATTACATAAAGTTAATAAGCAGTTCCTATTGGTAACCCCTTATTAGTTTTATGTCGTGTCGTAGGTCTATTATATTAATTGTACATGACAATCTAATATCATCAATGCAATATCCACTTTTAAAGCTTGAGTCAGTTTCTTTGTTTCTGATTGTAAAGGATTTTGATTACAAATCGCAAGTGCTCCATAAACCAAGCAATTTTATTTCAAGATTCCGAAACTGTAGGTGATCACGGGCACAGCATAGGTGTTAATTGCTGTAATAACATTTCCGGCGTTCAGTTCTGTCTACAGGAGAGCTCGCACTCTTTAAACGTACTGATCTTTCATCTTGGCCTTTTTTTGATTATCCTGGGGCAGTCTAGCTTGTTGGAATCCTAGGTATTTGTAAGTCTTTTCTTGGTTCAACGCTTGAACTATTTCTCCATTGGGTAGGGCTACATTGCCATTAATGTCTTTTCCTTTTTCGATATTTAAGGCTTTACATTTTTCCATTCCAAATACTATACGGATGCCAATTAGCTTTTTTAGTTGATTATGGTTTCCACCATAGAGCTTAATATCATCCATATACAGAAGGTGGGATATGGTTTGGGAATCGTCTCTATTGGCTTTGATGTTGAAGCCATGTCCTGTATTGTTGAGCAACGTGGAGAGGGGGTTCATCGCTAAGCAGAACCAAAGTGGACTTAACGAGTATCATGGGTAAATTCCACTATTGATGTGTATCTCATCGGTGCTATGAGATTGATCGCCATTGTAGATCCTCAGGTTCGTTGTCCACTGGTGCTTGATAGTTACCAGGAAATTGATAATCATAGGGTGAATTTTGTATATTCCCAGTATGTCTATGAGCCAGGAATGTGGTACACTGTCAAACGCCTTTTTATAGTCTATAAAAGCAGTGTAAGTACTTAAGTACCATTGCATCCTTAATGGTATCGAATGCATCCCTTCTATTCCTCGGCTAATAATTTAGGACTGTCAATATGGTGATAGATACGATTTGCAATGCATCCTGTTAGGATCTTGTCTATTGCTTTTGGGTAGCATAGTTGTAGTGCCCAGCATTAGAAATGCGGAGGTTGTCTCCGGATGATGCATTATTTGAGTAAAATGAAGGGCCACAGCTTCATGGAGGACCTCAAATTTTGTTATATCAAAAATTGTGAATACGGCCAACTCCTGGCGACTTCCAGTTGTTCCCTTAATAAACTAACTTCCTCCTTGGTGATAGAGTCAAATTCCATTTGTGGTATTTGGATTTGATCACATTGAGATTGTAGCAATTCGGTTATGCTCTTTTGGTTGTTCCCATATGTTCGACCAATACTCGGTTAAATATTCTTTGCTCGGCAGCATCTTCTCAGTATTGGTTTGATCCCAGTTATATTATTAATATAAATATTATTATTGTTTATAAGGTTAGTTAACTCATAACATAACGGCTGTGCCATCTTCCTTGTCCGCTGGAAGGACTAAAATGTCTGTACAGAAGTTAAAACTTTTGATCACCGATTACTCGTGTGAAAGTGATCGTTTTCAACATTTTTTTTATGTAATATACTATTAAAAATTACATGCATACTCTACTAGTAGGATGTAAGAACACATACTTTTAACGAATATTATATTGATAATTTACAGTATTCATTTGATCTAAATCCAATCCTGACCCTACTGCATGATGCAAAATATACGTAGTGTAAGTAATATGCATAGTAAAGTGGGTTTATCCATTAGAAATAAAAATGAATTTTAATCAAATTTATTCCAATATAAAGAACAAAATTATTTTATTATTAACTAATGGAAATTTTGAATGCATCTGTTGTGATAGCGTACACGGTAGAATGAGCGTATGCAAATTTACTTTTAAAGGGAAATTATGCATAATACGGTTTTTATATATTGGAATTTTTTATTTGCGTAATGTTATTTAAAGGAAATTTATCTTTTTAGGATTATCCCTCAAAAGAACCATCTGTATGTTTTATAGATTCATAAAAAGTTAACGTGTAGTTGTCACTTCCTGTACGAATATTGGATATGAGCTTTATTATGTTATATGTATAAATGTATAAATAAAAAAAATCTATGTTAATATATAATATAAAAAAACAAACGATATTAAATGGCACCCCCGATGCCTTGAGCCTTGGGCCTTCAGTTGCTGGGCCTATTTCTTCATCAATATTTACCTTACTTTCAAACCAAATTATATTGGGCTTTCGTGTATATAGACACACACACACATTCACACATATATATATATATATATATATATATATATATATATATATATATGTTCAGTTTTAATACTGATATATAAGGAAACTACCTGATGAGCCTTGCAGTGGCAAATACCACGGTAGCAGATGGCTCCTTAGCCCTTAAACAAACGTAGCGCCATGTTTTTGGTCGTTTCTCGACACAATGGTGAAGGAGAAAATTTCCTTATCTTTAGTTCTTTCGTATAACTTTTTACGACCAAGAACCACACACATATATACAGGGTTTCCCAAAACAACCGGAATGGTGAAATATCTAGGTATTAGATTAACGTAACGTTATGAAATTTGGAATTGGCTATCAATAGTGCCGGACCTAAAATAATATTTACAGCGTTGCCGGTTTTATAGTTTTTCCGAGAGAGCTCTTAACTTTATTTTTTTAAATGCAATACTATGATTGTTTTTCGCTTATAATGTTTTATAAACCAAAGTGTTTTCAATCCTAGCATAACAAATTTTTCGTCTGGAAATTTTAAAAGATACGGCAAGTCCGCATTTTCATTCAAAAGAACCGGAACGGTTAAATATCTCGGTAACGGATTAACATATCGGTGTAAAATTTGTCATAGGGAGGTTATCGATAGTGCCGGATCTACAAATAATATTTACAGTGTTGCCGGTTTTATAGTTTTTCCGATAAAGCTCTTAACTTTATTTTTTTAAATGCAATATTATGATTGTTTTTCGCTTATAATGTTGACCAAATCAAACTGTTCTTAATCTTAGAATAAAAAATTTTTCTTCTGGAAATTTTAAAAGATATAGTATAACCGTGTTTTCATTGAAAAGAACCGGAACGGTCAGATTTCTCGCTAACGGATTAACATATCGTTATGAAACTTGGCATAGGGGGATTATCAAGAGAGCCACATCTAAAAATAACTTTCACAATGTTGCCAGTTTTATAGTTTTTTCGATAAACTTCTCAACTACATTTTTTTAAATACAATGTTGTTATAGTTTTCAATCCTAGAAAAACAAATGTTTCTTCTGATATGGTAAGAACGCGTTTTCATTAAAAAAAAACCGGAAACGCTAACGAATTAATATATCTTTATGAAATTGGCTAAAAAGGGTTTATCTATCTAATTTATTTTATTTTTATTATCTAAAAATACTATTTACAACGCTACTAGATTTACAATGGTGTGTCCACTAAAGCTGTCAAATAATAATTTTTTTAAACTGCCTGCCATTTTTATCGTATTTTATTTAATTCCATAGAGATACATTTTTTAAATCGAATTTTAATTCTGAAAATAAGTACACTTAGCGATATTACCAGAACTTTAATAAAATTGTGTCAGAATTTTGAAGTATAAAATATCAAGAAACCTTTAAAATTATGGAAACAGCTAACGTGGTTATGGAGATAAACTGAGAAGCTATCAAGAAGTTTTAATGTTCTACATCCAGAGAAAACCAACTGAAAAATCCACAGTTTGTCGAACTATAGGAAGATACCAACAAACAAAATGTAAAGAATATGCCAAAAACTGGACGACCTAAAACAGCCACTGCAGATGACAATAAGTTGAATATCTTATTATCTATAGAAGAGAATCCTAAACTGTCTATCGCAGAACGGCAACAAAATTTACCGGAAGGTATGAGTAAATCTTCAATGCAGAGGATTCTAAAACAAGATATAGACAAATTAAACTTTATAAATTAATGTATACTCAAGAACTTTTAAAAGATGATCCTGACCACCGTATCGAGTTTTCTGTAATTATGATGAACAAAATTAATAATTATCCGGATATTAAACACCAAATTCTCTTTAGTGATGAAACGACTTTTTGTTTGAATGCGCAGGTGTTTAGACACAATTGTAGGTTTTGGAGTAGAAGTAACCCTCATTGGATGGAGGAATTACACACGCAGTATCCACAGAAAATTAACGTTTGGGCAGGGACAATAAAATTATTGGATCTTTTTTTATCGATGGTAACTTAATGTGTGAAAAATACTTACAACTTTTGAGAAAAAATAAAAATTCCGAATTGCAAGAGTTGAATATTGATATCCATCAAATATGGTTCCAGCAAGATGGGGCTCCTCCCTATTTTGTACACGGAGTGCGACAAATTTTACCGAGATATTTCACCATTCCGGTTCTTTTGAATGAAAATGGGGTCTTCTATATGATATCTTTTAAATTTTCCAGAAGAAAAATTTGTGTTCGAAGATTGAAAATACTTTGGTTTGGTCAACATTATAAGCGAAAAACAATAATAGTATTGCATAAAAAAAAATAAAGTTGAGAGCTCTATCGGAACAACTGTAAAACCGGCAACGCTGTAAATATTATTTTTATATCCGGCACTATTGATAACCTCCCTATGGCAAATTTGATAACGATACGTTAAATCGAGATATTAGACCGTTCCGGTTCTTTTGGGAATATATATATATACATACATTAATATATATATATATATATATATATATATATATATATATATATATATATATATATATATATATATATATATATATATATATATATATACATGTATATATACAGGGTGTCCCGAATTGCAGTGTCCAAACTTTAACAGCGCATTCTGCATTCAAAATAAACCCTAATTTTCTATATAAACATATATCGGCAAATGCTTCGTTTTCGAAATACAGGGTGTTAAAGTTTTAAGAAAAAAATTGTTATTTAGTCATAACTATTTTAGTACTTGAGATATTGTTATTAAATTTGGTAAACAGCATTTGAGTAACGAAAGGCATTTTTTGATTTGAAATATTTTTTAATTCTTTATCTGTGGCGTCCGTACAGGATTTTTTATTGAATATTCTTGAAGAAAAAATGGTACGCTACTGCTTTTTCTGAAAACAAAAATCATTCCTAAAATTCCCACTCAGTTTGGAGCAAATTTGACCCCTTGCCTTTTTTTCGTGCGATGTAAGGATTTCGAGTTAAAAACTAAAAACTATTTTTATGTATAGCGTAGTTAAAATTTCCATTATTGTTAATTATTTCAGTGGCAAAACCTTTAACATCTTGGTATGCCATGATAGCATTTTTGTGACAATTGAACAATTGCTAGTTTCGTCTTTAAAGTGTGACATTTGAGTTTTTAGAGTAAATAAATGTCAGGTACATTACAGTTTATACAAAAAGGTAATTATCAGTCTAACTAGTGATTTCAAAATGGTGTTATTCAGTAACTTTGAGTATGCTGACATTCATTTCGTTTATGGTTTCTGTAATGGAAATGCAAATGCAGCAGTACGGGAATACCAACGAAGATTTCCAAATAGAAGATTACCTTGCAAACAAGTTTTCATTGAAACGGAATTTTGGACTCAAAAAGAATCCGAGAAACGAAGGTAGGAGAAATGAACAATATTGAAACGTAATTTTAAATAAGTTTGACAACGATAGGACATTAAGCGTACGAAGAGCAGCTCATAATTTACAAGGCAACGCAGTTTTTGTTTCTAAAAATAAGGTTCATCGCGTTTTGAGGAAAGATCACAGGAAGCCATTTCAGATGCAGCCAGTTCAAAACTTACAGCCTGGTGATGCCGAAAAACGTGTCAGTTTTTGCAATTGGTTTTTGCGCCAAATAGAGGAAGACGAGAACTTCTCAAAAAAAATTTTATGGACTGATGAAGCCACATTTACCCGAAGCGGCTCAGTAGATTTCCATAATTTACGAATTTGGAGCCATGACAATCCACATGTTGTACGAACTAGAGCATTTCAGCAAGAATTTTCTGTTAATGTTTGGTGTGGTGTAATAAATAAAATAATTATCCAGAACGGTGGATTGGACGATTAGCTACAGCCTGGCCACCACGTTCCCCTGACCTCACACCTGTCAACTTCTTTGTGTGGGGTTATTTCAAAAATTTAGTTTATTCCAGACCAGTTCATACAAGAGAAGAACTGATTCTAAGGATACAGCATGCCTGTGAAACTTTGCGAGCCAATACGAATTTTATACGCCATGCCACTGACACAGTTAAGAGCAGATGCCGAAAATGTGTCGAAGTTAGAGGAGCTCATTTTGAGCAACTATTGTGAATTTTAAGGCCCACATTAATCCTTAATGATATTTAAAGTGCTCTATAAATTTTTTTCACGATCTAAGTTAATAAAAGTTATGAATTCTAGTTTTTGTCAAATTAATTACGAACTTAGTTAATAAAGAGTAGTTTCTGTAAAATGAAGTATCATCTTCAAAATTGAATTAATTCTAATTACCGTTTTACAAAATGAATCGACGATTTTAGAATTATAAACTCATCTGTCATACTTTAAAGACGAACCTAGCAATTGTTCAATTATCACAAAAATGCAATCTTGGCATACCAAGAGTCGACAATGAAGGAATGATGGTAAGTACCAAGGACATTTGATTTTAATAGGTTGCCTGCTAACTTCTGCGATGTCACCCTGATAACCCAAACATAATGCAAATCTCCATTACAACGGGTCGATGACGTCATCTCTCCTTAGTTTTCAGAGAAGCTTTTATTTTAGAAACCCTACATACGGTGTTCAGAAAATATTAACACACCCCGAATGCATGAAATAAATATCGGAAACCAAATAATTGTAAAAACTTGCTGTTACAATCCCACCTTAAAGGTTTTGCTACTGAAATTAACAATAATGGAAATTTTAACTATGCCATACATAAAAATGGTTTTTAGTTTTTTACTCGAAATCCTTACACCGCACGAAAAAAATACAAGGGATCAAATTTGCTCCAAACTGAGTGGGGATTTTAGGAATGATTTTTGTTTTCAGAAAAAGCAGTAGAGTACCATTTTTTCTTCAAGAATATTCAATAAAAAATCCCGTATGGATGCCACTGACGAAAAATGTTTACCAAATTTAATAACAATATCTCAAGTAATAAAAAATGTATGACTAAAAAACTATTTTTTTTCTTAAAACTTTAACACCCTGTATTTCGAAAACGAAGCATTTGCCGATATATGTTTATATAGAAAATTAGGGCTTATTTTGAATGCAGAAAGCGCTGTTAAAGTTTGGACACTGCAATTCGGGACACCCTGTATATACATATAGGTATGAATGATACTATTATAAATTGTATTACAGGCTTATTTCATAAGGGTATAGCTATGAGTGGAACCTCATTATGCATATGGGCTTCAGCTCCGAAAAATGAGGGCGTGTACAATTCTAGAAGGTTAGCAGAATCATTCGATTGTCCTACTGATTCTTCAAAAGATATGGTGGAATGCTTGCAAAAAGTCGATGCCATGGATATTGTCAAACATGACGTGATTTTCATGGTAAGTTCACAAATAGTTAAATAATAACAATACAAAATAATATATTTTCTGTTAGTTAGAAATTTGTCATACGTTTATTGTTTTATAGATGTGTGAAATAATTTAAAAATTTTACACATATATATTAGTTTTGTATATAAATAATTTATTTTGTTTGTGGATAGATCATGGTGTAGTTGTAAAAGAGTAAAATCTTCCGAAGGGCTAATTAAAGAGGAGTTTAATCATTGTATTGTAAAATTTGAAACTCAATATCCATTATTATTACTTTTTTAATTTGTAATATAATTATTGCCCGCCATTATTTAATATATAAACAGAAAAATAAATTTTTTACAGGCAATATTTTGAAAACAAAAATATTGTTCTTAGTCACACTCTTTAGTTTACATGTTTATAGAGCTAAGCTGGAACTACTAGAGAGTAATAATAAGGATTTTTTATCACAGCATATTAGAAATATACCCGGAATTCGCTTACACCAAAATGTCTTAAAATTAGTGCGCCCGCTTGCCCACTTTTTTTTACAAAAATTGCTATTTAACTGCGAAAGTACCAAAGATATTGAATAAAGTGAATAGTGCAAAATTAAGAAGTATACAGAACACATAAACCAGTTAAGCATTAAGAGTGAACATTATAAAACTTCTACAAAAATTAAAAATCTAAAGTCAATTGAGGCAGCGGAAAATTTGGGGTACGCTCAATTTACTACACCACTTATATGGAATAAATTTATTTTTATTCAGTTGACAGGTCCCCGTACAAACAGCGAACTTTCGTGATACAGTCAATGTGGACTCACTATAAAATTTGTGGGCGGAGTATGAGAATTAAGCACTTTGATTAGTTATATCCGTAATTCAATTGGTTACATTTTTAGAGACGTTGATTTAACAAAAAATGCACAAAAAAGATATATTTTAAAATATTTGCGTCGCCTGCACTTCTTCAGAGATTTCGGATCAGTGTCAATGCCGTAAAATAAAAATTTCTTTTTATTCTATTCAATGTTTTTACTTACCTTGTAAAAGGGAAGTATTGTAATCGTGAAATAATTACTCTTCGAGATTTTTTCTGATCTTTACGTTTCAGGGTCCCTAGATAAACATTTTTTCTCAGTTGTGTCGGTCTGTCTGTCGAACTCTGTGTTCGCGGCATAGCTAAAAAACTACTTAACCCATTGACTTCAAATTTTAGTCAAAAATTAAGGATCATATCGGGATCACCGGGAACAAAAACCAAGTATTATATCGAAAACAACTGATAAAATTTTGGTATGAATCCTAGAGAGCGGAACAAATGGCGGCTTAATAAAATATTTAAAAATTCGTCATAAAAAAAATACTTAACATTTTCAAATTGTGTGCCATAACTAATTGTAGTATAGAGAAAAACTAATAATTCAAAATGGCGGAAAAAAATGGTATCCAAATAAAATATTTGTAATCGTGAAAATAATCAATTTCTCAGGTTTTAGATATTTTTAGGTTTTAGCTCCTCTAGATGCCAAAAAATATGTTTTATCAATTCCGTCAGTCTATCTGTCGGTTTGTCTGTCTGTCTGACAGTTTGCGATATTGCTTAGAAACTACTCATCAGATTGACTTGTAAAAATCCAATATGGCAAAACAAAATGGCGGCCTGTTGAAATGTTAAAAAAATTATTACTAAAAAACCACTTATCCAACTTATCTCAAATTTTGTACAAAAGTCAAGTAATATTATGTAGAAATCAACTGGGAAAGTTTTGGTACGAATCCAAGATGGCGGATCGAATTGGCGGCTTAATAAAATATTTAAAAATTCAGCCTGAAAAACAACTTAACGCACTGATTTCAAATTGTGTGCCATAACTAATTGTGTGTATGTCAGTTCGCGGCATAGCTTAAAAAGTACTCGTCATACCTCGTACCTGGTAATATTTTGGTAAAAATCCAATATGGCAAAACAAAATGGCCTCCTAGTAAAATGTTAAAAAAATTATTAAAAAAACCAGTGATCCAACTTATCTCAAATTTTGTACAAAAATCAAGTATTATGTAGAAATAAACCTGTAAATTTCTTGTACGAATACAAGATGGCGGAACAAAATGGCGGCTTAATAAAATATTTAAAAATCCAGCCTGAAAAACTACTTAATGGACTGATTTCAAATTGTTTGCCATAACAAATTGTGGTATAGAGATAAGCTACTAAAACTATGGTTCTAATTCAAGATGGCGGAACAAATTAGAGGCCAAATAAAATATTTGTAACCGTGAAAAAAATCAGTCTCTCAGGTTTTACATATTTTTAGGTTTTAGCTTCCCTAGATGCCAAAAAATATGTTTTATCAAATCCGTCGATCCGTCTATCTGTCTGTCAGTTCGCGGCATAGCCTAAAAACTACTGATCAGAATGATTTGAAATATGCAATATACAAATTTAAAAACTTCTCAGAACGATTCAATTTTTTACGAAGTATTTGACTTTTAGCCACTGTTTGCCTCAACCCCTCAAAATCAAATAAGTTTTAAAATTGAAATATATTTTACCCGATACCCTCCAAAATGACATATTACCTGCTCGATCTTTAACGAAACTTTCAAATTTTTATCCCCTTCCTTTTCCCCTCTGTGTAATTGCAGAGTAAATATAATATCAAGTAGGTTACAATTGGAATAATCTCTATATCCATAAACCCATAAAAATACGTTTTATGCAATTTATTTACGGAGAATACATTTTCTTCCATTTAGCCTAGCTATTTCGCCCACATCCCCTTACCAGATCAAATAAAAAAACTAATTGAAAAAAATTGTTAAATGCGAATAAATAATAAAAAGAGAGTACTAATAACAGGAGTAATTCGATTCTTCGATCATTTTTTGCAATTTCGTCAATGACGTCATCATAAAAACGTCGATGCTCCGACATATTTTGGAGAAGTTTATTTTCAATGGACAACAGCGATGTATGCGAAAGTCTCTTCTACCCCGTTGAATTCCTCACGAAATTGTTTATACGTTTAAGTGTTGAAAAATCGCTTTTTACTAATGAACTTGTGGCAGGTATTGTCAATACTAATTCACACAATTTCGACACTTCGGTGTAGGCATCTTCCAGCTCCAGCTGTCTTTTAAAAATTGCATTAGTTCCTTAGCGTTATTTTTTGCGCTAATGTCGTCAGTTTCGTAAATCACTTTTAGTTCAGATCGCAGTACCACTCGGTCGAAGAACTGGCCATAATGAAGAAGAAGAGATTTAAACGCATCTTCTGGAAAAATTTTTCCTTTAAATGCATCAAAATTGCAGAGCTCGAAGAATTTAAAATTATTTAAACCGTTAAATCTATAGTTTATTTGTTGCTGAATTTGATCGATTATTTCATAAAAAGGGCGTCTGTATGATGTTTGAACATCTCCCACCTTGTCTGTTCGAAGGCGCTTGGTTTGTGGCTCTACATTTAACGTCATCGTTTTCTCCCAAAATAGGTCAAAGTCGTCTCTTTTTTGGCTCAACATGGACAATAGAGTCCAAAGCTTGTGTACGTTTTGTTGAGTTGGAAAAAAAAGCAGCCATGCTACTAAAAGTAACGAAAAATACTTTAAACTCTTTAATGTGATTGATGGACTGGGATAAAACTAAATTTAATTTATGAGCAAAACAATGGACAAACACAGCACTTGGGAAAGTTTCTCGAACTTTAGCTTGCAGACCCCCTAATTGTCCTGCCATCACTGCAAATCCATTATAGCTTTGAGCAACTAATTTTTTCCCTCCGTTAATTTCTTTAGCAACGTTATAAACTACGATATATAATGCATCTGCTGTACGATTTTCGGACACATTCTTAAAACCTAAAAATCGCTCTTGAGTACTTCCGTCTGTTTTAACGTAGCGTATAAGTATAGATAATTGGCTAAAATTAGTGATGTCAGTGGTTTCGTCCAGAACAATAGCAATGAACCGCGCCTCGCCAATCTCCTGCTTATATCTTTTTAGAATAATGGTTGCAACAAATTCGATTCGATCATATTTAGCCATTAAACTAAGTAAATCTTGAAAATTTCCTCTATTTAAAGAAACCCTTGTTTCGTCATGAACTCTAAATCCCAATTCGTGCTGCCCGAGAAAACAAATAACATCGATAAGTCTTCTTAATATTTGCCTATTTTTATCGACTAGTTCATTGTGTTGGCGGTGACTAATTTCCAACTGTTTATTAAGGGCGTGTTCAATTCTGGTTTTCCGAAGACCTTTTCTTTTATGACGGCCTGCAAATGCGCTTTGGGCATAATTGTGTCTTTTTACAGCTTTATGGAAATTGTTTAAATCGGAAAACCAGTTTTATTCCAGAGACCTTTTTCATTTTCAAAAAGTAAACATGGCCAACAAAATAATTTACTTATATTTTCACACTCTGTTAGCCATTTAAATTGTTTGTATTGTTTTTCCGGATAAAAATGTCTAATACAGTTTTTCATTTTTGTGGTTAAATTTTTTATAGGCGGTTTTGCCCTTCCTTTGGAAATTATTTGAAGCTTATCAGCGAAGTTTAATGTTGAAAATCCCTTTATTGTTAAGACAGACACCACACATTCACACACACTTTTTTTACTAAATTCTCCAACATTTTCAACGTTATTACCGACAGCCGAAGTTGACGGTATTTGCATATCCACGTCCGTATTATTGTCTTCCATACCGCACCATGCACGACGCGACGTACGTATCACACAACACACGGATAGCCGTTCAAACAAAGAACCTACTCCAACGATAGCTTCCGACCCCACTTAAAGCACGCAACTGAAATGCAAAAATTGCAAACATCCGGTGGAAAGTTCAATAACCTCTGGCTCGATTCACAGGAAATCAAGCATACAGGACTTGGCTGCAGAGAAGCTAGCAGCCCGCATAGGTTATATTCCATTTTCTATTGTCGCTCGGTCGAAGTCAAGGCCGAATTTATTATGGGCTTGATAATTAAGATAAGATTTTAGCATTTTTAATATAAACTAAATTAATGGTTTGCTATTTCAAAAATTAGATGTTTTGTAATGTTTTTTGGGGAAGCACTGCTTCCATGTACTGCACGCCCCTGACTAATAATTAATCTGTTTTACAAAAATAAGTTTAAATTTCTATCACGCCGTTCAAGCTTCACAATGAAATCGCTGACTGTTGACGGATATTTAGTTTTTATGTTGTCTCAATTGACTTTAGATACACGTTACTAATATGTAATTTTTATTAATCTTCAATTTTGATCGTTTTATAACCTTGGAAATTTTTCGTACTTAAGGTGGAAAAAATAGATTTTCGAAACGGAAACCTTATCTTGATGTCATTTGATTCAAAGTTCAAAGGGCTGCCGTTCAGAACACTTAGTTTGATATAAAAGAATACTAGTAGAAACTTGTAAAAGATGCCATTAAAAAAAAACAAGTTCTTCTTTTCGTCTTCTAGCAGATTTAACCTAAAAAATTAGATTGAGTACAGTATACACTAACTTGAACATTCTATACGAGAAAATTAAATATTTGCAATACATAAATACAGTTATATTAAGCAATATAATTTTCCAAATTGCAAGGGTTTTTTATGTAGCTTTTTCCTCTAACATTACTTTGAGCCAAGACACCGAATCTGTTTTAGGAATGGGACTATGATCCAATGATACCATTTAAACCTACGATCGAGCCTAAAGTTGAGGGTGCCTTTTTAACAGAACATCCCATTAGTGTTGTCAAATCAGGAAAGAGTGCTCCAGTGCCATTGATCGTTGGAATTACAACTGAAGATGGGGCATTAAGAGGAGCAGGTAATTTTAACAGTCAGGCATATTCGCTTACTAATGTAATAAATAAATTGTCGAAGATATGGATATATATAGGACAAATGCCTGACAGAAAAGTTTATCGACGGAAGAGACTTCTTTTTTGTCAGTGTAATTTGTTCTAATTAGGTTTTGTTTTGACCACCCTGTATAATTTTGTTTTTATTTTCAGCAATTTTGAATAATGATGACCTTCTGGAGGAACTTAATAACAGTTTTGAAAAACTAGCTCCTATTTCCTTGATGTACGATAAAACTGCGAAGAATATTAGTAAAATCACTAAGCAAATCAAAAAGTTTTACTTTGATAATGCAAAAATAGACTGGTCAAAAAAGAAAGAATTAATCAATGTAAGTATATAAGCAATACAGTAATAATAAACTTAGGCAAAACGGTGTGGTTCCAAAAATATATATAAAACATATATTAATTAAATCTAAATATTAAGTAAAATATTTTTCCTGAGTACGTGTCTAATAATTTTTTTATTGGTTCCTGGAAAACAGAATGTTAAGGATTTGATAATTAAAGGTGTGTTATTTTTTTAATCAGCCCTAAATCCTCCTAACATAAAAAGAGGGTCCATATACTGGTTGTGACAAACGCTTTTTGTGATATTTCTTTAACTCTACGCCAGACACGAGGTTTTATTATATTATACGCGGTTGGGTCTAACAAACCCCATTATTATACATATATACATTTTAGTAAATGATGAATCCCAATTTTTTAATTCTTTTGTACTTAATTATGATTTAAAAAGTTTATAAAGTCAAAACATTTAATCAATTAAATTAAAAGCCCCACCGAGAAATTTTAAAACAATTTGGAGAAATGAATTAAGATATAGCACAGATAGGATCAAACAACAGATACTATTAAGTAGCTTTTGAATGCGCGAGACTTACTATAAGCACAAACCTGGATAACTTCTATGCGAAAATATAAAATACCTCTTAAACTTCTTTTGCTTTTCAGACTCCTTTAGGCTGTACGTATTTAGCAGGCGTAATACACAGACAAGCTCTTACTTTTAAGCAGCGTGCTAGGCAGAATCTCCGCAGTCTGGACGAGGGGAAGTCCCTCGTGAAAGAAAATTCCTTATCGATGGTCTTGGTACTATACGTACTATAATGCAGCAACTTCATTGGTACCCGCATATTTTTGCCCATTTAGACCAATCAGAGCCAAATCAGATTTTCGAGGTTCTCCGAAAATGAGCAGTCTTGTTTTCAGACATATAGAAGCAGCATCAAAAATTTGAGCTGTCGGAAATTTGTTTTTATTTTTTCTTGACTTATTTTGTTATTTTATACAGTTGTAATTATTTCTCCCGTTCGTAATCGGATCAAAATCAAGTTTTCTGTTAAGAATTTAGAGAGATGTTGTTTAGATAAAAGAGTGTCGATTTTTATATTTCCTTTGATGCTAGAATGAAAGAGCTAAGTTAAAAATTGTACAAGTTTTGGTCGATCAACCGTTCATTTCGAAAAGTCCCCGAAAACCAAAAATATTTTTTCTAAAATTCGGAAAAGTGTTTAGTTCTAAAGAGAATGTTGAAATATGCAATTTATCCTAATACATTTTATTTTTATCATTTTTTGTTTAGACGTAATGATTGAAAAATTCTCACAAATCATAAATGAAAGTCGTCCAAAAAGGTCGTGCTAAGTTTCAAAATGAAGCTTAGATGAAATTATACCTTCCTGTTTTAAGTTTGATCGATTATAAGTTGGCTATTTTGACAAATGTTTCTATTTGTCTAATTGGACTCAAAACTTTCAGAAACGGTGTACTTTAACTCTATCTAACATAATCTGAGGGAATTTTTAAAATATTTCCATAAATCAAAAATTCATTTTTGAGGTACTCCTGTCTTAGAGTTCTCGTATTGCCCTGTATATGAGCTTCCAAATTGAAAGTTTAGAACAAGAAAATTCCTAATTTTGAATACAATTCCAATAATAAGAGAAATGCTTTTCCTAATTTTATTAATGTGTACCTTCCAACTTCTCATCAAAATGTAAACCCAAAAATTTTATTAACTTTGCACTTGTTAATTCTTCTCCATTAAAATTAATATTTGGACCAACACATTTTGTTGATAGGTTTTATTAATAAACATAAAAATTAATTGTTGAAAATTTAATGCAAGTTTGTAAGCTGCTAACCAAGAAGATAATAAAGATAAATCAAATTTTATATTACTAAAAATTATGGAAATATTTTTTGCAACATTAATAATAGTTGTACCATCTGCAAGAAATAATTTAATGCTACCTTTCAGAATTCATATATATTAGAAAAAGTACGGGTCCTAACATGGGTCCTTGTGAAACTCCACAAAATATTATTTTTTCTGGACTTTTGAGGTCGTCAATTTTAACAAACTGTTTTCGATTATTTAAATAGCTTTAAAGCCAACAATACGTTTGACCCCTTACACCGATATTGGATAAACATTAAAATAAAATATTATGATTTACTGTATCAAAGCCTTTTTAAGATCTAATGACACTAAGCAGCACTTTTGATCATTATCAATATTAACTCGAATTTCAGAGACTACGTCCCCTACTGCAATATCAGTATTCTTATATTTTCTAGAGCCATATTGTCCGCTGAAAAATAATTTTCTAGCATCTAATAAATTTAATAATCTTTTGTGAATAATTTGTTCTAAAATTTTTGAAAAAAACTGATAAAACTGAAACCGGACGATAGGTATAACAATTATTTGATTCACCACTTTGAAATATCGGTGTAACTTTTGCAATTTTAAATTTTTCAGGAAAAATATTTGTTTTAAACGAGTATTTAGCTAAATGTATCAACATTGGAATTATATCACTTCTAACAATTTTGATATATTTTAATAATTTATCAAAACCACAAGCTTTTTTTGAATCCAGGTCCATAATAATATTATCTATTTCTTCTCTGGAAATATCATTGTGATCAAAAATTGATTGAAGTCTTCGTTCTGGATTTCTGGCAAACAATTTCTACTGACAACAGGAATTTTGCCCCCACTTTGAGAAAATGTTTATTAAATACTTTGCATATTTCATTTTTTCTTCGATTTTTTTTTGTCAATAAAATGCTTTCGATACTGGGATGTTCATTTCTATTCTTGTTAGTAAGTAATAAATTTAAAACTTTCCATACACTTTTTGGGTCTTTGTTGAGAAACTGTTCACTATAGTATTTTTGTTTGATTTTGCATATTTTCTTTTTCACTAATTTATTGGAGTTTTCATAAATTTTTTTAAAATCTTGATTGTTGGGTTGCATTTTGAAATTTCTATAGTATTCATCACGGAAAAGGGAGAACTGCAAGCAAAAAGTGTAAGCGACAAGGTCTAGTCGAGTTCAAAGTAAGATGAAGTGGTACCTACGTGTATAGGCAATATAAATTACATTTTGGTTAAAAATGGGTTCAAAAGGGTTCACGCGCTGCAGAAATACAAAGACATGAGTACGATTTACCACTTCAAATTTTGCAGTTACGTAGACAAAGGATCAATGCAAGGCGGTAAAGAGCCATTTTGTGGATAAAAAAATTATATGCGATGGCATTTGCATCAAAAATTGGTCAAAAATGGTCGAAAATGGACAAATCGGCTTCTGTTTTATAATTATACGTTTAATTATTTCATAAAAAATCGTATTTAGCGCCCAACTATACATATTTCCCTAATTAAATCACCTTGAAGCTAATAAATATCTCTTACAGCTTTAACATAATGTTGCAGCGGCGGAAGACTTGCAAATGATCCATTATTGTTATTTTTTCTGGACTTTTGAGGTCGTCAATTTTAATAAACTGTTTTCGATTATTTAAATAGCTTATTATTATTATTATTCGTGCAGTTCCCCCTGACAAACTTCGTTATTAAACCAGGGTTTTGAATTTGTTTTAATTTTGATAGAAGTATTTATTTTAAATACTTTTATATTATTTCTTCATTTAAAATATTAGGTTAAAAAAAAAGTTCTTTTTTGTTATTTAAGATTTGTATTTCTCTTTTTAATTTAGTAATGTTGTAATGTTTTAAAACTATAGTTTTAAATTTTGAATCTCGTCTTTCGATTTTTACCGAAAAGTTAACGTATTTTATTTTCTGGTCGCTGAGTTTACTATCTTTAATTACTACACTTACTTGATTTGGCGAGTTTGTTAAAACGTGATCGAATGATAAACTGTTTTTATTTGCTTGTCTTGTAGATATTGCTGAATTACATATTTTAAAACTGTTTGTATAACATATATCCATTATTTGTAACAGTTCGATGGCTGTTATATTCAGGGGATAAATTTAACTATATAAAAAAAACAACTGGGTGAATTTTTGCAAGTCTATTTCTATAAAAAAAAACACTAAAAAAACAAATAGGTATAAGATATGTGTGATATAAAAGAAACAGTCACAAATTACTGTAATTATCTTGGTACATATTAAATTTATTACTACCCTAAATGTTTGGCCAAACGCTGATCTTACTTATATTTACTAATTGTATCCTAAACCAATGAAATGTAGAATTATATATATATATGATCCTTTATTAATTTAAAAATGATAAATTTTAAGAAGAAATTCACAGATACAAAGAAAGCTTGATATTTTAAATTTAATATTTTCTAAATAAAACAAATTAAGTGTTGCATAGTATTGCTCAGTTTTTAATTGGGCCACCAAATTCCTCAGACAGATGATTCTGTTATTGATTTTTGTCAATGACTTTCGGACTAGGTCAACGGCAAGGGTTAAATGACCTCCAACTTCAACACGTGCTTTGGACTAGAATTTGCACTTGAAATGGAATTAGATCTCCGAAACTTGAACTTGGACAATAAGAAAACTAGAACTGAAGGTCGGAATTCCGATTTCTATCTCGGAATTCCGACTTCTATCTCGGAATTCCGACTTCTAACTCGGAATTCCGACTTCTATCTCGGAATTCCGACTTCTATCTCGGAATGCGTTGTAATTAATACACGACTGTTTATAATAGCAATCACTTTTTTATATTCTTTTAACGTCAAATGAGCGTTCATTCTAAATGAAATTAATTTAATTATAGGGATCACGATGAAGGTAAAACTACAAGAAATTTATTAACTGTGCATAAAGTCCACATTAAAAAATAACGATTGGGTCGGTTCCGATGGCTCGAATATGGTTGATATAAAAAATAAAATCTTGTACTTTGCTTTGTCTTTTTCATAGAAAGTAGAATTAATAAAACGCCATTTAGTAAGAACATCTGATCCATATTATGTTAAAAAGATGCAATAGCGTGGAGGGGGTGCACGCATTTTCAGATATATATATATATATATATATATATATATATATATATATATATATATATATATATATATATATATATATATATTTTTTTTTTTTTTTCAGATTTTAATATATGCACTGTAGTGTGGGGGCATATGTCTCCTCGCTCTTCATCAAGCCTTATCGTCATTTACTCCCAAGTGTTGTACTTTTTTTTCCCCAATTTACCAACTATTTACTATTATACATAAAATTTAAATATAATTATTATTTTATTTTTCTTTTAGGAGAAAAGAAATATATTTGTTTAAAAAACATCTTTTTTTGAGTAAATAACTAGCACCTATGAAAGGTTTATGCATCCTCTATTAAAGTAACTTATTTTTAAATCTGTTCAGATTATTTGTTGCGTTTAGATTGACAAACAAAAATCTTTTTTGGCTTTTTTGCAACTGAATAAAAATATTTAACTTATATTTCGCTAAACGATTATTCATTAATCTTTATTTTTCAATTCGGTTATTATTCATTCAGATTAAATTTCATCAAAGTATAAGAGATTTTAGGTTGACTTTTTTAAGTAAAGACAGGAACATAACTAATCAGTTACATTCTTTGTATGATACAAAACATAATAACTAAAATAAAGTCATAAAACCTGTTAATTAAAATAATACACGAGTAAATTTACTTCATTTAAAACGTTTTTATTAGTTTCAATTGATTTTCACCCACTTTATAACGCCAGATTACAATCGATGACAATGAAATGATTTGATAAATTTGTTCCATTATCCTGAACAGGATCGTCAGGATAAAAAAATTTCATCTCGGAGAGGGACCCTGGGAAATGGCTACCAAATAAAAGGAAGGCAGAAGGCGCGCAAATTACCCATTTTCGGCACGGGGAGGTAGCGAAGAAGAATAAATTATAGTTTAACAAAACTAAAAAACACGCTTTAATAATAAATTGAACCAAAAAGAAAAGAATAACTTTTGTAAAAAAGCGTAGGGTAACTTTGTGCCATATATTCATACTGACTTTACTTTCAGAGATTATACCGATAAAATATATATAATGACTGATATCAGACCCACGCTGTTTTCACAATGACATTTCTTGTTAATCACTTTATTCTCGTCCAAAGAGTCTTTTTTAGTTCAGTTTACTATTAAAGCGTGTTTTTCAGTTTTTTGAACTATAATTTATTAGAATTCCTCCACAAATGAAGACATTGATATTTTATGAAGTTTGAAAACAAAAATCTATAACATGATTTCAACAAAAAAATTCTCACATCCTCATAAATCAAGTTTCCGTTCTAGGGTCTTATTTCTAACTTTGTGGAAGGACATCAATCTATCAAAACAGACTATAGGAACACAGTGAAAAGTTATTATAATTTTGATTGTTTCTTCAAGCACTTTATTTTCTTTCTTTTAGCTTTATCTATTCGGTAAACCTCTTTACAAATAAAACGCATTCTACTACAAGGTACAACTCAATGATCGTAGTTGTAAATTTTTTTCATGTTGATCACACCCAACAAAATGAATAGGTATTTTTTTAATTTGTCCAAAATATCAAAATGTGTACCTTGATATACGTGATTTGCTGACAAAATATCTAATACAGTAGACTTCATTAGAGATTATAGACTCTTTGACTAACATTTTATAATTTATTAAGTTTCATTACCCGTTTTGGATCTTCTTCTACTTGTCATAAAAGTTTGTAATAGACACATCTTTAATATATTGTAATGACTCGGCAGGCCGGGGTCTTCTAACCCTAAGGACCTCACTGCCACTTTTATGCATACTATATATTATTATTAGACCTATTGGCAACAACTTCCAATTAATATTTTGACTACCTAGTTTAGTCAGGGACCTGGGACGTAATATGAAAATTTGACTTTTCTCATTCAATAAAATTTGTTTCAGTTTTCTAATCCTGTCACTTTTATTCATAGAGTTGTTATTTCTAGACACATTGGTAATTAAGTTAATTGAATTTTTACTACTTTATTAAAATTAATTTAAATCTTCTACCCTTTCCGAAACCCGCTGCTACATTAATTCATAATATATATTATTTCCAGACATCGGGTAATAGCCCCCTATAAATATTTTGACTTGCATGACCATCCGAGGGATCCTACTTGGTGTAAAATATACTTTTCTCTTATTTAAGTTATCTACTCTTTAGAGATTCGCTGCACTTTTTATTTATACTTGATATTATTTATAGAAATGTCGGTAAAAGCATCCTATAGATAGTTTGGCTTGCATTGCCATCCATGGTGTCTCTACAAGGGATAGAATTTAATAATTTATTTATTTTTTCTTCATTTATTAAAATTTCTTTGTCTTCTATACCTTCAGGGGTTAGATTTTATCATACTAGATACTGTTTCTAGACATTTTCAGCAATTAATATTTTACACAAGTTATAAATGTCTTTATCACAAGGATAATTATCAAATGTGCAGTCACTGGACAACGCATCCAAAGCAAAAATTGGAACATTTATGTGAATTCCGAGATAGAAGTCGGAATTCCGAGTTACAAGTCAGAAGTCGGAATTTGTTACAAAAATAAAAATAAAAAATTGTGGCCCTTCTACGCTTTTGTACAGTATGAATAGTTACCTTCATTTTCTTTTCTTCACTTTTATTTTAATGCTCTTTTCTTTAAGATTATGATAACTTTTACTTTGGCTGCGTGTGGCTAGACTCAAAATGTCCCGTTTGTCCTTTGCCAGCCAGTTTTATTTCCTTACGTTAATTTTTTTGTGGTTTATAACATGGAAAGTTCTGATTGGCCAACGCCTTGTGGCTATCGGTATTGATCTCGCTTTCAACCTGCTTGCCGGATTCTATCTCCGAGGAATTAAACTTTAGCTCTTCCCGGATAGGTGGCGGTTTAGAGAGATGGTACTGGTTAACGGATCGTTAGCGTGAACCGTTGCAAGTTTATCTGTTGTGTTATTCATTTTGAAAAGATTTTTGTTCATATCGCCAAATTAATAGGTTACTTTGATATTGGATAGTAAAATACAAACATATCCTATAATATCCAACCATGTCAAGTGGAACAAAATAAAATATGGAGTAAGCTGTATTTGACATAGGAGATGATTTGAGCCGTGTGAAAAAATTTCTTACGACGTACGGAATTCGCTGTTTTCAGACCTTGCTGGTTGTGTGTCTTTTGGACTTATTCGTAGCAGTCCTAGAAAAAATAATATATATTTCCAAATTTTAAATACTAATTGAAAAATATTATTTGTTCAGATGTATACGGACGGCTGGTTTCTGAATTGCGCCGACGAATCTGCACAGCTACATACGAATTACACCAAACATCCCGTATATTACTACCTGTTTGGCCATAGAGGAGTTTCCAGTTTCACCAAGATTTTTGGCGGCGGCGACGTAAATTATGGTAACGTATTTCTTTCCATTAGTATACATGTTATAGATTAATTCATGTACAGGGTGATCAGTTAAGGGTAGCTAGCGGCCATATCTCATAAGATATTGGTCGTATAGATTTGAGAAAAAAAAATCGTAATAAAAGTCGCCAAGAGAAATTGCTGAAAATTATTTTCAAGTTTGTCAAACGTCCGCTAGAGGGCGTAACAACCAACACCAAGTAGAAAAATGAGGTTTTTATAGAATTTTGTCTAATGAAAATATATCGATGATATCATTTTCCTATTTAGTGACCATTTCCCTACACTTTTTGTCTAAAATGGTTTGTTCTATATATTACAATAAAGCGGTGGGGGAAGTTCAATTGTTTTTCAAACAAACCAAGATGTCTCCCGTTTCTTTTAACCGATTTTAGCAAACTTAGGCTCATATGAAAGAGCATAATTTGCACTACAAAACGCTTATTTGGTTTTGAATTTTTGACTTTTGCTGGCGTCGCTAGATGGCGTTAACTGAATTAGTAGCATATTTTTTAGTTTTTTTCAAAAAAAAACAAATGTAATGGTATATTCATTTTTACATATTTTAAAAGGGGACAAATTTGCTCTATAATTTAATGAAAATAATTTATCATCTACCTTTTTTTGAATCGTTGATATTGACCAAAATATTATTTTATGTTATTAAAAAATGGCACGCCACTGCTTTTTGTCAAAATAAAAATCATTTTCGTAATCACTTATTAGTTGCTAGCAAAAAGAACCTCTTGACTTTTTTTCGTTAGACGAACGGTTTTGGATTGAAAAAATAAGATGTTTAACAATGATAACTATAAGGTTCAAAATTATTTTTAAATATTACATCTCACAATAATAAAATTATTACCTATTATTTTTATCATTAATAATCATTTAATTAGCGAGAGAATGCTTTAGTTCATAATTTATTATTAATAATTATTATTATTTCATAAATTAAATTAAAAATCAAACTTAACTAACATCGCATTTAAGCGAAGCAGGCCATGATCTACGTTAAGAAACAAAACACCAAATTGTCAATCACGTTGATATTCATTTTGATAGTTCCTGCTATTGATATTTAATTTAATGTTATGTAAAAAGTATTTTTATATTGTTACAACAAATCATGCCTTTTACGAATGAAGAAGCCTTTGATATGTTGAGAATTTATTTTCAATATTTTGAAAATGCGGCGATTGCTTCTAGGCAGTATGCACTGCGTTATCCCCTCCGAAGACACCATTCGAGAATGGTTTTTCATCGTTTAGCCTTTCGTTTAAGGCAACATGGCCAAGTGCAACCAACTCCAACTTTGAGAAGAAATCGTAGAGTAAGAAGAGAAGATAACATTATAAATGTGTTGGCTTATATTCATGCAGACCCCCATTTAAGCATAAGAGAGATCTCCAGAGATTTAGGAATATCCTATGGCTCAGTGCAAAAAATATTAATGGATTTTAAAATGCATCCATATCACATCGTGATTCATCAAGCCCTAAATGACACTGACTTTGAACATACGCTCGATTACTGCTACTGGCTTAGAGACTTCATTAGGGAAAACCATCATATTTTGTCACAAATATTGTGGACAGACGAAGCATCGTTTTGCAGTAATGGCAGGGTAAATCTTAATAACGTGCGTTACTGGTCGGACACTAATCCACACTGGTTACGTGAAGATTATCAGCAGGGTCGATGGAGCGTCAACGTCTGGTGCGGTGTTATTAATGGTGCTATTATCGGTCCGCACATCTTTAATGGCAATCTAACCGGTGACATGAATTTGAACTTTTTATTTAACGATTTACCAGGACTTTAGAAAATGTGCCTTTACAAGTAAGAAGAAACATGTGGTTTCAACAAGACGGATGCCCGGCACGTTATTCACGAAATGTGCAAAATTTTTTGAACAGGCATTTTCCTAACCGTTGGATTGGTAGAGGCAGTCTATTTTTCTGGCCACCACGGTCCCCCGATTTAACCTGCCTTGATTTTTATCTGTGGGGCCGAATAAAGGATTTGGTGTATAAAACTCGACCAACTACTCGAGAAGACATGATAGTCCGAATTCAAAACGCCATAAATATTATACCAAGAGCGGAAATTGAGACAGCTGTCAACTCCACCCAGAAGAGATTGGACCAGTGCATTCAAAATAATGGACAACATTTTGAACATTTACGACAAAACTATTAATTTATTTTTAACGTCTATTTTTAAAGTTCCATGTTCTTGTTTTTAGTGTTATTGCTCCTGCTGTTGTTGAACAGTTTTATTAAGATTTTTCATTGTTAAACATCTTATTTTTTCAATCCAAAACCGTTCGTCTAACGAAAAAAAGTCAAGACGTTCTTTTTGTTAGCAACTAATAAATGATTACGAAAATGATTTTTATTTTGACAAAAAGCAGTGGCGTGCAAAATAATATTTTGGTCAATATCAACGGTTCAAAAAAAGGTAGATGATAAATTATTTTCATTAAATTATAGAGAAATTTATCCCCTTTTAAAATATGTAAAAATGAATATACCATTACATTTGTTTTTTTTTTTTGAAAAAAACTAAAAAATATGCTACTAATTCAGTTAACGCCATCTAGCGACGCCAGCAAAAGTCAAAAATTCAAAACCAAATAAGCGTTTTGTAGTGCAAATTATGCTCTTTCACATGAGCCTAAGTTTGCTAAAATCGGTTAAAAGAAACGGGAGACATCTTGGTTTGTTTGAAAAAACAATTGAACTTCCCCCACCGCTTTATTTTGATATAGAACAAAACATTTTAGACAAAAAGTGTAGGGAAATGGTCACTAAATATGAAAATGATATCATCGATATATTTTCATTAGGCAAAATTCTATAAAAACCCCATTTTTCTACTTGGTGTTGGTTGTTACGCCCTCTAGCGGACGTTTGACAAACTCGAAAATAATTTTCAGTAATTTCTCTCGGCGACTTTTATTACGATTTTTTTTTCTCAAATCTATACGACCAATATGTGCAAGCTTTGCTTGCCAATAGCTTTGCTCAGCTTCGGCTTGAGATGAGCAGCAGGACGATGTAGGACGTAGTAGGTATTTGTTCGTAGTAAATGAGTAACAATTATCGTGGTTAATAACGTACTGATTTATTCTAAGATTTACATTCCATTTATGCAACTATCAATTAAACAATGCGTGCGATCTCAATGATGCAAAATAGTAAAATTTAATAACATTATATTATGTATAATCATCAGAACGTGCAAGGTTCAACTGACGTGACTGTAAGAAGGTCAGTGTAGACACTGTACATACCATCTAAGTAAATATTAAATATGCATAGAATTGTCTTATTAAATTATAGAAATTTTATGTGTAATTGTGAGAATTATACATTCTGCGGCCTGTCTCCGATGGATGAAGTGAGAGATCTTAACTCAAATTCCTCGTTTTGAGTGGTCCTGTGATCTGGTTTCCTGTTGCGTTTCTTCTGTTGATGCTGTGCTACAATGATTTTGGCTGTATACCATCCTGCAATTATAAGAATGGCTATGATAATTGTAGTGATGCTGCTAATTGCTATGGAATGATGGTGAATGTTTCGCCAAAGAATGTTCTGTAGTTGCTCTTGTTGGTGTTCTTGATCGTTTATCAATTCATGAAGGCTGTCTGTCAGTTCGAACACTGGCTCGGTTGGTAAAATGTCTAGTTGTTTCTGGTGGATCGCATTGCCTAATAAGTTTGGGACCGCTTTGGAATAACTATTTAACACTGGAACGGTGGTGCTTCGTTTAGGCGTGAGTATGTTTTGTTTTGTTTGAATTATACACTCTTGAGATATTTGAATTATCCCTGTTGCGTTTATTGCAACATCTTCCCGCGCACCATTGCAGATTACAGATATTACCGTTGGAGAGCTGGATATGAACATCCAAGTATTGGCTGCGCACAGCTGTTTCCATAGTATGCCTTTTATGTTGCTTTTTTCAATGGCGCAATGTCTTGGAGCGGCTCGTTCATATATTTCATCTATAATACATGAAGGATTTGTTTCTATGTTTCTGACTGAACTTGGTGAACAGATAAACTGATGTGGATCATTGGGGTATGGTTTAATGCATTGTTGTAAGTCGTTTTCATGAAGTTCGAAGTACAGTTGCGTGTCGTAGTCGACGGCTATGTAGTCATTAGTGACGTGGAGGTTCCAATACGATCCGTTTTCGATTTTCACCGGAACTGGCGTTGCTTTTAGAAGTCCAAACTTGGCAACATGTGCTATTGGAAAGTACCCATACACTTGGAGACTTGTCTTATTAGCTGTCTGCTTCGTGGATAACATTGTCGGTACAATCCTTAAGTTATTCGGAAATTTTTTATTTGTTTCTTTTATGATATTGTTGATATATGCCGGTGATACTAGTTCGTATATTGTGCCCCTATTGAAGCGGATGTTCAATAGTTTGTCATAGTATTCATTTATTTCGCTGATGAAGTTTTGTGCTACTTGGTAGCTTAGCAGTTGAATATTTAGGGCATTGGTGTCTATTTGCTTGTACCAAGTCTGCATGTTGTTGATTGCTTCTAGTCCTTGGTTGAGTTTTTCTTGAAAATGTTTAGGTCTATTGGTGATCCTCGATTCTGTCTCATTGAACTCCGTGAGCGCGGACACCATAAATTTAGTTTGGTGATTGGACGCTCGAATCAATTGCTCTTGATTTTTGTTGAGCGAGTCGATATCTTGATACACTTCATCGTTGACTCCAAATACAGTTGTTAAAAATTTTCCAAGATAGCCTCTTTTCCGTCTTGTATGATGGACGTCGTTAAGATTCATCAGCATCCACTGGGTATGATTTTTTAACTCTTCCAAATGATGGGTTAGGGCTTCACATCTGGCGTCATTTGTAAGCTTTTTGATTTATCACATAGGTCTCTAAATTGAGAAGCTACGTTGATTACTGCCTTCACATCATATTCACTCCTGTTTCTGGAATGTGCTATTTCTATTCTAAAGACTCCTTTGTCAATTTGAGTTGTCCCTAGATGTTCTATGTAAAGGCCATGTTAGGGTTGGTAAATTTTGTAAGCGTTTTCTGCTGTCGTTGCAGAAATTAGCAAGAATAGAATTGTCAAAACATAAAGAAGTGCTGATTTTGAAGTTGTATGCTTCAGTCTTTTCTCTTTTCTGGTTCTTTCTTCTTTCTGTGCAACATGATTATTGATTTCTATTGTGGGCTGGGTAGCGGCTTGTGTATCTTGGTCTGTAGGCAAAGGAATTAACTTGTGGATTGGTCTCTTTTGAGTGACACCTCCTGGCCTTTTTATTGTTACGACTCGAACTGCTCCATCTTGACCTGGATGAATTTCCATTATTCTCGCCAAAGGCCATTCGTTCGGATTTATATTTTCTTCTTTAATTAGAACCATTGTGTCCACTGGCAAATTTTCAATACGCTTGTTCCACTTATATCGTTGTTGAAGTCTGGAAAGATACTCAGTAGTCCAGGCTTCCCAGAAGTCTTTCTTCATTTTTTGAACGAGTCTTCACCTTTGCGACAGATTACAGTTCGGGAAGGATTTAAATTCGGGGGGAGCTAATAATTCTCTCCCTATTAAGAAATGTCCAGGGGTCAATGTATTGGTGTCATCAATATCTTCCGTTAATTCTCTCCATAATATTCTCTGGAAAGGTTGGTCTTCTGGGTGTACTTTGATTTGGCGGTACATTTTCTCTATGTCTGCGCAGAAGATAATTTCATGTTTCCTCCAACGAATAATTATATCTGCGATATTTTGTTGTAACCTCGGACCGACGTGCGTGATCTGGTTGAGGCTAATATTTGTGGAAGTTTTACAGGATGCGTCAAAGACTGTTCTTAAGCGAGTGGTTGTACTTGCTTCTCTGATGACAGCTTGATGCGGAATGTAATATTTTCCTTGATTGATTTCTTGTCGTCCAACTTTCCGCATATGACCTAATTCTAGATATTCCTTCATAAAATCTATGTACTGGTCCCGGCTCGAAGGACCAATGTGCAAGCTTTGCTTGCCAATAGCTTTGCTCAGCTTCGGCTTGAGATGAGCAGCGGGACGATGTAGGACGTAGTAGGTATTTGTTCGTAGTAAATGAGTAACAATTATCGTGGTTAATAACGTACTGATTTATTCTAAGATTTACATTCCATTTATACAACTATCAATTAAACAATGCGTGCGATCTCAATGATGCAAAATAGTAAAATTTAATAACATTATATTATGTATAGTCATCAGAACGTGCAAGGTTCAACTGACGTGACTGTAAGAAGGTCAGTGTAGACACTGTACATACCACCTAAGTAAATATTAAATATGCATAGAATTGTCTTATTAAATTATAGAAATTTTATGTGTAATTGTGAGAATTATATGGCCGCTCGCTACCCTTAACTGATCACCCTGTACAAAACTTTAGGACATGGTGTATCTAATAAAAATAAGAAAAATTTTATTATTTGTAAGAATGGCCAGTAACGTCGTTGTAAAAATTTCGGAAAGATTAAATGTGTCCCACCCCGAAAAAAAAATACCCTGTAGGTTTATTTTTATATTTAATTTTCAAAATACCAAATTCGAATTAGAAGTATCTACGTGTGGTATATCATACGGAAAAAAATTAAAAAACTTTGAAAATCGGAAACGAAGCATTTGCAGGCCTATACGATTTTTTTATTTTTATGAATTTAATGTTTTCCTAATTAATTTCCTCCCTGTATGATCTGGATTCCTAAATGTCCTGTTTACAAAACAATTTTGCTCATTTATAGGAGTAAGTCATGCCGACGATCTTCAGTACCTATTTCCAGTTAGCGATGGATTGTTCCCTGACAAGAAACCAAGTGCGGATGACAAAAAAGTAGCAAAACTATTTTCCACATTATTTGCTAATTTTGCACGTACAGGGTAAGTAGCATATGTTGGTTGTACAAATTAGGCACTTTTTTGAATGATTTTACATAAGATGACAAGTTATGCAATTAATAAAGTGCGGGACACGAAAGAAAACCGGGCGGAGTCAATCGGTTTACGAAGGTCGCCCAAGAAATCTCTTTAAGCCAGTGGTATCCCGTCGTTCTGTAAATATTATGGCACTCCTTTTTGACTATACGCACTTCAGATAATTAAAAAATGTAACTATGCTTAATGAACCTTTATCTATATTTGTCTGTTTTCTTTCGTGTACCGTACTTTTATATCTCTTTTGTGTTGCAAAAACGACGAATTTTAAAATAATTTAATTTTGATTTTTCTTGATCGATTTACCTAAAAATATATTTTTTCTTGAGTTCTGTCAGTAACAGTTCCCGGGCTACTGCCTACGTCCGCTATTATTGGACCACCCAGTATAGTGATACACGATTTACAAGTCCAGATTTTACAAGGGCAGCCAGCATCAGATCCAGTGAACGAGATTTATCAAAATTTTAATTTATACAGTTCGACTTTGGACTACTCGGGTATGCCAAAAGTGGCCGTGTGTCTCCGTTTGTCATATTACTTTATACAGGGGCCGTCATTGTGAAGTACTATACAGGGCGTTTCCTAATTGCGTGCTGTTGTTAAAGAGGGTGTTTTAATGTCCTAAAAGTCTTAACTTTTGAGATACAGGATGGTAAAGTTTAAAAAGAAAACATTTTTTTTCATCCCAATTCTGATGCTATTGTAGATAACTGCATGAAATTTGATACACGTCTTCTATGCATTAAGGAGCAAACGGATTTACCCAGATTAATTACACATGCACGCCACTGGTAGAAATTTCAAAAATTGATTGTTAATTAAAAATGCCCTTTTATGCATAAAAGATGTGTATCAAATTTCACACAGAATTAGGATTTTTAAAAAAATGTTTTTCTAAAACCCTGTATCTCCAAAGTTAAGACTTTTAGGTTCATATTAAACTTTTTTCTTAAAAGGGTCCAAGAATCACTTTTAACATTAGCACGCAATTAGGAAACGCCCTGTATAGTACTTCACAATGACGGCCCCTGTATAAAGTAATATGAGACAAACGGTCACTTTTGGCATCCCCAAATAGCCCAAAGTCGAACTGCATAAGTTAAAATTTTGATAAATCTTGTTCACTGGGATCAATGCTGGCTCCCCTAATATAATCACATTGATGAGTTAATTCTGGAAAAATATGAGATCTGTAGTTTTTCAAATATTAATTGCAATATTAGATATTTTATGACACCCGATATTGAACAGAAAATTAATTATTTTGAAGCAGTTTATTGACAGCTACTTTATGAACAATTTTACAAAATATATGAAAAAAAACTAAGCCATTTTTGAGGTTGACGGCTGTGATTCAAATGGTTCGGTTCCTTCTAAATCGTTGTCTTCCTCTGAAAATGATAATGTTTCGTTGTCACTACTTTAAGATCCAAGTATGATAACTAAATCATCAATAACCGTTTCAATTTTGCCATCTACTTCCCAGTATTTATCTTCAATAGGAAGAACATGTTTAACATACGATAACATACGATTTCCAATTTTCAGCCGATATTGAGTCAATCGCGGTGTTGCGCTCTCGAATATATTTTTTTACTCCTACCCAAGCAAGTTCAATAGGGTTGAGGTCGCATATGTATGGAGGCAACCTTAAAGGTGTATGACGGAGGTTACGTAAAAAACCGTCAATTTTATACTTTTTTCTCTAGGCTTGTTGGCTGATATTACTTCAAATAATTAATAATTTCTCCATGTTGGATCACATACAAGATTTTCGATTTAAGTCACGATATCATATAAGCTTTTGTAGAGTATTTAGTTGGCACTTTATCTTCTACGTGAGAAAGATAAGACGCATTATCCATTACCACGACTGATTTGGGAGGAATGTTAGGTAGAAGCTTCTCGAGCAACCATTTTTCAAAATTATCTCTATTCATCTGTCCATGATAGTCTCCAGTTGTTGATCCCGAGCGAAAAACTAAAACAGCACCTGGAACAAATCCGGCTTCTGAACCAGCATAAACTATAATAAAGCGACTACTAGACCGGATTCCCTGAACAACACCTGTAACACAAAGTGAAATGCCAGCATTTGTTCACTGTCATATCATTATCTACCCGGATTTCGTCTAGATTCACAATATTGCGTCCTCTATTGTTCGTCGAATTACTTGAAAATCACCATCGTCAATTTTATCTTTGTATGATATTCGGGGTCTTTTTTTACCAGGAGATTTTAAAGGTGAAGTAGATCATTATGTTCTCTTTGAATTTTTCTTACACTACTTTCCGAAATACCAGTGTAAAATGCAGCGCGTTCTGTTCGATTTTGAATTGGAATAGTCAAACTATTATTTTCAGCTTCTCTAGTATGGGCCTCTATAACGCTCGCAATAATTTCACGTGCACCGCAACGCAACGCATTTATATAGAAATGAAAACAAACGCTCGAAATGTATAGGCGCCACTGGGAATAGCTAGAACCTCCTAGCGTCAAGTGCATGGAGACTCTTGGCACATCCCAATTACAAGTGGACCAGTACGAAATTTACTAAATCCTCAATTAATTTTCTGTACCGCTTAGCTAGCGCACTTTATAGGTGAAGCGGCAAACTATTACAAAAAATAAAATAACATAAAATTTATTTGCGTACACAAATTTTACTTTTCCGCTTGCTTAAGAATATGAACCTTTATTTTAAGGACAGCCCGGTTTTCTTTCGTGTCCCGCACTTTATATAGTATCGCTTCCGTTCTCGAGATACAGGGTGTTAAACTATTTTAAAAAATAAGGATTTTTATTAATATTTAGAAAAGACTTTAACGTATTTCATTGAACCTTGATATGTGAAATACGTGTTTGAAATGCTACTTTTCCCAAGTGAAAAAATAAAGACACAGGCGTGCGCATGGGCAGCTATTTCAGTTTTTAATTTAGGAAATTTATAGTACGCCACTGCCTATTTTGAAAACTGATCGCCTTTTCGTAATTAACAAATAAAGGTATTTAAAAAGATTACTTTTTAAATACCACGTTGTCCTATTAACCTTTTTTACAAGAATTTGCATTTATATTAATATTTACAAAACCCATTAAGGTATTTTCTTGAAGTTTAGTATTTTCGCAATAATAAAACTAAAATTACTTAAAAAATTTAATTTTTTTGGGTAGAATGAGCAGTTTTTGAAAAAATCATACAAATCTGTAACTCTCCAAATGCATGTCTTTTAAAAACGGTTCGAGAGATTATAATAATCGGTCTGAGAATTGACCTTGGGAAGTCGTAAAAGATAAGATGTTTTCCAAGCTTCAGGGAAAGTGCGAGTTTCAATACAGGAGTTAACAAAAGAGAGATAGATATATTAATTATAGACAGGCCAACCCAAAGGTTTTTTTAGTGTCTCTAATGGTGGTATGATGGTTATGAATTAAGTTAAATGAAGTAATATTTTATTAAAGAGATCTGTGTCTTTAGGAAATTTAATAATTTGATGTGTGTTGTAGTATGAGAGGATCTAGCTAAGATTACCAGTGAGATGAAGGTGGGTTAGTAATTGAGTATAGGTAGTGCCATATAAGAATATGTGTTTTATTGTAAGGGGTATGATGTAATGGGAACAAATGGGGGGGGGTCTGATCGATCAATGAGATATTTATGCGTGAGGAGAGTGTGACCAATACATAAGCGAGCCATGATTGTAGTTGTTTTTATGGGAAGATTAGTTATAGGTGGGTTTTCGAAAAATGTAGATTGATATCATGAACTTTGTTATCAAGCTGAACCAGTGATTTGGAGAGAGATATAGATTTTTTTAGAGGTCATTAATGCAGAAGATATTGATGGTTCTGGTGAAAGGGTTAGAAGTTTTGGCTAGAAAGGTATTCCGATGTTGCCTGGGATCCAGATAAAGAAAAGTTTTTTGTTAGCTATATATATTCGGTCAAGCTGATAGTAGATCTCTTTGGCAAAAAGGTGGGAGGGAGAATAGGATTTGATGGGTTCAAATTCAAAGACAAAATTAGGTGCCATATAGATGGCGAAGAGAGTTCGGATGTAAATACGCTGGAGGTACGGTAAAGAGGGTATGATTTTTCGGTGAGGCTGCAGAAAAATGAAGAACCAACTCTGTCTGGAGATTTGGAGCCATCAGTATAAATGATGTTACAGTCAGGATAAGAGGCGGAAGTGTAAATGAAGTACTGTTTTAAAATTACACTATGTGGGAGGGAGTTCTTGCAAAAATGTTTCATGAAGTAATCGGAAAATATGGGAAGAGGGTTCCAGGGAGGGAAAGTGAAATTATTGGTAGGAAAGGGTGGAAAGAGTTTAGGGATAGATAAATCTACGTAGAAGTTGTTGATATCTAATATTGGCGTCGTAATTAGAAAGTTAATTAAATGAACAATGATTGGAATAATGTGAGGACAACAATGTCCTGTATTTTAACAATAAATGCCTCTCTGGTTTAAGTAAGGAATTATATTTCGTTAAGATTTTGAGTTTTGTTAAATCGATAGTTTAATCCAGGTTCTTATTTTTTACCCTATTTTTATTTTTTTTGTTTTAGAAATCCTACTCCAGAATTAAAAGACACAGTCGCCAACAAGTGGCAGCCAGTGACATCCGATAAGATGGAATACTATATGATCGATGCCAAATCTCCAGGAATGAAGGAAGGATTATTTTTAAAAAGAGCGAAATTTTGGAGAAATCTGAATTCAAATCCCAGAACGGAAGACACTCAAAGACAGAAAGACGAATTGTAGTCTTAACTATAATTATTTTTGTTTTAATTTTAAATTAGTTGTTTTATATTTTGCTAACAAAATTATATTCTGTGTTGAGTTTAATTCAAATCTATAGACCCGTCAGAATAATTTCCCATTTTTTCTAAATCCCATAAAAGATTTTCTATAATTTCACCAAAAAAAGGTTTAATTTAATAGTATTACAATAAAAAAAGACGAAAGAATCAGGAATGTCTAAAATTTTGAAATGGATGGAAAGCACTAAAGATAACTACAGGAATTCGAATCGTCAAAATTTAAATGAAGATATCTTATAAGATAGGAAATCATGTTGCTACAAATCTATGGTAATAGATTAGATGGTCCCACAATAAAATTGTTTACCTGTCAATATACGGTTATTTCGAAAATCATTATATAGCACTGGCCGACAAAAAAATGTTTTTGTTGTAACACAAATCAGAATAGCATAATCTAATAGAATGGACCTATCCAAATACGAAAATGACAAATAGAAAGTTGTAGCACGTAGGGTTTTCTTGTTAGAATTGTAGAACCATATCGAATGTTACGATACTTAATATCTACAGAAAAAATGATTTCAGAAAATTCTTAACCCTGTTTATTGACTATGTTTACAGTTTTCGCCTATTAAACATACCATACATCTAAGAGAAACGCAAATGAGAAAAATATTAACTTAAAACACCAATTAAACTTTATTGTTTCCGTCCTATCTTCTCTCTTCAAAAACCAACAGTAGTCACCCATCATGGCTGGATCCCATCGTCATTGGTACCGAATTTCCATTGTTCTGATATCTTGGTGAAACCTTTCACCCTGCTCGTTTTTTTAATGACATTCTGGCACCAAGCGCTTTATAGGCATCTAAGAGTTCATTAACTAATTGTTCATAATTTTCATCCATATTGTTGCTTAAAAATCCTCTTACTACATTAACAAATAAATTCCATGCTCTGAGTTCCTGCCTGGTAAGCTTTTCCGTAAAATTGACGTTGTCCAGCAATTTTCTGATTTGTGGCCCAATAAAAATGCCTTCTTTTAATGTGGCATCACTTAACTGGAGAAAGGCTTGACTTAGGTATTTAAATCCATCACCATCAGAGGAGGCTAAAGAACATTTTTGGGATCAACAAGAGGTATAAATTTAACATTTTGAGATCCCGGTTGAAATTCGCTTCTTTCTGGCCAAATTTTTGTTAGATAATGCTGATTTATTGCACGACTGTCCCATAAACAAAGAAAACAGCAATATTTTGTAAATCTCCCCTGAAGTCCCACTAAAATCGCTATAACTTTTAAGTCCCCACATATCTGCCATTATACCTATGTAGTTTATTTTATCCAAAATCGTGAGCATATTTTCATAATTTTCTTTCATTGCAACTGAATGGGCAACTGGTATAGATGGTTTTAAATTTCCATTATGCAATAACACAGCTTTTAAGCTATATTTAGATGAGTCTATGAATAAGCTCCACTCACGGGGAGAATGTTCAATATCAAGTCCCTGCATTAAACTGTCTATATCAGTACACGCGCACAACGAATTTTCCATATTGTAGAATTCAGAAAACATAGCATTTCTGAAATTCGTAATTTTTGTTTCTTTGGCCAATAGGTTCCATTCCTTAAGACGAGAACCCAGAAGTTCTGACTGTTGCTTTGATAACTTTGGCGCGTTTGACTCGAGATTCTCGTCTTCACATACACTTGCTTATCGATACAAAGAGAACCACACTGAACAACCCAGTCTAGGTAATTTTTCCGTTGTAAAATGGACCCATTTTAGCTGCCCCACAATAAAATTGTTTACCTGTCAATATAAAACGTTCTAATTAGGCTATTAAAAAATGGTACGTATTAGGGCTTCCCGAATATATTTTTTATTATTGGGAGAGTATTTCCATTGTAAAAATAATGAGCTGGCCTGGGTTAGAAAAATCTTGTCGGTCAGTGAGTTATTAGGTATCTAGTGCAAAAAGTTGAGTACCATAAACATACTTTTTACACGTGTTGCATCCAACATTTTTTCTACGACCGTTATTTATTAAATGGAAAAACAGAAAAGAAAGGAATAGATAACAATTAGAAAAATGTGACTCTATTAGATTAACTGGCGATTCCTCAAGTTCATAATATCTGAATTTTGATAGCAAAAGTTCATGATTATTGGTATCAAAGGCTTTTGAAAAATCAAGGAGGACTAGCGCGGTACGTAATTTCTTATTAACAGCAGTCATAATATCATTGGTTAGACCCACTAATGCAACAGATGTTCTTTTCTAAAGCAACATTGACTTTCCGGAATTATATTATTACCAAAAGAGTAAAGGAACAATTGATTATATAAAATTGTTTCTAATATTTTAGAACGAAGTATTTTACCACTTCGTTTATTATCCTGAGATCTCTAAGATTAGTTGGATATTTGGTTTTAGATAAAGGCTTTCCAATAGACATATTCCACTGATCCAGAAAATAATTAATCTCAATACAACAATTAAAAATATGTATTAATTGTGTAATAATGTAATACATTTCAAGATTCCGATTAATTAATTAAAAATTGAAAATGCTAAATTATATACAGGTCATTCATTTCGAAGATCGTCTGCTACACTTTTAGTTGAATGTAGCGGAGACTTGATGACATTAAAGAAACATGGCGGTTGAAAGTCATCAACGGTCGCTGAAGAGTATGTTGATGAATCCGTAGCACACAGGACAGAAATAGCTAATAAAGTGTTTAGAACGTGTGGCAGTGCTGAAATAATACCCGATTTGCGAGATTAACGGCAGTTGCGTCCATGGCAGAAAAAAATTAATTTTAACACGAGAAAATTCGACTGTTGTACTCCTACAGTTCAAGGAACATGTCATTCATGCAGTGCACATTTATTAATTGTACTTTTGATATAACAGAAATGTAACTTTTATGTAATAAAATATTCTAAAATTAAATATCTACCTTTACTTATGTGTGTGTCCAAATATCCGATAAAAAAACTTCTCATTTTTTCCCCGGGAAAAAAATTATTTCATAAAAAGTGATATTTTGTTACCTGTCAACAGGGGTTAAATGTCAAATTTTTTTCCCGTCGTAAAAAAATTTTTTACGTGTTATATTAAGAAATCATGGTTCTTGAGATTAGACCGTGTCAAATTGGAATTACTATCCGACGTTGCGCCTTCGGTTGCTCGAGGCATCTTCAGGGATCTTTACTCCACGAGATCTGAACACTGAGTAAGCTCGAACAGATTCAGGTGGGCTTTTATACCCGACTTGTGCTCACCGAACCGTGACCCTGTGTTAAGATCGGTTTCCACGTGTGATGTAGACCGTAACCCGTATCTCTATTGAAATTGTTTCTATGTTTAAATATTTCAATAGATTCTCTAATTTTTTCTTTATAAAAACCTGGAACCGATGCTAGAACCTTGGGTTCCTTTACATTTATGAAATGCAGGGGCGTGCGGTGAAATTTTAAGAAAGGGAAGCAATTTTTAGAAACTTACCTATTTGTAATGTAATTCGATTCTGCGATCATTTTTTTTTGCAAATTCGTCAATGACGTCATCATAAAAACGTCGATGCTTTGACATATTTTGGAGAAGTATTTTCAATGGACAACAGCGATGTATGCGAAAGTCTCTCCTGCCCGGTTGAATTTCTCACGAACTGTTTTAAACGTTTAAGTGTTGAAAAATTGCGATCTATTGATGAACTTGTGGCAGGTATTATCAATGCTAATGCACACAATTTCGACACTTCGGTGTAGGCATCTTCAGGCTCCTTGTCTTTTAAATATTGCATTAGTTCCTTAGCGTTATTTTTTGCGCTAATGTCATCAGTTTCGTAAATCACTTTTAGTTCAGATCGCAGTAACACTCGGGCGAAGAACTGGCCATAATGAAGAAGAAAAGATTTAAACGCATCTTCTGGAAAAGTTTGTCCTTTAAATGCATGAAAATTGCAGAGCTCGAGGAATTTAAAATCATTTAAATCGTTAAATCTATAGTTTATTTGCTGCTGAATTTGATCGATTATTTCATAAAAGAGGCGTCTGTATGATGTTTGAACATCTCCCACCTTGTCTGTTCAAAGACACTTGGCTTATGGCTCTACATTTAACGTCATCGTTTTCTGCCAAAATAGGTCAACGTCATCTCTTTTTTGGCTTAACATGGACTTAAAATCATCCACTTTTTTTAAGCAAAAAGCAATATCATTTGTTTTAGTTCGTAATTTATTAAAAACATTGTCCGAGAATGGAAATATTTCTGAAAATATGTTCAATAAATAACTAAAATTAAAATCTCGTTTTAAACAGTCCAAAAACCCCGTCGAACTATTTATTGCTTCTAAGTCCCACGTTTCATTATTTTCTATTATATTGTCGAATAGTTCAATTAGTGATTCACAATTTTCAGATATTGCTAACACAAGTCTTCCATTATAGTTCCACCTAGTAAGAGCTACTTTGGGCAATCGCTTGTGGATAATAGAGTCCAAAGCTTGTGTACGTTTTGTTGACTTGGAAAAAAAAGCAGCCATGCCACTTAAAGTAACGAAAAATACTTTACACTCTTTAATGTGATTGATGAACTAGGATAAAACTAAATTTAATTTATGAGCAAAACAATGGACAAACATAGCACTTGGGAAAGTTTCTCAAACTTTAGCTTGTAGACCCCCTAATTGTCCTGCCATCACTGCAGCTCCATCATAGCTTTGAGCAACTAATTTTTTCTCTCCATTAATTTATTTAGTAACGTTATAAACTACGGTATATAATGCATCTGCTGTACGATTTTCGGACACATTCTTAAAACCTAAAAATCGTTCTTGAATACTTCCGTCTGTTTTAACGTAGCGTATTACTATGGATAATCGGCTAAACTTAGTGATATCAGTTGTTTCGTTCAGAACAATAGCAATGAACCGCGCCTCGCCAATCTCCTGCTCAATTCTTTTTAGAATAATGGTTGCAACAGCGGAAATTAAATCATTCTGGATTCGATTCGACGGTCCGCGAAAAAACGCTAGACTGCTCTAAATGATATTTTAAGCAATTATCATATTTAGCCATTAAACTAAGTATAATTTCCTCTATTTGAAGAAACCCTTGTTTCGTCATGACCTCTAAATCCCAATTCGTGCTGTCCGAGAAAACAAACAACATCGATAAGTCTTCTTAATATTTGCCTATTTTTACCGACTAGTTCATTGTGTTGACGGTGACTCATTTCCAACTGTTTATTAAGGGCTTGTTCAATTCTGGTTTTGCCGAAGACTTTTTTTTTGTATGACGGCCTGCAAATACGCTTTGGACATAATGTGTCTTTTTACAGCTTTATGGAAATTGTTTAAATCGGAAAACCCAATTTTATTCCAGAGACCTTTTTCATTTCCAAAAAGTAAACATGGCCAACAAAATAATTTACTTATATTTTCACACCCTGTTAGCCATTTAAATTGTTCGTATTGTTTTTCCGGATAAAAATGTCTAATACAGTCTTTCATTTTTGTGGTTAAATTTTTCATAGGCGGTTTTGCCCTTCCTTTGGAAATGATTTGAAGCTTATCAGCGAAGTTTAATGTTGAAAATCCCTTTATTATTAAGACACACACCACACAGCAGCATGATATAAACTCCTCGAGTTTATATCATCTCCTGATGATGCTAACTTGGTTAGCGAAACGCGCGTCCAGAACGTAACAAGTTGTGGTGTAGTGTGGTTAGAACTCTTGTATTTTGATCTATCGTCCACCACAGGTTCCAGAGTTAGGACTTCCTTAAGTCTAGTTGATATTGAGCGTCCCGTTTCTCCCACATACACTTCTCCACAGGAGCAAGGAATTTTTTAGTTGGGTTACTATATCTTTTAATTGAACGCGTAATATCTTCAGTGAAATAGTCATTCCCTCTGAGAGCTTCGGTCAGTTTCGATGTTTCCTATGTTAAAGAATCTTGATCAGAAATCTAAATAGCTCTGAATACTAGTGAGTTAATAACCGATTTCTTTTGTGCTGGATGGTGATGGGAATTTGCATTTAAGTATCTATTTGTATGCGTCGGTTTTCTATATACAGAATGTCCTAATGTACAATTTTCCTTCCTTTGAACGCATACATCTATAAAGGGAATCGTTCCATTAGATTCAATTTCCATCGTGAACTTGATGTTATGATGTTGCTGATTAAGGTGGTCCAGAAATATGAGGAGATTATCCTGTATATGAGACCAAACAACAAAAGTATCACAAAAGCACTGGTTCAGATATATAGATGACACCAGCATAACACTGGCCATTTCATAAATGTAAAGGAAACAAAGGTTCTAGCCTCGGTTTCAGGTTTTTATTAACGAAAAATTAGAGAATCTATTGAAATATTTAAACATACCAGTGGCGGCTCGTCAGGGTAGGCCTCTGAGGCCGCGCCTCACCCCCACAATAAAGGAAAAGAGAATTTTTTTATATAACTTTTTATCTATTACCAATTAGAAATATACTTTTTAACAGTTTTACAACATAATAACAACAACAACAATAAAAAAAAACAAAATATAATCCCATAATAAATATTTTAGAAAATAAATTCTGACCACATCAAAAAACCGACCGTGCAATCCGTGCAAACCCATTCCTAAAGAAAGTGCTCTCGAATGAGGCGAAATAATTTTAGCTTGGAAAGTTTCGACTTCTGACCTATTTATCAACGGCCGGTGCCGATGCCGGCGAGTCACCTGATTACGACAGAGCGGGATGGCGATTGCCGATGCACGCGTTTTCTATTGCATTCTTGAGGCGATAAATCTGTAGCTTGGATATGCTTTTATTGGTTATTTAAATCACATGACTAGCGAAATATTCCAACGGCTTCTTTTTACGTGGTGCGTGCGGCTGAGAAAGAAATAGGAACTAGATTGCGATAATCGCTGATTGAGGGCGTTCTGTCTTTTAAGGTGAATAAACACGCGTAAGTAAGTTTATGTTTTGTTTTGATTTGGTAAGTTGGATCGTTCCATTTTTTGTATTTGCTTTTTGCTTTTGAAATGAATCCTATTCACGACATTATTGCTTCATTAATTGAAACGCCTTTTTTAAGAGGAAGCAACAGATATTAGGTAGCCGTCCGCCGCCGAAAATTTTAGCAATATTTAACGATAAGAGGCAAGGTAAAAAATATTCAAGAACTTTTCAAATATCTTGGTACGAAACTTATAGGTGGCTATGCGGAAGTATTTATAAAGAAAGCTTATATTGTTGGCCTTGTATTTTATTAGGTTGCGTCAAAAATAATTGGAGTTCAGAGGGCGGATATTCGGATTTAAAAAATTTTTCACGAGCAGTAAAATCGCATGAAAGTTCAAGAGAGCATATTAAAAATTCGGTAGCACTTACAAGACTGGAGCAAAATAGGGCGACTATTGCGGATGCACTACAAGAAAATGCAAGTCCTTAACAGCAGTTAGGTATGTGACCAACGGATCTTTAAAAGAAAGATTTTTAGGATTTTTTGACGTTAGCGATAATAGAACAGCAGAGAGCCTTTTTCATTTAATACAAAAAAATAAATTGGTCGCGCAGTGTTACGATGGGGCTAGTGTTATGGCAGGTGAAATAAATGGGCTTCAATCAAAAGTTAGATCTATTGCTCCTTTAGCTATGTTTACTCATTGTTGCGCCCACAGATTAAATCTAGTTTTACAACAGGGAACAAAACTGATTACCCAAAGTCGTATATTTTTTGCCACTTTATTAGGAATACCAAATTATTTCCACCAATCACCAAAACGGTCTTTTGTGCTTAATCAGATAGTAGGTAAAAGAATTCCGCGAGCTGTAGAAACGCGATGGTATACACGGTCTAAAATTTTAAACTTAGTGGCTAATGAATGGGACAATTTAATTATAGTATTTGAAACTATTATTAATGACTTAAGTTCTGGAATAGAATCTATTAATGGTGCAAAAGGATTTCTAAAGCATTTTAATGATTTCGAATTTTGCCTTTTAACGCATATTTATAAACAAATTTTTTAGTTGCACTGATGTACTGTTTCAAATATTACAGTTAAAGCATTTAGATATAAATTACTGCATTTCGCAAATAAACCTTGCCAAGCAACGAATTATTGAATTTAGAAACGAGGACCATTTCAAAGAACTTTTCAATATTGCTAAAAAAGCCACTATTCTGCCAAGTAACACACGTCAAGGGCAATGTTCTAGCGACTTTGATATTTTTACTAAATATAAAATATTATATTTCGAAATAATAGATTGTATAATTCTTCAATTAGGGACGCGGTTTGAAAATTTAAATAATTTAAATTTCTTTGCTTTAGTCGTTTGCACAAAATATTCGGAATATGTTAAATGCTTTCCAGACGACTTATTAAATAATTTATTAAAAAATTATCCAAACATTTTTGACAGAGATAGATTAAAGAATGAGCTTTCTGTATTGTATAGGGATGAACAATTTTCAAATTTAGATGTCGAAAAAAGTCTAGCTTTGTTATTTAAAGATTTTAAAGCAATTTTTGCGGAAGCATATTTTTAATTTAGTTTTAACTATTCCCGCAACAAGTGTATCGGCCGAACGAAATTTTTCATGTCTTAAACGGATCAAAACCTACCTAAGAAACACAATGACACAAGAACGGCTTTCGGGTTTAGCAATGATGTCAATAGAGCAGGAATTACTGTCAGAACTTAGTGAAGACCAAAACTTTTACGACCAAATTATAGATAAATTTGCAACCTTAAAAGACAGACGTATAGATTTAATGTACAAAAAGTAGTTTTTTTATCTTATTTCATACAACTATTTATTTTAAGTTTTAATAAACTAAATTATGTTTTTATTATCGCAATCACCGCTATATTTTAGTGATAGGTGTACATATTTTACTTGTTTTGTTTACTTTTTATTTACTTTTTTTAGAGTTTATTTTTTTAGTTTTTAATGGTTTAGTAGGGCTATTGGCGATGACCTCCATTAAAAAAAAAGGTCAACGCGTCGCAGAATAATACCTCATGGGTGACGTGGAAATTTATTCACATTTAAACAAAATTAACCTCATGTAGCCTCACCCTTCAATATACTCACGAGCCGCCACTGAAACATACACAAAATTTCAATAGAGATACGGATTGCGGTCACGGTTCGGCGGGTATAAAACCCGCCTGAATCTCTTCGAGCTCATTCAGTGTTCAGATCCCGTGGAGTAAAGATCCCTGAAGATACCTCGTGCAATCGAAGGCGAAACGTCGGATAGTAGTTTCAATTTGACACGATCTAATCCCAAGAACCATGAGTGCTTAATTGACCAAAGCCGTGAAAGCTTCCGTTCTATGTATTATACGATTGTTATTTTTGTAATTTTATTTCAGAGGTTGACGTTCAGAAATCCATAGAAAGTTATCGGTTGGATATATTTATAAATCTGATAGTTGAATGCGCGATGAAAGAAGCTACGCTAGATTTGTTACCAAAAAAAATTAAACAATACGAAAATGTTTACAATAAGTTTAAGGAATGGTGTCAACAAAATACGGTAAATCATATAGCAGGAAACATTACGCTTGCTTACTATCAAGAAAAGGAGAAAGTTCTAAAACCTTCATCTTTGTGCCCAGAGTACTCTATAATAAAAGCCACGTTAGCAGTCAAAGTAAATATCGATATTAGAAAATATTCAAAATTAAAGGCGTTTTTGAAACGCAAATCCATTAGAAGTCATGCAAAAAATTCCAAAATATTTACTAGAGAGCAAATATTTAAGTTTTTTAAAAAAGTTTCCGACGAAAAATAATATTTTAAAAAGTTGTCGCTATCATAGCTATTTCTGGAGCATGTGGTAGAGATGAACTAGTCAAAAAGACCACTTACGATACTCAAAATACCTTGTTAGTTAAAACTCTGCATACAAAAATAACAGAGAGCGTTGTTTCGTCGTGTTCAATAGATTTAACTTTTAAATATTTGCCAAAAATAAGTGCTCTTCTTCCAGTAGCGGTGCGAAATGTACAAGCAAGGTTGTGGAATATAATCCTTTCGGAAAAATATCATCCGAAATAGCAAAATGTGTTCATTTGGAGAATCCACAAGCTAAATCTCAATAACCAATATTATAATCAAGTTGGAACAAGTAATAAAAAAGTCATAGTATTAAACGCAATCTTGAATTTTAAAAGTGCTAAAATTCTTTCATTTTTTTTTTGGTGACAAATTTCACATTCCCTTTCGCTAACTAGTATTGGTGACATAGTCTCACATTCCCTTTCGCTAACTCCTGATAAAAAGATGTGTTGCAATGAAGAAGGGATATACCTTGCTAGAAATTTTAATCGATTTACTGTACTAGACTTGCTTTACCAAACTTATACGCTGACTGATTATATTGCTGTTAAACTTTTAGAAAGTATAGATGGAGGTTACAGTATATATATTTTGTACTTAAATCAAATTTGTGAATCTACATTTTTAGGTAGTTCCTTTTTTCTTAGCATCCGTCTTAGCTTTGGCCTTTTTCTTGTCGGCTCTGGTCGTTTTGCCTTTGGACTCATCTTGGGTCGGAGGAGTAGGTTCTGGTTCAGGTGGAGGTGGTACTAACCCCGCTTGGATGTTGCAAGTGTAATTGCCTGCTCCGGGATCACAGAAGATTAATTCGCCATACTTGTCTTGCCATTTGACGTATGAGTATTCAAACAAAACCTGGAACAAGCGATTTTTTTTATTTTTAGGCTTTGTTTAAACTTAAAAGTTGAGCAAAATCGGGGAAAATTTGTAACGCACCACGATACACAGGTTTAACTCAAACTCTCAAAAGAACATTTTTAACAATAAAGTATATTTGAGTCCTTGTCAACAAAGTAAGCCCTAGAAAAACAAAAATACTAGGGTCTAATCATTGGAAAAATAAAACAAATAAACATACACTACGAACTAAGTAACTACATAAAGAAAAAGTTATAAATACAGCCATAATAAAATCCATCATTAAATATATAATATAATAAAAGAGATATACAAATATTAATTACATATTTTAGCCACAGAACCTAAAATACATGAGTAATAAAGAAAAAACAGAATATATATGCTGACAAATTATCATCGTAAAATTCCTACAGGTTATAATATACCTACAAGCACATTTTACTTTTTTCTACGATATAAGAGATTCTATATTTCTGAATATATGTGGAAGGTCGTTGAACATTCTTTTAGTTTTCTGTCTGGTATGAAAGGCTCTATAATTTATTATTTTTATGTTTTATGTATGAGAGATATAGATACAGATTCGAGTATTAACGGGCAAGTAAGTGTTAAAGAGTGGTTTGCAATGGTCTTGGGAACCAGCATTACACAAGTAACGAACAGCCCGTTGCAATATAAATATAGTCGTCAAACCTATTCTAGTCAAATCTACTAAACCACACTATTTAAATGACGGGAGTTAAACATATTTTATTTTTTGTATGTTTGACATAAGAGGCGGTATCCGTTACAGTATGATATGGTAATCATAGATAATGGGGCTTAGGCCAATCCAGATTTTATTGTGTATTTCAAATACAATATTTGTAAACTATTATGTAAAAGGTACAGTTACCTGATCAATTCCAATTTTCTTGGCGATTTTCTGCAATCTATAGTTATTGAAAACTCCTGTGACCACGGGAATTTTCAGATGCCTAGCGACGTCAAGACCAACCATCATTAACCGATAACCTAAAGCTAGAAACAATTTAGAATGCCTCTAGCAAATATAAAAACTAAATAATGTCTGTTTTCTATGTATATATATATATATATATATATATATATATATATATATATATATATATATATATATATATATATATATATATATATATATATATATATATATATATATATATATATATATATATATATATATCAGGGGCATCCATGGAAGCAGGGGAAGCAGTGCTTCCACAAACAAAACATCTTCAATAATGTAATTTTTGAAATAGGAAACCATTAATTTGGTTTATATTAAAAATGCTAAAATATTATCTTAATTATCAAGCCCATAATAAATGCGACCTTGACTCCACAATAGAAAATCGAATAGAACCTATACGGGCCGCTAGCTTCTCTGCAGCCAAGTCCTGTATGCTTGATTTCCTGTGGATCGAGCCCGAGGTTATTGAACTTTCCACCGGCTGTTTGCAATTTTTACATTTCAGTCGCGTGCTTTAAGTGGGGGCGGAAGCTATCGTTGGAGTCGGTTCTTTGTTTGAACGGCTATCCGTGTGTTGTGTGATACGTACGTCGCGTCGTGCATGGTGCGATATGGAAGACAATAATACGGACGTGGATTTGCGAATACCGTCAACTTCGGGTGTTGGTAATAACGTTGAAAATGGTGGAGAATTTAGTAAGAAGAGTGTGTGTGAATGTGTGGTGTGTGTCTTAATAATAAACGGATTTTCAACATTAAATTTCGCTGATACACTTCAAATAATTTCCAAAGGAAGGGCAAAACCGCCAATGAAAAATTTAACCACAAAAATGAAAAATTCTATTAAACATTTTTATCCGGAAAAACAATACGAACAATTTAAATGGCTAACAGGGTGTAAAAATATAAGTAAATAATTTTGTTGGCCATGTTTACTTTTTGAAAATGAAAAGGGTCTCTGGAATAAAACTGGTTTTTCCGATTTAAATAATTTCCATGAAGCTGTAAAAAGACACATTGTGTCCAAAGCGCATTTGCAGGCCATCATAAAAGAAAAAGTCTTCGGCAAAACCAGAATTGAACAAGTCCTTAATAAACAGTTAGAAATTAGTCACCGCCAACACAATGAACTAGTCGATAAAAATAGGCAAATATTAAGAAGACTTATCGATGTTGTTTGTTTTCTCGGACAGCACGAATTGGGATTTAGAGATCATGACGAAACAAGGGTTTCTTCAAATAGAGGAAATTTTCAAGATTTACTTAGTTTAATGGCTAAATGTGATGATTGCTTAAAAAATCATTTAGAGCAGTCTAGCGTTTTTCGCGGAATGTCGAATCGAATCCAGAATGATTTAATTTCAGCTGTTGCAACCATTATTCTAAAAAGAATTAAGCAGGAGATTGGCGAGGCGCGGTTCATTGCTATTGTTCTGGACGAAACAACTGATATCACTAATTTTAGCCAATTATCTATAGGAATACGCTATGTTAAAACAAACGGAAGTATTCAAGAGCGATTTTTAGGTTTTAAGAATGTGTCCGAAAATCGTACAGCAGATGCATTATATACCGTAGTTTATAACGTTACCAAAGAAATTGATGAAGAGAACAAAATTAGTTGCTCAAAGCTATGGTGGAGCTGCAGTGATGGCAGGACAATTAGGGGGTCTGCAAGCTAAAGTTCGAGAAACTTTTCCAAGTGCTGTGTTTGTCCATTGTTTTGCTCATAAATTAAATTTAGTTTTATCCCAGTCTATCAATCACATTAAAGGGTGTAAAATATTTTTCGGTACTTTAAGTGGCATGGATGCTTTTTTTTCCAAGTCAACAAAACGTACACAAACTTTGGATTCCATTGTTCACAAACGATTGCCCAAAGTACATCTTACGAGGTGAAATATAATGGAAGACTTGTATTAACAGTATCTGAAAATCGGGAATCACCGATTGAACTATTTGAGAATATAATAGAAAATAATGAAACGTGGGACTCAGAAGCAATAAATAGTTCGAGGGGGTTTTTGGACTGTTTGAAACGAGATTTTAATTTTAATTATTTGTTGAACATATTTTCAGAAATATTCCCATTCTCGGACAATGTTTTTAATATATTAAAAACTAAAATAAATGATATTGCTTTTTGCCTAAAAAAAGTGGCTGATAAGTCCATGTTAAGCCAAAAACGAGATGACTTTGACCTATTTTGGGAGAAAACGGTGACGTTAAATGTAGAGCCACAAGCCAAGCGTCTTCGAACAGACAAGGTGGGAGATGTTCAAACATCATACAGACGCCTCTTTTATGAAATAATCGACCAAATTCAGCAACAAATAAACTATAGATTTAACGGTTTAAATGATTTTAAATTCCTCGAGCTCTGCAATTTTGATGCATTTGAAGGAAAAGCTTTTCCAGAAGATGCGTTTAAATCTCTTCTTCTTCATTATGGCCAGTTCTTCGACCGAGTGTTATTGCGATCTGAACTGAAAGTGATTTAAGAAACTGATGACATTAGCACAAAAAAATAACGCTAAGGAACTAATGCAATTTTTAAAAGACAAGGAGCTGGAAGATGCCTACACCGAAGTGTCGAAATTGTGTGAATTAGTATTGACAATATCTGCCACAAGTTCATCAGTAGAACGCAATTTTTCATCACTTAAACGTATACAAATTTCGTGAGAACTTCAACGGGGCAGGAGAGACTTTCGCATACATTGCTGTTGAAAATAAACTTCTCCAAAACATGTCCGAGCATCCACGTTTTTATAATGACGTCATTGACGAAATTGCAAAAAATGATCGAAGAGTCGAATTACATTACAAATAGGTAAGTTTCTAAAAGTTGCTTCCCTTTCTTAAAATTTCACCGCACACCCCTATATATATATATATATATATATATATATATATATATATATATATATATACATATTGAAACTTACCATTCCCTCTGTATTCTGGTCTTATACAAAGCAGGTAGTATCTCAGATATATCTCGCACTGAAACTGCTCAAACACGTCAACTTTTCTGTTTATATAGTTCATAAACTCCGTTATACTTTTGTAAGATTTGCCTTCCACCAGCATCGCTCTGCTGTAAACTCGGCCAAAATCGCATTTTTGGACCGGATTCAAAATTAAGACACCTGCCAGGCAGTTATCATTTTCTAAAATATAACAGCAGCAAAAAATATAAGTAACTAATTATAATAATTCTCGTCATGTAGTAGTGCTATGCAAGTAATTTTTTAATCGGAGGGTTACCAGATAAAATCTGATAAATGACAAAAATAATTTGTCAATTTTCAGATTAAATACGGCAAGTAACTGAAATATTTTCGAAATTGACAGAAAAATTCTGGCATTTACAGGACAATTTCTTAATTGGAAGATTAATATAGTTAATGTGCACGGCGTAAAGTTATGGTAAATATTACTCCTAACAGTAATATAAGTGTTTGTTCGGCTAAGTTTTCTATAAAAAGCAGTACATGAACCTGTTGTGGAAGCAGCACAATATTAAATTATATTTTTTCTACAGGCATGTGGAAAACTTCATTTTTCCGCACTCATTTTAGTTTGGAAAGTGCTACGTTTCCGCACTAGTGCGCGTAAAAAAACTACATGAGTAGAACATGGCATTTTCAGTGCACTATTGTGTTGTTTCAAGGGGGGTGACATTCTCTTAAAATATAATATGCTTATTGGGAGATTATTTATGAGAGAGTAAACAATAAACATGTAAACATGATTGTGTCTTATTGGCGTTAAACTGGAGAAAGTTCTTTGCTCCCCATCCTACAATTTTAACGAGGAACAGGGTTAGGGATAAAGTCATTACTCTACGCCTATAGTAAGTTTCAGTCTTGGGAACGGATATGGGAAAATACTCAGTTAATCTGAGGGAAATAGTTATTTATACTATAAGGGATGTAAGTAACATTTACCAGTCGAGGACAAGTTTGCGCCCGAGCGATCGCGAGAGCTGGCAAAAAAGTTCGAGACTGGTTAATGTACTTACATCCCATATTGTATATAACATTTTTTCTCCTCTCTGCTGGATATATTTTTGGATTTTCATTATCATTACATTCGATAGCATTCTCATTAAATTATGAAGGCAGCCATAGTCCGTTGCCAGAGCAACATAAGCAGTTTTTATTTTATCAACAACGTCAGGTTGACAATTCATAGCGAAAAGTTTGAAGAAGTCGAATTGTTTGGTTCTGTGTGAACAAAATGGATGTTTCAGACATAGAAGGATCAGCGAATATTGCTTGTTTATCTCTACTACCGGAAAAGAGAAAAAAAGGTATGAAGCAGCATATAAATCCTTTAAGAATTGGTGCCAAAGCAAGACGGCTACTGCAGTTTCAGAAACCTTATTTTTGGCGTATTTCCACGAAAAAAGTGCTATATTGAAGTCCCCATCAAGCTTATGATGTGAATATTCCATGTGGAAGTCCACCCTTTTTATAGAGGAAAATATAGATATTTCTAAGTATCCAAAACTTTGAGCATTTTTGAAAAGAAAAAATGGTGGTTATAGACCCAAAAAATCGAATATGTTTAACATGGAAGTTGTGAATAAGTTCATGCTTGAAGCCCCCGATGATATATACTTATTGATGACGGTCGTAATAGTAATTGGAGTTGCTGGAGCGTGCCGTTCTAATGAACTCTGTGAAATGAAAATGGACAATGTTAAAATAAGTCAAGAAGTCATAATTGTGACGAGGGAAATGTATGTTGGAGCAGAGCCTACTATCGTTAGCACAGAAGAATAGGATCGCTTGTAGAAGAAAGCAGATCATTGATGTGCAGTAGGTATTAAGTTAGGGACCAACACTGAACCATGTGGAACGCCTGCATTAATTTTGTGAAAACTAGATAATTTAAAAGATTTATACTGATATACTTCCCCATTGTGTACATAATTGGGAGTAGGGATATGGGTCTGTCGTCAGAGGGAAGAGTTTTGGAACCCTGATGGAAGGGGGAAGAGAAAACTTGGCAATAAACTAGAATTTGCAGCGTATTGTTTTACAAAAATTTCGGCTTTTGCTTCAGACGTTGAGACGATTTGATTACCAGAAGTTAGGGGTGGAAAGGAACTTTCACAAAAGTCTTGATTAATGTTTTTGCCAGGCGACCAAAAGGATTAGCTACCATTATGGCAAGAAAGAACTTTGCTTTTTATACGTGTATTGAAGACGTTTTTGTAGCATCCTAAATGAAAGCCTTTTGATTCTTTCATGCTACCAAGGACATTCCATCAACTCGTTTTGTTGGATGTATTTTTTTTATGTTAAAAGAGTTTTTTTTTAGAAGTCTGACTTTACATATTTGCTTAACTGCAGAAATTTAAATTCTTGGTATTTGAACAGACTTTCTTTAACTAATTTTGTATTTACTATTATATTAAAATTACCTACCTTCGTCAATAGCTATTATAGAAGCTCTATCTTTAAGTTTGAAAATCAATCTTTCAGCAAAACAGTTTTGGGACGGTCTGTCCTGTGCAAATTTTGTGTTGCGGAATAAGACGTCTTCTTTTATGTAATATTCCTGAAAAATACCAAAATTTTTAAAGTAAAAAATATAGATTAGCTCATCAAATTTAAATTTATAAAGAATCTGAGCAATAAAATATAGGACTCTTGTAAAGAATTTTACCCACGGAATGTAACAAATTTAAAATATAAATTTGAAAGATTACCTTTTTTAAATAATTCCTATACACAAAAATTTATGGATGAGGCACTTTTTCAAATTATATCCAAAAAAACTAAGATTTCGGAAGGTCGCACTGAACTTGTTTTTGACGTTTCGCTAAAAACATATTTTTCACAAACTTAATTTATGAACTACGTAAACGACTGATTATATTATAATGCTGTATAACACAAAAATGATTATTTGTAACTTAAAGTTAGAAGTAATTATTATATTATACATTATTAAACGTTTTTAAACATAATTACTGCTGCTAAATAAAGAGAGAGCCAGAGTATCGTCTGTTGGACGGAAATCCAGTGTGCTGGGGATGCTACGTTGCCAAGTTTATTTTATATATGATCTATATAAATTATATAAAAAAAAAAACAAAATGCATTTGTGGGTTGTGGATCGGTACCCAGGAGTGCGAAGGCACTAGGTGGATTGGTACCGGGTTAGCACCAGGTTAGGCGACGTAGGCGTCATCGTTTAAGCCCTAAAAGACGAACAACAGCGCAGAACATCACTGGCGAAAGTCTAACATTCGGCATCGGCCCAGTGATGAGTGATGCACCCGCCTGTTTGATTAGTGTTGACCGCACTAGGTAGATTGGTACCGGGTTAGCACCAGGTTAGGCGCCGCGCCGTAGGCATCATCATTAAAGCCCTAATATAAAAGGCGAACGACAGCGAAGTGCATCACTAGCGAAAGTCTAATATTTGGGATCGGCACAAATGCGTTACTGTCGGGAGACAAACATGAAAAATTTAAGCTCCAAACGATAATGTAAGTTTGGCAACAATGCAAGATAGCCTTTCTTCAGATTGTCATATTAAGGAATATGGCGCATTGGAATACAGTAAAAATATTGAATTTCTTTTTGGTTTTTTTAATAGAAAAAGTGGTTCATCCATTTCTTTTATTTTCTTAAAACAGTTAAATGAAGGTAAACTTTCTATTGTATATTAAAAAATAATCAAATTCCGTGGGTTTAATTGTTTACAAGACCCAAAATATAGCGTGTATCGCTAAATTTAGTATGTAAAATTTCAGGGATGTATAATAGACTATAAAAATTAATAGTCGTGTGAACGTAATTCCGTTAATGCTTCGTTTCCAAAATTCAGGGCGTCAAAAATGTGTTTTATTTCATTTTCAACAATATCTAGATACTTCGATAATATCTGCAAGTGTAAATACTTTTTCCTCTTTTATCTTATCTGATAAATTTTCAGACACCCCAGGAGTATTTCTTCGAATTTCAAATCCATCTATTATTCGATATCGTAGGTATCGACTGTATTCAAAGAAGTGGTCTAAATTTCGAAATATGTTTTTCGAATGAAACAAAGTTCGAATTATACAGGGTATTCTAAATATCAAGTACAAATAGAAGTGGATGATTTTTTGGTTTATTTTATGACTGATATTTCAAAAAAACTTAGGTCTGCAACCGCTTCGTTACTGATCTACAGGGTGTTGTAATTTCAATGTTTTTTTTTTTAGTTTTTCCTTTATAGCTTCCGCAATTTTTGAGGTGTTTACCTCAAATGTTGAAATAAGGTTGCACAATAGGCGTTACATAATTGTACATGTCAAATGGTTGTCAGAATCTACAGGGTGATATTTTTTCGGAGCTCAAGCCCTCTTATCTCCCTTTAAACTCTTTTTACGGAGCGCCGCAGGTAGATTCGAAAAAAACAAAATGTCCGGATAAGTAATCAGCCCCAAATCTGACTTCAGATATACTAATGGACCAAAGATCGGAGATAGTTAGCTTAACCGAAATTTTACCTGAAACATTTTTCCGATTTTTTTTTAATTCCTCATATTCTATACATTATGTATTACCAAAATTATATCAACCGCTTCATTAAACAAATTCTCTTGCAAATCCTGAATTTTAATCCCATTCTGATATCTTCTCCAGACCAAAGGCCCAAATATTTTTTCTTGCAACAATTTTAGTTTGTCTTCCTCCTCTTGTAACTCATCTTTGAGTTGTCTTGCCTTTTCCTCTTCTATTCTGAATTTTCTACTCATGATTTATCTGAAAAAAATGATACATGTGAAAGTTCTGACACATTATAGCTAATAGGTTGACAAATTAGGTGATATGGTTGATCTAAGTATGGTACTGTATCGCACCTAGAAACTGAATATACCGGGTGACCTACGGACTTCCCCTTTTTTCACTTTATTTTTTAAAATATCAGTTTGAAATATTATGATCATGTTTGGGCAAGCAAATGTCAGTTTTTGATATTTATAATTAAAAATGTCGAAACTATAGTTATTTGTTTTATTTTGTTTAGTTTTAATTAGTAGCCTAAAAAGAAAATTTAAATTATAGACAAAAACTAGCAAATTTTTTTTTATTTTTGTGGTAAATACTGAATTGCTTTTGTAACTATTTTTAAAATTTCTGAAAATAAACCATAAATAACTAATTAACTGCATATTTCAGGGTCTTGTAAACAATTAAACCCACGGAATTTCATAATTTTTGAATATAAATTCGATATTTTCACTGCATTTCAATGCGTCATAATCCTTAATATGACAATTTGAAGAAAGGCTATCTTGCATCGTTGCCAAACTTACATTATTGTATGGAGCTTAAATTTTTCGTGTTTGTCTACCGACTGTAACGCATTTGCCCCCCCCCCCCCCCCGTGCAGATCCGAATATTAGACTTCCGCCAGTGACGCGCTTCGCTGTTGTTCGCCTTTTAGGGCTTTAAAGAATGACGCCTACGGCGCCTAACCTGATGCTAACCCGATACCAATCCACCTAGTGCTTTCGCGCTCCTGCTGTTACCGATCCACAACCCACAAATGCATTTTGTTTTTCTTATATAATTTATACAGATGATATATAAAATAAACTTGGCAACGTAGCAGCCCCAGCACACTGGATTTCCTTCCAATTGGCGACACTCTCGCTCTCTCTTTATTTAGCAGCTGTAATTATGTTTAAAACGGTTTAATAATTTCTAATATAATATTTACTTCTAACTTTTAGTTAGAGATAATCATCTTTGTGTTATAGAGCATTATAATATAACACAGGGTAACCAAATGAAAACAAAAATTTGGTGCCGGAAATCTAACATCTGATTTTAGATGTTTTTAATGTGCTGCTTCCATAAATGCCACCAGATTTTTTCTATCAGCTCTAGTTTTTGAGATACACGTTACAGGTTAATTGATATTTTTTTCTGATAAAGGACAACAAATAAAAGGATGAATATGTACTTAATCGTCAAAATAGAAATTTCCCAGAATCTAATTAACCAAATGAATACCTGGAATTGTCCCTGACCCACTGTTCCTATACTAGGAACTACTCAATATTACTCTTAATTACTTTTATACCTGTAATTGCCTATGACCCGATCCTTCTATACCTGCTTGGCTGTACTCGATTTGGTATATTACTGAGTTTTCCCAAGTAAAGTTGTGCTAACATTTTGTGTAAATTTTGGTCGTTTTGTAGTATCAAGACACTAAACTGAAACAATGGCATCCCCAAGCAGACGTACCTGTGTAAATCATCCCGATGTTTTTTGTTATGTGTGTGATGAATACACTTTGAAAGAGAGCAGAAAAACCATTTCTGACTTTGTGAAAAGAGCTTATCTTGCCTATTTTGGCGTTCATTTAGGAGATCAAAATAAATCTTGGGCCCCACATTTCATATGTAAAACATGTGTTGAACATTTGCGACAATGGACAACTGGAAAGAGGAAGTGCCTAAAGATTGGTGTACCAATGGTTTGGAGAGAACCGTGAAACCATCATGACGACTGCTATTTTTGTCTCGTTAATATTAAAGGCATAAATAGAAACAATAGACACAAATGGACATATCTTGATCTAGATTCTGCAAGAAGGCCTGTAGGGCATTCGGAAGAAATACCCGTTCCATCATTCAGCAGCCTACCCGAACTGACAGAAGATTATACAGAAACATCAACGTCTGACGAAGTTCAAAGAATTCAGAAGACAGCGAATTTGAAGCAGATTTAGCAACTCCGCATTGTTTCAATCAAGAAGAACCAAACGATCTTATAAAATACCTGAATATCTCAAAGGAATCCGCTGAATAACTTGCATCCAGATAAAAAGAAAAAAATCTACTTTGTCCAGGTACTAATATTACATTTTATCGTAAAAGAGATAAGGATCTGCTGCCTTTTTTCGCTCAGGAAAATGACTTGGTATTCTGTAACAATATAAAAGAGCTCTTAGAAAAAATAGGTTTGCCTGAATACACCTCAGGTGATTGGCACCTTTTTATTGACAGTTCAAAACGTAGTTAAAAATTTGTTCATTTACATAACGGTAACAAATATGGCTCAATTCCTATTGGTCATTCTACTACCATGAAGGAAAAATATGAAAAAATTGCATTAGTTTTGAGAAAAATTAAATACGAAGAACATCAGTGGGCAATTTATTTTGATTTAAAAATGGTTAATTTCCTCCTTGGACAGCAGAGTGGTTGTAGAAAATATCCTTGTTTTTTGTGGCTTTGGGACAGCAGGGCTAAAAATGAGCACTGGGTTAACAAAAATTGGCCTTCAAGAGATGTCATGATTCAAGGAAAACAAAACGTGATCAACGAACCTTTGGTTTCAAGAAAAAAATGTTACTTCCGCCCTTGCATATCAAGCTAGGCCTAATGAGGCAATTTGTGAAGGCTTTAAATCGAGATGGAAATTATTTTGGGTATTTGTCACGTAAATTTCCTGGCATTAGCACGGAAAAACTGAAAGCTGGTATATTTGATGGTCCTCAAATAAAGCAACTGGTTAAAGATCCACAATTCACCATATCAATGAACGAGATTGAATCTAACGCTTGGTGTTCATTTGTTCAAGTAGTACAAAATTTTCTTGGCAACCATAAAGCAAAGAATTACGTACAATTAGTGGAAACTATGCTTTCAAATTTTAATATTCTCGGCTGTAACATGAGTCTAAAAGTTCACTATCTCCACAGCCACCTAGATCGTTTTCCAGAAAACATAGGTGATTGTAGTGAAGAACAGGGGGGAAAGATTCCATCAGGATATTAAAGCTATGGAAGATCGTTATCAAGGACGATGGGATAGCCACATGATGGCGGACTAGTGCTGAAGCCTTCAGCGAGACTGTCCTAGTAAACTCCATTCTAGAAAGTCGTATAAAAGAAAATTTTTATGTGATTAGTGACTAATGTAATTAAGTTTTTGCAATAAATACTTAAATCCATGTGTCTTTGTTTTTTTAACAGGCAATAGTAATATTATATATTACAACAGTTATAACGTAAAATATATACACAATTTTTTTTTTAAAGTATATCTGATAGACAAAATCTGAGAACTTTTTCACATTCAGCATCCAAAAATTACCCAGGAACAGTTAAAAAATCGCAGGCACCAAAATGTGTGTTGGCCTGTAAATCAGTCTTTTACGTAGTTCGTAAATTAAGTTTGTGAAAAATATGTTTTCAGCGACACGCCAAAAGCAACTTCAGTGCAACCGTCCGAAACCTTAGTTTTTGGATATAATTTGAAAAAGTGCCTCATCCATAAATTTTTGTGTAAGGAATTATTAAAAAAAGGTAATCTTTCAAATGTATATTTTAAATTTGTTAAATTCCGTGGGTAAAATTCTTTAAAAGAGCTCATATTTCATATTAACACATTACCTGTACTCAGACTGATAATAAAAATTGAAACCATTAGAGGCGGCCAAGAAACAAATTAAGGATAAAATTATAAACCAAAGATGGCAACTGATATTTTATATTGTTGTGAGTAAATCCAAATTAAGTTGGACTCAAACGAGTGGCGTATTTGACAAATACACAAATAAATGTGAACTTGGTAAGTATCCAATTACAGGGGCGGATTAACCATAAGGCGGAAGTGGGCGATTGCCGTAGGCGAAAGGTCAAAAGGGGCGAAAAGCAAAAATAAAATTAAAAAAAAAATAAAACAAAACTTTCTTTGAGGCAATGTTTCAAACATATTTTTTTTTAAATAATTTCTCATTCTCCTAAATACTTAAACGTCACACATCATGGCAAGACGGCCATCGATTTTGAACGCTAACATCGATGGCAAAACATCGATGAACATCGCGCAGCACTAGTAAACTCGTGTAAAGGATGTTCAGGTTTTAGATCAGCTCGACTTCAAAAGTTCAGTGACAGTTTATGAACATGCATCCAGATACGCAACAAGAAAAATGTTTTACATTCAACTCGCGTAACCATACAACGTGGGGCCCTGGTGCCAAATCGTAAAACCGGTCCTCCCCGCCTCTCTATAATAAGTACATATAAATAAAAAAAATTTAGGAGATTTCATAAATCGCAAAAAATATTGAAATCTTGTTGTAACATTCAGAATAGCTGCAGCAAATCGGATAGGTATAAGTTTATATATCAACCATTATATATTCCATATAAACTCTTCTAAATACACTTAACAAAAAATGAAATAAATCAACAAAACAGCATTCTAAAGTATAATAATAATTCTAATTACACCAACTTAAGATTAGACGACTGACTATTGTTACTTTTGTCTCTAACTTAAAAAAAAGTGTCTATTTTCACATGCTTTTTCAATTTTGCTTCGTTTTCCGCGGCTTTTTTTTCTTTTGGCTGCTCCCGATTGGTAATGTAATTCATTTTATCACAACTACAACGCTGAATACTCACAAAAGAAGATATAAAATCAGTATCACCGCAATTATATGCCTGTTTTAGTTTAACGCCCAAAATCCAGTAGCGGCTATTCAGGTGAAGTAGATGAAGTGCTACTTCACCAGGAAAAATAAACAAGCAAACATCTAACTATATTTATTATATATCTCTTAAAATTTTAGTTTTTACATTCATTTATTCACCTAGTTGGTAAAAAATAAACTGTACATCTCGAATAAATATTTTACGTGACCGTTGGCGACATGTCTTTTTAAAACTTTCAATCGACCTTTATTATAACAAACCGCTTTGACTTTGTTGGAGGTGCTATGTTTAGTTTACGATTTTCCTACTATGTTGCCATGACAACGCGTATCCGATGACGTCGAGCCCAGCGCCATACAACGCTCTCGGTGAATTGCAGGTTGCAGGCGCAGTACACTACACCCACGTGTCGTTCAGTTTGAGGTGGTTGTTTACTTTTATTTTCGCGGATTTTTCTGCAACCGGTGAGCTCCTTTGCAGTTAACTTGACTGTTTTGTGTTATATTTATTTATGGTGTTGTTACAACTTCAAATTCGAAGTTAGTAAATGTGATTGTTCAAGACTGGAATAAATTAAAAGACGTCTTTGAATTTATTACAAACTGTGACAAATCTGATGAAAAATCAATCCGCCTTGCGAAAGGATTTTTAGGTAAGATGAACGATTTTGAATTGACGTTTCTGGCATTAGTGTTTAATGACATTTTCTCAATCACGGACATACTATTTGAGGTTCTTCAAAACAAAATCGCTTGACATTTATTTTTGCATATTCAATATAAAACGCTGTCGTGAGGCGGTCTGTAAAAAAAGAAATGAACATTTTTTTAATGCCATGTTTGATAAAGCAAATTCTATTACAGAAATAAATCAGTACAAACGTGAGCTTGCTAAGCTTTCACCTGAAGAAGTTAGGACTAAGTATAAAACCCTTTTTTATGAAACATTGGACCATATTTTAATGGAAATGACATTAAGATTTCAAGACTGTGAAAAACTTACATTTTCGTGTTTGGCAGGTTCTGCTAAATTTTCCGAATATAGATTGAATTTTCCGACTGGCCCGTTTGAAAATTTGTTACAGTTATATGTGGAAATATGGCAACGACTTAAAAATGAGCTTGGTCTTATTTTTACCAATGAGAGTAATTGGAATATATCGCTGCAAGAGCAAGTGACAAAAATTAATAAAAATAAATATATTTTTACCGAAGCATATAAATTGTTTTCCCTTATTTTGACAATACCATCGACAAGTGCTTCAGTGGAAAGAAGTTTTTCTTGCTTCAAATGTGTAAAAACTTATTTAAGAAAAACAATATCTCAAGAAAGACTTATTTCTCTCGGTAATATTTCAATTCAAAAGGAATTTCTGGAGGAGATTAGGGCAACTCATCCATTTTATGAGGATGTAAATAAATTTGCTGCTATGAAGGATAAGAGAATTGGGGTCCGGTAAACTATCCTGGCAGACGATTTTTGCATATTTTATTTTTTTTTCCAGAAAAGATGCAGAATATGCAAGAGTTTTTCTAAAAAAAATAATTAATAATCACACTCGGTCACAATTTGACAGCCTTAAAAGGAAAAATTTAGCAATGTTGCCAGATTTTAGATTTACCAATTTGTTAAGGAAATGAAATGAACAATTGGAAATTATTTGGACGACAGAATTGTAATTATTTATTGTTATTATTATAGTTTTAATAAAAGTTTTATTGACGAAACTGGGCTAACCTAATGTTAACGGGACCATTCACCTAACAATATATAATTTTTGTTACAGAAACATCCCCCTTTCAAAATAGACTCGGAATTCGGTTGGCGCGCTACCGCGCGCTTTCTTTACAGAAAACCTAACCAATCCTAACCTAACCTAATTCGCATCTGTATTAATTATAAGTTTTGTTATAAAAAAAATTAGTTTTACGTGGATCATAACTTATAGGTAATTCTTTAATTATGAATATGGCAACGTCGCATATCAAATTAAAATGAGCATGGCGATGGGAACAGTCGGAACGACGTTTGAAATTAAAATTACCTTTAATTTGCCTTTAATCATCTCTTAAAGTAATTTTTGAGTGCTGATGAGAGTTTTCCACACATTTTCTCAATTTGGACTGCTAGAATGGTGGATAAAAACAAAAAGAAACAAAAATAAACGAGATTTAAGAGTGTCGACATAGTTTACCGAAACCGGAGAATTGAATTAATATACAAAATTTAGGTAAGTCGTAAAAAAATATTCTACTCCCTCTACATGTAAAAGTTCTGGAAAAAAAATTATTGCGATATTTTCTTGGTTCATTTGCACTTCACTTACTTTTTCACCCGCGAGCCGCCACTGCCAGACTCATTACCGCATCTACAACTTTTGGGGCCCTAGGCCCTAGGAGATTACGGTCCCCTATCGTTTAAAAGCACAGCAACCAGTGCCGGGTTAATTATTTTCGTCCAAACGTATTTACGGGCCCCAAGCTCGTGGGAAAAAGTGAAAACCAAAAAAAATCCTCTCTTCCATATAGCAGACACTTATCCCGTCCTTTAATATAATAATGTATAAAAATTACCTACTGACTGATAAAATGGAACAAAGAAAATTATATAAAGGATTCTTCTTTTTGACGGGCCCCAGGCCTAAAAGGTAATGCGGCCCTGCACAAAGCAAATAACGAACAACTTAAAATAAACTATCAGTTCAGTAATTATTTTGCATCTTCGCTCCCTATTTCCCTCTAAAAATTCTGTTCGATTGATCTTTACCGACGTAAAGCGCTCCGCTGCGACAGAAGTGAACCTGCTGGTGAAGGCCAAGTAAAAATAAAAGGCTGTTTGCTTGTTTGGTGCGCGTTAAAGTCTATACACACTGTGACACGGTTTTTGTCGCTTATCGATAAAAGTCGCAGAGTATTGTAAATGTAATTTCCTTAGTTAAATGTGCGCTTTTATAAATCCATAGTTTTTAGTTCTATCGATAGTTATAATACGATGGTTTTTTCTGTAGACTTTAACCGGGCCGGGCTCCCAAAGGCTCGGGCCTTGGAGCAACCGCACCACTCGCACCATTGTAGTTACGTCACTGACTCGCAATGCCGAAGTCGTATTCAAAATATTAATAAATTTGTTTTGGGTTTCAATGATGAAAACAATTGGAGAGAGAATAGTCGATAATGAGCGATCCCTTGACCACAAAAATAATATCACATCATAAGAGCCCAAACACAAGGAAGAATTGATACTACTTTGGAAAAGCAACGTAAGGTTGAAAAAGATTCTAGCAGCAGTAAAATTTTTATCTCAGCAAGAACTGGCAATTAGTGGAAAGATAGAAAATTTGGGCGAAGGACGATCAGGAAATTATTTAGCCACTTCGGAGTGCACAGTTTGATTCCTTTCTTAAAAACCATATGGAATTAAAGGCAAATTAAAGGAAGGATATGTGTCATATATTTCCAAAACTATATGCGACAAATTTATTGCATGTAGCACAAGGATGACCAGAAAACAGATAAAAACTGAAGTCTAAAAATGTAAATATTATGTAATAAGTGTTACTTTAACCTCTGATACATCCAAAACAGACCAGTTAACTTTTATAATAATTATATACATTGATCAGAATGGTATGAAGTGGCTGAACGTTTTGTTAAGTTTATAATGAGAGTCGGACATAAAGCTTCTGAACGGAGGAAACTATTTTAAACACTTTGGAAGGACTAGATCTAGATATAAACCAGTGCAGTGGTCAATCCTATGATAACGCAACTAATATGTCTGATCACTATGCAGGTCTGCAAGCTCGAATAAAGAAGCATAATGGTTTAGCTGTCTATATTCCTTGCGCTGCACATTTCCTAAATTTAGTAGAAAATTGTTCTGCCGAATGCTGCTCGAACCCTACAAAGTTTTTCACGTTTGTCAACGAATTTTATAGCTATTTTTCTGCGTCAACATATCGTTGGGAAATACTCAAGGATAAAATTTCTTCTTCTTGTCTACCAAAAAAACTCTCAACGACAAGATAATCAGCCAGAGCGCATGCGATAAAGGCAGTATTCTAACAAATGGTATGATAAAAATGATGAAATTTTTAGAAACTGGAGTTTTACTATCTTTTTGGAACTACATTTTAATAATACCAACAAATCGCTACAAAACATAAACACAGATAGTCTTTTGGGTTGTAAAATTATATCAATCATCATTAGAATTTATGAATAGTTTCGATGATTTCGAAAATGTAGGAAAAAAAACTACAAGAGGCCGAAAAAAGAAAGCTGCAAGTCGACGAAACTAGAGAAAATGGATGATGGAATTTTATGGAAGAGGGAATATGAGAGTAAATTTTTTTATACCCATTATAGATACACTTATTACAGAGCTAACAAAGAGCAAAACAGCATAAAAAAAAATTTTGGATCTGTTTTTTAAAAAATTTTGTATTATTATCTGACGAGAAAATAAGAGCCGAAGCACAAAAACTTAGTCATATATAAAAATGATCTGGACAATTATTCTCCTGAGGAATGTATAAGTATAAATATTTTTTAATGGATTGTCACGATAGTGGCCTCAATTTGAGAGAACTTCTACAAATCTGAAAAGCTGATCTCGCATTTTTCAAATATGAATGTGGAACTGAGAGTTTATCTCTGCGTTCCGTCGACCAATGCCTTTGGAGAAAGGTCTTTTTTGACACAGAGAAAAATTAACCTTTAGCTACTCGCGTACCAAATTTTCCCGTTACTACTCGCGTGGTGTATTTTATACACCATTGCATTTTTCATTGCAGCGAGATTATTTATCACTTTGTATATATTTTAAAGAACAACAAATAATAATACTAGGTCATTTTGGTTGCCAACACAGTTTTATTTAAAAAAAAAAATGTAAAAAATTATCAAGGTTTTAAAAAAAAATTACGAAAAACTTAATGCTAATATTATGTAGAATAAAACAACAACAAAAATGGGATTCAAACATTTTCCACGGGATTTGCCTATTCACTAGAAGAATCATGTACTTTACATTTGTGGCATGTAATAACATTATCACTATGTTCTTTACATACTGATCTGCTGCAAAGGCCACATGTGATTGTTGTAACTCTGTTTTTTTTTCTGCCACAGATAAAGCACCTCCCTCGAATTTTTGTGGGAGGCTCTTGGTCCATCTCCTCTTCATTTTCTCGATACTTAGACAAAAAATATTTAATATCGGTTGGTAAAGTTGGAATTTTAGCTCTTTCTGAAAGATGTGGTCTCATCAGCTTCAAAGCAAGCGTTTTCAAGAAAAGTCTTCTGTATTTGTAGGGAGAATGAGGATGATTGGCATTGTATAAAACTTGACTATTAATTCCAGCTATGTTTAGCAACTGAAAGAAAAAAGTCAAAGGCCAACGTTTTGATCTTTTACTGACAGAATATGTGTTACACATTTTATCCACTGTATCCACTCCGCCTTTTGTCCGGTTGTAGTCCAATATAATTTCCGGTTTATTGGTATTTGGATCGATTGCAGAATCATCGTGCATTGTTGAAATCAAAACGACGGATTCGTTTGACGTATGAAACTATTGTTATTTCCCTTTGGAATCCAAAAATAGATGAACCAGCCGCTCTAGTTTTGTTGGGCAAAAATTCTTGTGGCAACTCTCGTTTATTTTTTTTTCAAGGTTCCAATCATTGTGATCTTATTTTGTAATAATTCATGTGCCAAAGGGTAGCTTGAATACCAATTATCACACGTTAAATTTCTATTACTTCCTTTCAGTTCTTCAAGTAAACGGTGAACTATTGCAGTTGGAGTATTCGGTACGTTGTATTGTCCGTCTGGTTGTTTTCCACAGTACTCTAAATTGCTAACATAAAATGTTTTAGCGTCACAAAGGACGAACACTTTCAAGCCATATTTAGCAGGTTTGTTGGGAATATATTGTACAAAATTGCACCGTCCTCTGAATGATATTAGCATCTCATCAATTGTCACAAATTCACCAACACTGTAATTTTTTTTGCAATTAACTACAAAGCTGTCCAATATGCATCGTACTGCAGCCAACTTGTCCGTTTTTTTTCTTTTGTCTCTGGTTGTTTTGTCATCAAACTTGATAACGCTAAGCAAAAATAGAAATCTTTGGTAGTTCATACAAGCTCGAAATATTTCAGATCCTGTCCCATCCTTTGTCCACAATTCCAAAAAATGAGTGTGATTTTGCTTCTTAGAACCAGAAAGAAATAATAATCCAAAAAAGCAAGCATCTTGGTTTTCGTAACGTCCTTTGCGTCTCGCTGTCGATCATAGTTTGGTCGTACTCGTGAAATTTCTAAATTTGTACATTGAACAATCTGCTCAACCATGACTTCATCAAATATTTTCATAAAAGCGCTCATCTCATCAGTTATATCACGTGCGCACTGCCTTGGTCCCGGGAATATTTTCAATAAATTTTTCTTACTGGTTTTACTAAATTTACTCACAATTTCATTTTTCGACAATACACTTTTTTTATCCTTTCCAAAATACTGATTGTCTAAGTTTCTCCGAAATCTGAATTTTCCATATTTTCATCCATGAGTTCGTCTTCTGGAATATCTAAGTCACTCATTTCCTGCTCCGAATTAGTATGGTGATCAGATTCTTCTATAAGCTCGTCTTCTGACAAATCAGGTTCACCACCGACCTCTTCTTCAGAATCGCTATCAAAAATTACCTGAGCCATAGCTTCCAACTCATCTTCAGTTAATTTTTTGAGATTTTTAACTGCTACTCGATGCCTGAAAATAATTATTAAAAAAATTCAACTTTTCAAAATACTTACATAGTTACTCGCGTTGGCGTATTTTGTACACCACTCAAATTCTTGCAAAATATCTGACTACTCTATTACGCTATTAAATCGACACTGCGCGTATATCCAGAGGACATATCAGGCAAAGGTTAGCGAGCTCGGCGACCTTGAAAAAGAAATCGTAAGAACTCGGCAGCGTTCGGAACAAATTTGGTGTATTTTTTACACCAGCGCGAGTAGTTAAAGGTTAAGGATTACCTCAGAAATGCTCTTTCAGATGAGAAAACAAGCGACCTGGCAGTGATCGACATTTCTTATAACATTTTAAATTCTGTTTGTGTTGGGCTGGGGCTAAAGTCACCATAGCCCCCCTTTAATCCAGGTCTGGGTATTGTCATTGACACAAAGCTAGTGTTACATATTTATTGTAGACTTGTATAACCGTATTTCTTGACTAAACGGCGATTGATAAAATTAATACGGATGAAATTAGCTTGCAATACGTAAACGACAGTTATTCTAATAAACCTAAAAATTAATTTAAAATAATTCATAACATTGTTTAATAAAATGTAAATGCTTTAATATATACGTATTGTTAGATTAATGTATTAAAGTTATTAAACCAAATACCCATATTTCTTGACAGAATGCCGACTGTTCCAGTTCTAAAATGTAGTTTGAAATTAATGTTTTTTTTTGCATTTTTGCTATGAATTTGTAGGTAATTACCTTTTTCTTGGTTCTGGAAAATATGTGTCTAGACAAAATGCCCTTTAAGCTGTTCTTATACCAAATAGCCAGAATTTAAATTATGGTTTTGTATTATAGGCCAATTACGAGAATTGTCGCATTTCTAGGAAATGTTCCAATATGCAGAATATGAGCAAAAATGAATTTAAAAAAATCAGTAAATTTTTCTTTGCTTCGGATATCATTCGTAACGAATTACACCACACACACATACATTTATTTGGCAATAACTTTATAGATATTGTATAAATTGTAATGAAACGAGATTTTTATTACACGATTCTGAATATTTGGGTACAAAAATAAGTAAAACCCTTTCAACAGAACTTTCCTCATAATGAAATATTTTATTTATCAAGAAAAGTGACAAATATGAATATTTTTATATTGTGTCTAGAGCTATACATTTGTACCAAATTTCTAAGGGGGGTGGGGGATTAACAGCAACACGATAGTGTAAATGCCAATTTTCTCTTAAATTTCCATAATTGAAGTAAGTTGAAAATACAAGTATTCTTCAACCAGTTACGCACTTTTTTGCTTCAGACCTTTTTCGTCTATTTTTCAAAAATAAAGAGGTGGGGGAAGGTCAAACATTTTTACATTCAAATGTAGGTATCTTTGTCTTGGATGAACCAATTTTATTTAACTTGGTGTTAAAAAAGTGCTGTTTTCACTCTAATCATGGAGCCATAAACTGTACCGTAATGACTTTGTTAATAGTCACTAGATGGTGTTGTTTCGGAGTTCTCCAAATAATGCTGCTTTTCTCAAAAAAATCAAACTACTATGACTTTTGTATCATAATTTATTTGGTAGCTATGAAGGGCATTGAATAGTGAAATTAAAAATCCAGGTCCGCGTTAAAATCAAGAAAGTTGATGATGGTCTTTCGAATCCGAAACGTCGGACTGGAAAATTAACCTTGTCAATTTGTAGAGGAGAAAAAAAATGGCAAAATGGAACTATTTTCATCTTTCATTGCAATTGATCCTAAAATTTTAGGAAAACTAAAAAACTGGAAAAACAAGACTCCAATAGAAACTTTAGTAATCTTGCATAACTGTAAAGAACAAAATTTAACAAAGGAACAAAACAAAGAATACTAAAACTCAGTCTGATAATCACATAAACTTCGCAATAAAATACAATGGCGGCTCGCAAGTGAAAAAGTAAGGGAAGTGTAAGTGGTTTTTTTATACCTACCCTATATATCTATATGCATTTTTAAGTAAGTAGGTAAAAAAAAACAGGTAGGTAACTATGGTCGATGAGTCGCTTTTATTTTCAATCATAATTCATTCTGATTCAAAAGACTGATTTTTGTGTACATCATCTTAAATTAAATAGATCTGCTGCCAGAATATGCTTTACTACTAAAATTTGATTTTGATCACTCAGTTATCCATATTCCAATATGTTATTTTTACCAAACTCCCCGTAGGGAAATTTATATTATGTTGGCAACATTGGTCAAAGGTAAGTATATTTCTGCCGATGCTGTGTTACCCCCACCACCATTTTTTGCTTGTCTAGACTTCTATTTTCTGATTGAGTCAGAAAATATCGCAATAATGTATTTTCCAGAATTTTTTTAATGTGGGGGGAGTAGAATATTTTTTTACGACTTACCTAAATTTTTTTATACTAAACCAATTCTCCTATCCTTCATATCAGCAAATTTATTTATAACATCCTCATAAAATGGATGAGTTGCCCTAATCTCCTCCAGAAATTCCTTTTGAATTGAAATATTACCGAGAGAAATAAGTCTTTCTTGAGATATTGTTTTTCTTAAATAAGTTTTTACACATTTGAAGCAAGAAAAACTTCTTTCCACTGAAGCACTTGTCGACGGTATTGTCAAAATAAGGGAAAACACTTTATATGCCTCGGTAAAAATATATTTATTTTTATTATTTTTTTTTACTTGCTCTTGCAGCGATATATTCCAATTACTCTCATTGACAAAAATAAGACCAAGCTCATTTTTAAGTCGTTGACTTTTTAAAAATATTTCCCCATATAACTGTAACAAATTTTCAAACGGGCGAGTCGGAAAATTTAAACTATATTCGGAAAATTTAGCAGAACTTGCCAAACATGAAAATGTAAGGTTTTCACAGTCTTGAAATCTTAGTGTCATTTCCATTAAAATATGGTCCAATATTTCACAAAAACAGGGTTCTATACTTAGCCCTAATTTCTTCGGGTGAAAGCTCAGCTCACGTTTGTAATGATTTATTTCAGTAATAGAATTTGCTTTATCAAACATGGTATTAAAAAAATGTTCATTTTTTTTACAGAGCTCCTCACGACAGCGTTTTATATTGGATATGCAAAAATGAATGTCAAGCGATTTCTTTTTTGAAGAACGTCAAATGGTATGTCCGTGAGAGACATAGAGATTGAGAAAATGTCATTAAACACTAATGCCAGAAACGTGAATTCAGAATCGTTCGTCTCACCTAAAAATTCTTTCGCAACGCGGATTGATTTTTCATCAGATTTGTCACAATTTGTAATAAATTCAAAGACGCCTTTTAATTTATTCCAGTCTTGAACAATCACATTTACTAACTTCGAATTTGAAGTTGTAACAACACCATAAATAAATATAACACAAAACAGTCAAGTTAACTGCAAAAGAACTCACCGGTTGCAGCAAACAACCACCGCAAACAACCACACGTGGGTGTAGTGTACTGCGCCTGCAATTCACCGAGAGCCTCATAATCACATAAACTTCGTAATAAAATACAGTAGTGGCTCACGGGTGAAAAAGTAAGTGAGTGCAAATGGTTTTTTTATACCTACCCTATATATCTGTACGCATTTTTAAGTAAGTAGGTAAAAAAAAATAGGTAGGTAACTATGGTCGATGAGTTGCCTTTCTCTTCAATCATAATTCGTTCTGATTGAAAAGACTGATTTTTGTGTACAACATCTTAAATCAAATAGATCTGCTGCCAGAATATACTTTACTACTAAAATTTGATTTTGATCACTTAATTATCCATATTCCAATATGTTATTTTTACCAAACTCCCCGTAGGGAAATTTATGTTATGTCGGAAACATTGGTCAAAGATAAATATATTTCTGCCGATGCTGTGTTACCCCCACCACCATTTTTTGCTTGTCTAGACTTCTATTTCCTGATTGAGTCAGAAAATATCGCAATAATTTTTTTCCAGAATTTTTTTAATGTGGAGGGGGTAGAATATTTTATTGCGACTTACCTAAATTTTGTATACTAAATCAATTCTCCTATCCTTCATAGCAGCAAATTTATTTATAACATCCTCATAAAATGGATGAGTTGCCGTAATCTCCTCCAGAAATTCCTTTTGAATCGAAATATTGCCAAGAGAAGTAAGTCTTTTTTGAGATATTGTATTTCTTAAATAAGTTTTTACACATTTGAAGCAAGAAAAACTTCTTTCCACTGAAGCACTTGTCGACGGTATTGTCAAAATAAGGGAAAACAATTTATATGCTTCTTTAATTTCTTCAGGTGAAAGCTCAGCTCACGTTTGTAATGATTTATTTCAGTAATAGAATTTGCTTTATCAAACATGGTATTAAAAAAATGTTCATTTCTTTTTTTACAGAGCTCCTCACGACAGCGTTTTATTTATATTGTATATGCAAAAATGAATGTCAAGCGATTTTTTTTGAAATTCTTTCGCAATGCGGATTGATTTTTCATCAGATTTGTCACAGTTTGTAATAAATTCAAAGACGCCTTTTAATTCCAGTCTTGAACAATCACCATTACTAACTTCGAATTTGAAGTTGTAACAACACCATAAATAAATATAACACAAAACAGTCAAATTAACTGCAAAAGAACTCACCGGTTGCAGCAAACAACCACCGCAAACTGAACCACACGTGGGTGTAGTGTACTGCGCCTGCAATTCACCGAGAGCCTTGTATGGCGCTGGACAGGACGTCATCGGATACGGGTTGTCATGGCAACATAGTAGGAAAATCGTAAACTAAACATAGCACCTCCAGCAAAGTCAAAGCGGTTTGCGCCACTGTTATAGTTGTTATAATAAAGTTCGATTGAAAGTTTTAAAAAGACATGCCGCCAGCGGTCAAGTAAAATATTTATTCGAGATGTACAGTTTATTTTTGACCAATTAGATGAATAAATGAATGTTTAAACTAAAATTTTAAGAGATATATAATAAATATAGTTAGATGTTTGCTTGTTTAGTTATCCTGGTGAAGTAGCACTTCACCTACTTCACCTGCATAGCCGCCACTATAAAACAGCTAAAACCAGAGCGAGTCAGCGCAGGGCTCGGTTTGGGCAGAGGTTAAACCGTGTGAAACAATAAAAAAAAACGACGAAATGAACTAACAATTAACAATAAACTATCAACAAATATATTTAAAATTACTAAAAACTACTTAAGTTAATAGATTTAGTACATGCCACTCGACCTAGTAAAAGAAACGATATGGTGGACCACATTAGGAATCTCATCCAAAGTATCTCTATAGAGAAGTGGAGGCTGCAGTCCAATCGACACAGGAAAAATTGCAACTTTTATTGACAACGACGACCGACATTTAAAGCATTTGCACAACTAGTTTTCAATGATTTTAAATTTTTGTTATTAGTTTTCTCTGAAGCAAGAAAGAATATTCTGCTCAGACCGAGTCCTGTCCTGCCTCGCCCTAGCTTTAGCTATTTTATTGCGAAGCTTTTATGATTATGAGACTGAGTTTTAGTATTTTTGTTTTGTTCCTTTGTTAAGTTTTGTTCTTTATAGTTGTGCAAGATTACTAAAGTTTCTATTGGAGCCTTGTTTTTTCCAGTTTTCTGGTGTTCCTAAAATTTTAGGATTAATTGAAATCAGAGATGAAAATAATTTCCACTTTGTCATTATCACTTCTTCTCGTCTACAAAACAGCAAGGTTAGTTTTCGAATCCGACGTTTCGGATTCGAAACACCCTCATCAACTTTCTTAATTTAAATGCGGACCTGAATTTGTTATTTCAGTATTCAATGCTCTTCATAACTACCAAATAAATTTTGATATAAAAGTCATAGCATACCATTTGATTGAAATCAGCATTATTTGAGAACTCCAAAACAACGCCATCTAGTCACCTCTACTAAAGTCATTGTGGTACAGTTTATGGCTCCACGAGCAGAGTAAAAAAAATACATTTTTTCGACACCAAGTTGAATAAAATCGGTTCATTTAAAACAGAGATATCTACATTTGAAAGTAAAAATGTTTGACTTTCCCCCACCAATTTATTTTTGAAAATAGGCAAAAATGGTCGCAAAAAAGTGCGTAACTGGTTGAAGAATACAATGCTTATATTTTCAACATACCTTAATTATAAAAAATTAAGAGAAAATTGGCATTTACACTTTTGTGTCGCTGTTACGCCCCCTAATGGCCAAGTTTTGAAATTGAAAATAATTTACAGCGATTTCCCTTGGTCCTTAAGCTCTGTTATTAACGAGCCTACAGGCATGGTCCGATTCCAATCTGCTTTGCTTCAATGTGGATAAAGCGGTGGCCTTATCTTATAAGGGGACTTTACAACCACTTCAGCTACTTAATAGCAATATTAAATACGTTGAGTCGGTTAAATTCCTGGGTTTGCATATAAATAACAACCTAAAACGGTCTAAGCATATTGACACCTTAATTAAAAAAAATTCTAGCGCCTGCTTTGCCATTCGATCAGTTTCAAAAGAACCGGGCGGGTCTTCTGCCAGACTTACTTATTTCTCTCTATTCGAATCCCATCTCCGCTATGGCCTTCCCTTTTGGGGCTGCTGTACCACTGAGCAATTTCGTAGTATTTTTATGCTTCAAAAGAGAGCAATTCGCTATTTATTTGGTCTAAATAGTAGAGCGCACTGCCAATACTATTTCAAAAACCGTGAAATATTAACATTTCCTGCATTATTTATTTTAGAAACCGTCTGTTTGATAAGAAAACATATAAGCACATCAGGGGCGTGCGGTGAAATTTTAAGACCAGGAAGCAATTTGTGGAAACTTACCTATTTGTAATGTAATTCGAATCTGTGATAATTTTTTTTTGCAAATTCTCCAATGACGTCATCACAACAACGTCGATGCTCCGACATATTTTGGAGAAGTTTATTTTCAATGGACAACAACGATGTATGCGAAAGTCTCTCCTGCCCCGTTGAATTTCTCACGAAATTTTTCATACGTTTAAGTGTTGAAAAATTGCGTTCTACTGATGAACTTGTGGCAGGTATCGTCAATACTAATTCACACAATTTCGACACTTCGGTGTCGGCATCTTCCAGTTCCTTGTCTTTTAAAAATTGCATTAGTTCCTTATCGTTATTTTTTGCGCTAATGTCATCAGTTTCGTAAATCACTTTTAGTTCAGATCGCAGTAACACTCGGTCGAAGAACTGGCCATAATGAAGAAGAAGAGATTTAAACGCATCTTCTGGAAAAGTTTTTCCTTTAAATGCATCAAAATTGCACAGCTCGAGGAATTTAAAATCATTTAAACCGTTAAATTTATAGTTTATTTGATGCTGAATTTGATCGATTATTTCATAAAAGAGACGTCTGTAAGATGTTTGAACATCTCCCACCTTGTCTGTTCGAAGACGCTTAGCTTGTGGCTCTACATTTAACGTCATCGTTTTCTCCCAAAATAGGTCAAAGGGCATGTCTTTTTTGGCTTAACATGGACTTAAAATCATCCACTTTTTTTAGGCAAAAAGCAATATCATTTGTTTTAGTTTGTAATATATTAAAAACATTGTCCGAGAATGGAAATATTTCTGAAAATATGTTCAACAAATAATTAAAATTAAAATCTCATTTCAAACAGTCCAAAAACCCCCTCGAACTATTTATTGTTTCTGAGTCCCACGTTTCATTATTTCCTATTATATTCTCAAATAGTTCAATCAGTGATTCACGATTTTCAGATACTGTTAACGCAAGTCTTCTATTATAGTTCCAACTAGTAGGAGCTACTTTGGGCAATCGTTTGTGGACAATGGAGTCCAAAGATTGTGTACGTTTTGTTGACTTGGAAAAAAAAGCAGCCATGCCACTTAAAGTAACGAAAAATACTTTACACTCTTTAATATGATTGATGGACTGGGATAAAACTAAATTTAATTTATGAGCGAAACAATGGACAAACACAGCACTTGGGAAAGTTTCTCGAACTTTAGCTTGCAGACCCCCTAATTGTCCTGCCATCACTTCAGCTCCATCATAACTTTGAGCAACTAATTTTTTCTCTCCATTAATTTCTTGAGTAACGTTATAAACTACGGTATATAAGTGCATCTGCTATACGATTTTCGGACACATTCTTAAAACCTAAAAATCGCTTTTGAAACTTCCGTCTGTTTTAGGTAGCGTATTACTATAGATAATTGGCTAAAATTAGTGATATCAGTTGTTTCGTATAGAACAATAGCAATGAACAGCGCGTCGCCAATCTCCTGCTTAATTCTTTTTAGAATAATGGTTGCAACAGCGGAAATTAAATCGTTCTGGATTCGATTCGACGTTCCGTGAAAAACGCTAGACTGCTCTAAATGATTTTTTAAGCAATCATCATATTTAGCAGTTAAACTAAGTAAATCTTGAAAATTTCTTCTATCTGAAGAAACCCTTGTTTCGTCATGACCTCTAAATCCCAATTCGTGCTGTCCGAGAAAACAAACAACATCGATAAGTCTTCTTAATTTTTGCCTATTTTTATCGACTAGTTCATTGTGTTGGCGGTGACTAATTTCCAACTGTTTAATAAGAGCGTGTTCAATTCTGGTTTTGCCGAAGACTTTTTCTGTTATGACGGCCTATAAATGCGCTTTGGACATAATGTGTCTTTTTACAGCTTTATGGAAATTGTTTAAATCGGAAAAACCAGTTTTATTCCAGAGACGTTTTTCATTTTCAACAAAATAATTTACTTATATTTTCACATCCGGTTAGCCATATAAATTGTTCGTATTGTTTTTCAGGATAAAAATGTCTAATACAGTATTTCCTTTTTGTGGTTAAATTTTTCATAGGCGGTTTTGCCCTTCCTTTGGAGATTATTTGAAGCTTATCAGCGAAGTTTAATATTGAAATTCCCTTTATTATTAAGACACACACCACACATTCACACACACTCTTCTTACTAAATTCTCCAACATTTTCAACGTTATTACCGACAGCCGAAGTTGACGGTATTTGCATATCCACGTCCGTATTATTGTCTTCCATATCGCACCATGCACGACGCGACGTACGTATCACACAACACACGGATAGCCGTTCAAACGAAGAACCTACTCCAACAATAACTTCCGCCACCACTTAAAGCACGCGACTGAAATGCAAAAATTGCAAACAGCCGATGGAAAGTTGAATAACCTCTGGCTCGATTCGCAGGAAATCAAGCATACAGGACTTGGCTGCAGAGAAGCTAGCGGCCCGCGTAGGTTCTATTCGATATTCTATTGTGGCTGTAGCATTTTTAATATAAACTAAATTAATGGTTTCTAATTTCTAAAACTACATTTTAGAAGATGTTTTGTAATTTTTTTTGGGGAAGCACTGCTTCCCTAGCTTCCCTGGACTGCACGCCCATGCAGCACATTCCCGGAAAGGCCACAACACGTATATCCTACCAGAAACTCTAGACATGACATATGCCTTCCCATTCCTTCCACAGAATTAATAAAAAAAATCAATTATTTACAACGCCATAAAACTTTACAATCCAATCATCTTCCAGAACATTTAAAAACTGCAAGGCATTTGAAAATATTTTATAAGGAATGATAGTCCGTTAAGATTAATTTTTTTTGCTACATATTAGATTAAAGTTATACGTTTTCTTTTTTTTTTAATAGACTTTAACTACTATATTAGTTCAGTACAGGGTGTCCGGATTTGGTTTCAAAAGCAGGGTATCTCCCTTATTTTTAAAAGATAAAACCTTGCGGTTTTCACGTACCTGAGCTAATTTCTTGTGAAACTCAAGAAGCCGTAAACAAAATTTTCATAGCCTTCTTCGTTTATGAGATACAGGGCGAAATAGAAAATTTTGCATTTTGGGACCCTCTCGTATCTCGGTTATCCTTTAACTTAATGCAGAGGGAAAAATTGCTGCTTATGCAGTTTTTTACGCTGGATCCAGTGGCGTAGTCATATTTTTCATTTGAGTTGTTATTTTTTAGATATGACCCAAAGTTGTGTTTTTTTAAATGGGATACCCTGTATATTTGTCCAGAAATTGATTTGTCCTTTTAAAAGCTTCTCAAAAATATATATACTAGTATGGGTCTATTTTAATAAACAACAACAAAAATCTTAATTTTTATAATTATCATCCCAAATTTTGCAGTAGGCCATGCAAAACAATGCTGCCTTTTATTTAAAGTCGTTAACAATATCTACATCCTAACAATAAATCAAAATAAATATGTAATTAAATCTATTTATTAAAATATGTATTGATAATTTCGCACCAAAAAAGTACCACCTACCTAGATTTATGTAACAGAAGAACAAAACAGTGATAAATTATTTATGTAACAAGCCTTTCAGCAAAAATCAACTGTCGTATAAGAACTACAGTAACCAAGGAAATCAAAAGAACTGTTCAAACTGATTTCCATTTTGTTCTATGCATGCTTCGCACAATTTTCGTATTCGTTTTAGGGAATTAAGCAAAATAAGGGGATGATTTTGTAAATAGCGAACATTTTCTCTTATTGCATTTCCTAAATCTTGGACATTATCATAATGGTCTTTGTAAATTCTATTTTCCAGATATCCCCATAGAAAGAAATCTAAAATCGACAAATCTGGGGACCTAGGGGGCCATCTTATAGGTCCATTTGTTCCGATCCATTGATTGGTAAAATTATTGTCCAGAAATAATCTCGTCATTCCAGAATTGTGTGCAGGAGCACCGTCCTGTTGAGAATAAATTTCGTTAATTTGCGCTAGAGGAACATCGTCAAGTAATTCAGGTATAGCTGCCTCTAAAATTTCTATATAGCGATTAGCTGTTAGATTTCCCTCAAATATATAAAATTTTATATGTGTTCCTAATATGAAGCAGGACACATTTAGACCAAACCTGCCCTGCTGTCTTCTGCGAAATATTTGGTGTTGATTTTCCTGGGACCAGAATCTACTATTGTGCCTATTGAGTATTCCAGAATTACTGAAATGTGCTTCGTTTGACCATATAACCTTCCTTTCAAAATCTCTAACCATATAGCATCTTTCTCGAAACCAATTGCAGAAGACTACCCGACGCTCTGCATCCCCTGGCTGTAAGTGATGCACGAGCCTAAATTTGTATGGGTGGTATTTGTGCTTTTTTAGAATTTCTTGAACTCTAGTTTTTGGAATCCCTATGCTCTTTTCACTGGCCCTACAAGAGTTTGTGGGATAATTGCAATTAATGTAATGCATTAGCCAAAACCGTAATTTCCTCAGATTCCCGATTTTCTTTATTATATGTTTTCGTACGAGGTTTGATAAATGATCCGTGATTAAGTAAATTCTTTTTTATCCGATAAAAAGTGGATAGGTATATTAGGTTGCCTCCTTTCTGGATATCTAAATAAAAATTAAGCAATAGTATTTCAACATACCTAAAAATTAACTATTTACCTGTTAAAATACATCTCAGAAGCCGCTTCAACATTTTCATTACTTAATATAAAACAAGCTAACATATCGTACTTTTTATAATGTTCGAAAGTTTGGTTTTCTTCCATAATAATACAAATATATTTTTACACAATAAAAAAATACAAAAAACTAGCTCTATATTTTATATACGCGTACAAAATTGGGAAATGTCATTTGCTTCCAAGAAAACAAAAGAAAACGGCATCGTTTTGCATGGCCTACTGCAAAATTTGCGATGATAATTATAAAAATTGGGATTTTTTTTGTTGTTCATTAAAATAGACCCATACTATTATATATTTTTGAGAAGCTTTTAAAAGGACAAATCAATTTCTGGACAAATATACAGGGTGCCCCATTTAAAAAAACACAACTTTGGGTCATATCTAAAAAATAACAACTCAAATGAAAAATATGACTACGCCACTGGATCCAGCGTAAAAAACTGCATAAGCAGCAATTTTTCCCTTTGCGTTAAGTTAAAGGATAACCGAGATACGAGGGGGTCCCAAAATGCAAAATTTTCTATTTCCCCTTGTATCTCATAAACGAAGAAGGCAATGAAAATTTTGTTTACGGCCATATGAGTTTCACAAAAAATTAGCTAAGGTTCGTGAAAACCGCAAGGTTCTATCTTTAAAAATAAGCGAGATACCCTGCTTTTGCAACCAAATCCGGACACCCTGTACACTTTTTGTTTAACTTCACTTATTTTGCTTGTATAGCGAAAACAAAATAAAGTTTAAGGTTGCGTAATTTTAATTTCAATGTCATCGAAATTATTCACCTCGCATATGTATTGTTTATGTTCTTTTGTTAGGTCACCTGGATTCATTAACCGCTTTACGGAAATGTTACGAATATAACGAAGTTATATTTACAATTTATGTATTTGCATTGACCTATCGAAAAATATGATTTTTTTTCCATCAATATTTCGTTTTTTTATTGTTTTTGTTTAAAGGTTAATTTCGCTTTGTCTATAAAATCGTAATAATGTTCCTGCGATAATAAAGCATACTTTTGTTGGTTTTTTTGTTTGACGTCCTCTATATTGGACCAACCCGTACAAATAAAGTGTGCTATATATGTGTGCAGTGGAATGCGCTGCACGGAAAATTCCGGATAAAAGCCAACTCAGTCTCTCACAAAAGTTGTACAACTGTCATCTTTGATTTTTTCAATACAACGCCTTATTTTCTTCTGCTGATTTGAATTCTCTATGAAATTCTAGACATTTTTGGTATAACATAACCTATACTGAAAAGCAACAGTTATCGAAATATTCTTATCTAAATAAAACCTGTGTATTTAATAACCTATCGGACATTTGTATACCCTACCTATGTCAGTCGCGTAATCCCAAAGAAAAATGACTTTGTCACTGTCACTGTCACTGATAAGTCATATAATTTATTTACAATCTGCCATTTTGATTTCAGATATTGACTATGCGTTTAACAGAGAAAGAAAGAATTGAAATTCTAATAATGCTTGGTACTGGTGATAAGACTAGGACACAAAAAGAAGTTTGTCAGCTGTTTAACAACAGATATCCTCATAGGCAACCTATTACTCAGTCTGCAGTGAGCAAAATAGAAAGAAAATGGAGGAATACTGGTAGTGTTAGGGACCGCTTTGGAAAAGGTCGCCCTAGGATCTCAGATGAAAAGAAACTAGACGTTCTCTTAACTTTTCAAGATAATCCACATTCCTCAACTATTGACGCAGCCTATGATAATGATATACATTAAACAACAGTTTCCAAATTTGAAAAAAAGAATTTGTTCCATAGGTAAAGCAACATTTTGTCTCAATGGAGAAGTAAATAAACAAAATTTTAGATACTGGGCACAAGAAAATCCTAACTGGTACAGGGAAAGTCATACACAGTATCGTCAAAGTATTAATGAATGGGCCGGTATTGTAGGCAATAAAGTTATAGGTCCATATTTCTTTGATTCCTCACTAACGGGGTATCTAAATGTATCTTCAATTTTTGGAAGAGAATCTTATACCAGCATTAGCTACCCTACATCCTAATGTAAACGATCCGTATCTTCCCAGTGAACTGTTATGGTATCAACAGGATGGGGCACCACCCCATTTTGCAGCTGATGTCAGGAGATACTTAAATGAAACCTTTCCGAGACGATGGATTGGGCGGCGTTGGACAATAGAGTGGCCGGCAAGATCGCCGGACTTAAGCCCGTTAGACTTTTTTCTTTGGGGGTATGTGAACAACGAAGTGTATAAAAATAAGCCACATACTATTGAAATTCTTAAGGATCGTTTTCGAACTGTTATAAGAAATATTCGATGTGATACAGTTACTAATGGGCAACAAGAGTTTTTCCATCGTCTAGGGCATTGTAGAGCTGTAAATGGTGGACATTTTCAAAATTTAATAAAGTAGTTTTCTTATTTAATTTCCTGATATGTGTTTTATGTTTTATTAAGATAAACATATTTCGATAACTGTTGATTTTCAGTATAGGTTATGTTATACCAAAAATGTCTAGAATTTCATAGAGAATTCAAATCAGCAGAAAAAAATAAGGCGTTGTTTTGAAAAAATCAAAGATGACAGTTGTACAACTTTTGTGAGTGACCCTGTATAGTTTAAAATAATTTCTAAATATTCGTAAAAATAAATCTTAATCGACGGGTTCGAGCGTTTTTCTATTACCTTTTTAATTTCCAAGATAATGAATTTATTCCTTAATTTATCATAACCCTGTACACCGTTATCAATGGTAATTGTTTTTAAATTTTCAGATAGGTGCGGCGTGTAGCTAAGTTTTATTTTACGATAAAAAGCAGAAAAAGAAGACACATTATAGCCAATAGCAAGTTAATAATCCGTTGGAACTGTATGTACAAGCTCTATTAATGCATTGTTCAGTCCTTATTGAGACATTTTCAGTTGCATTATTAATGAATGTGCGCTAGTGCAACGGGCGGCTCCCGCTAGATGTAGTCAATAATTAAAAGTATACTTATTGTCATAGAAGATTATACGTTACTATAATCTTCTTTGTTATTTTTAGCAATGGTTACTGTTCAAGGAATAGACTGCAAGGGAGTGTTTATTATATACTTGGTCGTTTGTGATCTTTGATAAATTTTAAAACACGATCCTGATAGCCGCAAATTATTTGAGTCTTAGTTCTATCATAAAAGAAACACATTAAAAAAAAAACATTAAAAAGTATAAAATAAATATCATTTTTCCATCTTGACAGAACATATACAGTGTGTCTACTTAAGTTCTCTACATATGGGAAACTTTTTTATTAGTAGTTTTACGGAAAAAAGTTACTCTTTATAAAAAGTTCTGCTTTCTGCCAAAATAATATTAAAATATTCAAACTTGAGATTGCATATACAGGGTGGTCAAAAATTCCAAAAAATCGAAATTGACTCAAGAGAAAAGTATCTTTAATTTTTATTTTATAGCAAAATGTAATACAAAATCTTACTTAGAATAAAAAAACATGTCTAGCACTAGATTCGTGGCTTCCTATCTGAAATCACTTCCTAAGGAATGTAAAACTTTGGCTTCTTATGGCAAGTCCAGTTTCTTACTTTCGTTCCTACCTACATACCAGCAAAATGTCCTTATTTATCGGTTGTTGATAATGGCATTGTCACTGCCATTGTCAACCACAATATTGTATTACTTTATTGAAACATCAGTTTGAATATTATAGTAAAAAGAAATGCCGCTGAAATTAAGCAAAGAAGATAAAATTGAAATAATTTTAATTGTCGGAGAAAATTATAAAACATTTCGAGAAGCTGCAGACGTTTTTAACAACAGACACCCCGATAAAATTAAAAAAAAAAAAAGATAAAAAAATCGGAGGTCAAGGGTTGCGAAGTATTAGTATTCATTCAAAACAAATGTGTGGTGCGCAATTTATAAAGATAGAGTAATTGTACCAGTTTTTTTTCGACATAATTTAAATAGTTAACGCTACTTGGATTTTCTAAATACTTACTTGTAGGATTTTATTCATGAACTACCCATAAGTGAGAGGTTCCAAATATAGTACCAGCAGTATGGCACACCACGCCACGGAGCAAGGGATGTAAGACAATACTTAAATTTTATCTTTATTGGACTAGTAATCGACAGGTATTCTGATATTTTCTGGCCAGCTAGATCTCCGGACTTAAACCCTCTTGATTATTTCTTTTGGGGCTACTTAAAAGAGAAAGTGTATCTAAAGAGGCCATTTCAGAATGTTGATCATTTGGAGAGGGTAATTAGGGAAGAGATACAGGCCATAACGCCTGCCATGATTAGAAACGTTTTAAGAGAATTTTCTGTAAGAACGGTTACCTGTATGGAAAGAGATGGTGGATATGTTGAGGCAAATGTGCACTGACGGAACAGTTAGTTTTTATTGTTAATTAAGTTATTTACATGTAATGTTTACTAGAATTAAAATTAGTGAAGTTATTTTCTATATTTCCAAAAGTCTTGAATTTAGTTAGAATATTCCCCACTGTTGTGAAATGTATAATTTTATCGGGGTGTCTGTTGTTAAAAATGTCTGCAGCTTTTCGAAATGTTTTATAATTTTCTCCGACAATTAAAATTATTTCAATTTTATTTTCTTTGCTTAATTTCAGCGGCATTTCTTTTTACTATAATATTCAAACTGATGTTTCAATAAAGTAATACAATATTGTGGTTGACAATGGCAGTGACAATGCCATTATCAACAATCGATAAATAAGGAAATTTTGCTGGTATGTAGGTAGGAACAAAAGTAAGAAACTGGACTTGCCAGTAAGAAGCCAAAGTTTTAGATTCCTTAAGAAGTGATTTCAGATAGGAAACAACGAATCTAGTGCTAGATATGTTTTTTTATTCTAAGTAAGATTTTGTATTACATTTTGCTATAAAATAAAAATTAAAAGTACTTTTCTCTTGAGTCAATTTCGATTCTTTGGAATTTTTGACCACCCTGTATATGCAATCTCAAGTTTGAATATTTTAATATTATAATATTATTTTGGCAGAAAGCAGAACATTTTATAAACAGTAACTTTTTTCCGTAAAACTACTAATAAAAAAGTTTCCCATATGTAGAGAACTTAAATAGACACACTGTATATAATGTTCACTCATAGTGATCAAAACCAACAGGGACAACCAGGATTGATACCATAAATTGTAAATAAATATCCGAGAATTATGAAATAATTTTTTGGAGAAGGCCAAAATCCCAATTTTCTTATTCGTAGGGATACGTATATGTATTTATTTATACTTTTTGTCTTTACATTAGAAGATACAGAGGAGTAGTCACTTTGCACCCCAAAACACCTTTTTTTCGAAGGAAAAAAAGCAGAAAATCGTCAAACAAAATTGAAACCCAACCAAAAACAATAGGGTGCTGTAAGACGGGAAGAACCATCCAATTGAAATTGCGACCTCAACCGTGTTACACCGAAGTTGACTTTTTTGGTTAATTTTGCGGTACCTTATCTTTGGTATCAAAGGTGGTACAGAATAGTGTTTCAAAAAATTTCGAGATCCACGTCTCCTCTAAAAATACGTATCAAATTCAATGTCCTGTCTCTATAGTTTCCGAGATGTGCTCGCCGAAAGGTATAAAAACCCAGTTTTCTGAAATGACACGCCCAACACCAGGTTTTCGTCCCTGAGTGTGAAAGCCATAGTTAACAAGTACGAGCGTTAGGTCGCAAAAAGGGTGTTTTATGTTTGTGTACACACTTATTTTCGACCTCATTTAATTAACAAACTTCCATTAATGCAATACGTAAAAAAGTTGAAGTCAACTGTCAGATTGTAAGTAAAAAATCCCATGATAATCCGAACTAACTGGTACTAAAATTGTGGACTTTGGGTGCTTGCATTGTGCAGCATTCCTATAAATACGTGTAGCGCAGAACGTGTTTTCTATTCACATATCCATAACGGGTATGTTTTGTATAATAAACGGTCGCTGGTCCTATTGGTACATAAATGGTTGCGAACGAAAACATTTTGACAGCTGTTAGTATTAAAATAAAATGATAATAATTAAAAAGTTATTGTTTAATAGCAATAATAAATAATAATAATAGTAACTAAAAATTCTATTTATTTACGAATTTAAAATTAAAGTATAGGTAGGTTTTTGAGTTAAAAATGTCACAAAAACAACTATTTAAATATCTTCATTACTATTCATTTTTGATAAAATTGTAGAGAAATAAATTAAATATTTATAAAACCGGAAATAAAAGAAAATTTAATTTTCTAAAAATTTACGTACTTAATTAATTAACTTATAGCTTTCGATAAAACTGACATTTAAAATTTAATGAAAAACTTGAAAATTATAAGACCGTGAATAAATCCCGTATACGAATAAAATATGTTTAGTATTCATCAGAACATATTTACAGTTTTCGAGATATTTCAGTTTTTCTGATTTTGGATAAATGTTTTAAAAGGGTTATTGCCTGTATCCAAAATGTCAAAAATTTTAAAATATGGAATTATAATTAACATATCTAATTAGTATAATTTTCCTTTTACGAATCTAAATTTAATAGCTGGATATGGCACAGATCGAAAGCAAAAGGTTGCTGAACCTATATCTTTTTTTGCGAATGTGATAATTCTAGAACTGATTCCCCTTACTATTAACATAACCTTAACGGCCGTGTTTTGATTAACAAATTTCCGCTAATTTAATACATCTCATTCAGACCTTACAGTAAAAAAGATAGTTTTGCATAAGTTTACTCCAAATACCCAATAAAACCTAAAGTAAAACGTGGCTACATATATTGTACAATAAATTTGTAAATTCGAAAATATAGGCTTGTAATTAAAACATATTTTCATAAAATATGTAAAAATCTGATTTGGAAGCCGTCAAAATATTTTTCTGATATAAATTCAAACTATAAAAAAACCACATCTAAAAATTTTAAAAAGTTCAGAAGTCAGAACGAAAAATTTTTTTGACAGCTCAAACAGGCTTTTTGACAGGTCTCAAAATATGTTTTTTAATTAAACCTTTAAAAGCTACATACAACTGTAAAAATCGTATTTAAAAATTTTAAGCAATTTAAAAGATAAGGAAAACAAAAATATTTTTTGACAGCTGTCAAAATATTTTATTTTAATAAATTGCGCCTCAGTAAGCTACATGGACCTATGAAAAACGTTTTTAATTGTTTTAAGTAGTTTAGAAGTTGTGGGGAAAAATGTTTTTTTACAACTCAGCATATTTTTTGAAATAAATAAAGCCTTTAAAAGTTACATGAAACTGTAAAAGCCGTATTTAAATATTTCAGATAGTTTCGAAGTCACGGGAAAAACTTTTATATTGACAGGTGTCAAAATATTTTTTTCAAAACAATTGCGCCTTTAAAAGTTACATGGAATCATATAACCCACTTAAAAATTTTAATCAACTTAAAATTTACGAAAAAATAATCTTTTTTTTGACAAATGTCCAATTTTCTTTTTATTAATTTACAGTGCAAAAAATTAGAGAAAACTGTGAAAACCGTTTTTAAAAAGTTTAAAAATCCCCGAGAATTTTTTTTAAGAACTGCCAAAAAATATTTTTAAAAATTACACCACTAAAAGTTACACGAATCAGCGAAAACGATATTTAAAAAATGTAAGCATTTCAAAAACCACAAGGAGAATATCGGTTTTTTTAAAGCTCTCAAAATATTAAAAACCAAAAAAACGCCACTAATAGTTACTTTAATCTGTGAAAACCGTCTATAAAAATTTTAAGGAGTAGGTGAATTAGGTAAACCCTCTTTTTAATAGCTATTAAAATAGTTTTTGTAATAAATTACACCCGTAAAAGTTACAAGAAATATCCTATCTATTATCGAAAACTCCAATTAAATGCTTTAAAAGTTTAGGTAAAGAAAAAAAATGAAGAAATTCATGGCTGCAAAAACTAAATTTTCTAAATTTATTATCCAAATCTCTTCAATCCATATTCTATACCGAAATAATTCACTAGAAAAAAAATTGCAGCTTTTAAACTAGAATTTCTAAAGAAAGAAAATATCCAATTACCCCTGTATAACAATATATGCTATACCTCTGTGCTGAAAACTTGTGACGGGGACAAACATTTAATCAATCAATCAAACCCTACCTATTACCTATAACCTATAATGCCAATGTTTAAATCTTAAAAAAATACCAGTAATGAAAAGAAAATTTAAAAAAATCGCAGCTGCGAAAGCAAAATGCTTTCATTAATGTATTGTATCGAAAAGTTTCACTAAGAAAAAAACACAATTTCTAAAAAAATGTCCTACCTAATGCCCTGTATATACTAATCCAAATAGTATAATACTGAAGTTTATTACATTTCCTATGCTAAACATATAACAGCATAAAAAAAATTAGAAACTGTCTGCCCGTATCCTAAAATACCTCACAAAATATATAAAAATGCATCTCTCCCATATCCAATTAGATGCAAGTATTTTGCTGCTCTAACTGACCCTAAAACGATAATCGAATAGTACGTATATTAAACGAATATCGATGTAATGCATGCAAACGAGAATGACAGCTAATTTTTTTAGATTTATTTTATAGAATTGGGGAAATTATTATTCTTCAAATTGTAGCTACCTACTTAACAACATTCAAATTTGATGCTGGCAGTTTTAAAAATACCCAAGAAGTTCTTTTTGAGTCTCTAAAATTAAATAATTCTTACCTAAATATTTATTCAATTACACTTCTGACAGCGACGAAAGTCAAGTATGAATGAATGGATGTTTTGAAATTTGTGATCATCTTAGAGAAACCTAGAAATAGTGCCTAAAAGCGTGCACTTTTTCCTTTAAGTCGAATTTTCACGAATTTCCCCGGTAGCTAGAAGAAAATAATATACAGATTTTGTAGCCAAATAAAGGCTCTATCCTTCTGTCAGGAAATAATTGCGATTACTGTTTACAGTGAGCCCCACAGTAAAGTTAAATTTGGACTTTAAAATTTCAACTTTGAAAAATCGCAGTTATTTAACCGTGTATGCTTCAATTTTGATATTTGGTCACAATCTACCTACGAGTATTGTTAAAAAAAATACTCCACGCCCTAGGTGAATTAACTTTCTTCTAATACACAAGAATGTGAAAAAATTTACCCATTTTTGGGAAACTTCAAAAATTTTATCTAGTAATTGCACCCCCTCTACATACTCAGAATGCCTAGCGAATATTCCATTTTGTGTATATTTTTGAGCACTTTCCGATGCCGTAATCAGTTTTCCGATGCTTTTTTCTACAAAAAACAAAATGTATCTAAAAAAAAATTTTTTTTTCGAAAACTTTCAGTTTTTCTGAAGAATGTCTAGTTTCCGGTCATTTTTCCGACAGAGATGCATTCAGGTTTTTTTCTCCTCTATGTTTTCAATGAAAAATGTCTCTTGCAAAATTTCGCTAGGATGCACCTAGTTTGAGGTATAAGCACCCCCAAACACCCTTTTGTCGAACGAAAAAAATCGTAAAATCACGAAACGGAGGACCCGAAGAGCCATCGATCCAGAAAGTTGCGACAAAAAAAATCAAAAATTGAGAACACACTCGCCCGATCTCTAATAGTTTCCGAAATAGACACACCGAAAGGTCGAAAAACACGGTTTTCTGAAATGACACGACCCACACCAGGTTTTCGTCCCCGAGTGTGAGAGCCATAGTAACAAAAGTGCTTCGCGGCCGTTTGTTGACAAGTCTTGCACGGACGAAAACTAGATGAGTATTTTCTAGAAGTCGAAAATGACATTTGTAATAGTACTAATCTCTTCTGAGGATACATCATTGCATTCGTGAAGCAATTTTGAAAGTGAATTTTGGTATGTCGTATTTGAAGTAATTTCGAAGACACGGAATTTTTAATAATAAATAAATATCAAGTAATGTTTTTGTCTTTGTAATGAATCTTTGCAGAATACAATCCCTAAGGTTTAATAATTTCCCCTGTATAGGTTTTTAACCTGACATTCGTGTCTTCGATATTTCAATTTGGACGAATTTTCAATTTTAAGTTCGACTAAAAAATTATTTGTAAGTTGGAATTAAAATTTGCTGAACTTATTGTATAAATCGTGTCTTCTACAAAAATATCTATATTAAGAAATCATAGTTATTGGGATTAGACCGTGTCAAATTGCCTTCAGAGGCCTTTACTCCACGAGATCTGAACACTGTGTTCATTCCAATTTGACACGGTTTAATCCCAAGAACCATGGTTTCTTAATTGACCAAAGCCGTTAAAGCTTCCTTTCTATATCTATATTATTTGTATTTTTTATACCTTACTTTGTCTCGAAATATGCTGCTTGTAAATGTTCTTTTTTCCGCATTTTAGGTTAGTTGTTCGAGAATCACTTGCCCCCCCCCCCTAGAAAATACAAATATTGTTTATTAGATATTGTATTACGGTAAAAAATTGGTTTTGACCACCTCCCCCCTCTGGACAAAATTTAATCTTCTTCCGGGTGCTTTTGGGGATACATTTATATGCCAAGTGGATTATGAATAACCTTTCTTTTAGTCATCAGTTACTTTTGAACATTATCGCCCCCCTGATAATGGTTCTGCGGGCGCCCTTGTCGACAGTTAGTAGTGGTTGGTTTTCCCACATAAAACAAGCACTAACCCTAGGTCTGGTATTACCAGGTATTTTCTTATTTACTCCTGGTTTATATTTATTTCTACGCTCTTCAGGTACTTTGTGAATATTATACTGTGGTTTTTTTATTTCCTTGCTCTCCGCTTTGGCTGCTTCAATACTAAGGGCTGTATTTACTGCTGTATCAAAAGTAATATTTATTTTTTGCAACCTCTCTCAAATTTCGCTACATCCAACAGTCCGTATAAATTGTGATCTTAGATGAGTGTTAAATGTAGGATTTCTACAAGAAGCACAAATAAAATTGCAATTTTTATAGTAAGCCTTTATGTACAACAAAATTTAAATAATGACTTTTTTGTTGAAACTTTTTATCGTTTCAGGGTACACACAAGTTCACGAAGGAGAGGCTCTAATGCGGCGTGCCTCAAGACAAAGTATTAAGACCGATTCTATTTACTATATATATTAATGATATATGAATGCAAAAAACAGCTGGAGATTTAATAAGTTTTGCAGATGATACAGTTATTCATTTTTACTTCTTCCAATTCCTGGAAAAGCCTGAAACAAATCGTTAAAAGGCAGTTAAAACATATTTTTCTTTACCACCAAAAAATTAATTATTAATTTTGAAAAAACAAAATATATAAACTTCAATTTTTTTCACGTAAATTACCAACATATACACAGTTAACAGTGAAATAAATATATTAATTGGCTGGTACATAAAATATCGAGGAATTATCATAAAGTCTCATTTAAAATTTTTTAATTTAGAAACTATTGTAACAGTTTAATTTTGTTATAAGTGCATTTCATTTAACAGTTTAATTTTGTTATAAGTGCATTTCATTGAAGGATTAATTTAATATTATAATCTACTACTTGAGTATTAAGCTTAGTGATTAATATGTACGCCTTGTTGGTTTGATTTACTTAGATTTTAGTAGTTTTCTTATTAGAAGCGGTTACATTGTTCATATTTAAGCGAAATATAAATTCAACACCTTTTGCAGCAAATCGGTACACACAGTGTCACCTCTCGATTAGTAGTTAATTTTGTACCTATATCTGAACTCAAGATATAAAGGAATAATTTTCAGTAAATGGTATAAGTTTAGCGTTCGTTCATAGATGTCGCCAAAAAAAAAATCAGTTCAAATATAATTGTTGGATTTATTTAATTTTGCCGAATTTAATAATTATATACTGTATAAGAAAAACTTCAAATAGCACTTTAGACAAACTATTTATTTCCCATATATTTTACGAAGTAGATATAAATTAAATTTTATTAATTTTGAAAACCTGTTTTCGAGTCCTTTATACAAGCTTGGGATTTTCGTTTTCCTTGGCTAGATATGCTGCATAAGTTAGACATAAATAACCCAAAGGTATTCCTCGATTTAATATTAATATTCTTACCTTTTTTTTCTGAGACTATATAAACTACAGCCTTCTTATAATTTCTATCAATGTTTGATGTTCCGAAATTCAGATCGACTTTTGTTTTGTCCATAGTTGCATAATTACTTGGAACACATTTTTCACTTTTCTGGTCACCTGCAGATAAACCACAGGTCTTCAGCGCGGGTCTGAGGAAATAATCCAGGAAAATCTTGGAAATCCGTTAGCGGGATTTTTCCTCAACACCGCAATAGTTTTTCGGGCACATTATAGTTTTGCACTGTGAGTGTTATTTTTCGTGCTAGAAAATCTCTCTAAGAGAGGATTTGACCTGAAGATTGGACCAGACCGCCATTTTCCATGCCCTTGTACTTGGCACGTGAAACCACTTTTTGACTAGAACTGAGTGGCCCTATTGGATAGGGTTCAAGTCAGGGCCCAACTGTAAGTCACAGTCCTAATTTCAGTCAGGGGCTAATTGCAACTGCAAGTCACAGACAATTTCAAGCCACAAACTTAACTTCAAGACTCGGGACTAATCCCATGTCACGGGCCTAGTTTGAAGTTAGGAGCGCTAGGTGCTGCTGGATTTGGTGACACTTATTGTTTACTTTTTTTCTTTATACCGTAACTGATAACATACTTATTGTTTATATTTTTTTTCCTTTTATACAGTAACAGATAAATAGATTTTTTTTTCTTAACTTCATTTGTGTGTTTTATTTAGCTCACTCTTTTTCTTTTAAAGTATCAAGAGGAAGCAAGTGCCGCGAAGATCAAGGGGCTTTCCAATTTAAGTCGTTATAAATTGGTGGCGCTCATTTCTTTTTTTTTCTTTAAGATTTCTTAAGTTTTCCCACGCCCTACTCTCCGGGTTAATTGAGCTAGGGCATCTACATTGCACGCTCTGTTGACCACGAGCTGTAATCTTGATACCATTTTGTGATCGAAATAATTTAAAATTAAACAGTAATAATAATTATTAAATAAGAGCGTAGCAATCTTGCACCTTGGTTTTGAGAAAATCCAGGGTTACACTATCAAAGAAATTATATCATAAACACAATTAGGTCATTTTTATATAGAATTAAATTTCGTTTAAAGTTTTGAAAAATTTGAAGGAAATTAAAATCCTATATCACAGTTTCATACAAAGTAGACTTCAATATGGCATTTTGGGTTGGGGAAGTGTTATTAACACTCATGTAAAAAATCTTGAAATACTACAAAAAAAAATTATTAAAATTATGTTTAAAAAAGAATGTACTGATCAGACCTTGTTTTCAAGGAATTAAAGCTCTTTGGCATCATACAACTTTATTTTTATAGCCTGATTATTTATTTAATTAAAAATAAATTTATGAAAACCGAAAAGGTTTACCATTATGAAACTAGACAAAAGGGTCATTTTAAAGCTCGAACACAATTAGTAAAGAAAACCATTGGCCAAAGAGGTAGTAAATATTAAAAATTAATGAATCAGTGCTTTTCATTTTTTTTTATTGTTAATATATTTAATTTTATTTATATAGATGTTAAACTGTCGAATACGTATATGTTTATATTTGCCAATAACGGATACAGCCGCTACCGACAAGTAAAATTTGTTTATATCTGCTCAAAATTATGAGTTCCTGTAGGTTTCCGATGTTTATTTCCGATTTATTTTCAACATATTTTTTGTAACTTATTTCTTATATTCTTTTATGGAACCGTAAATAAACGTTTTGTTGTTATTATTATTATTTTTATTAAAATTAATATTATTATTATTTACTAATTCCATGAGTACTGATGTTTTAGGATCCTCGCCGCAAATTCTATTGTGTATGTAGTACAGCAGATTTCTTATATCGTTTATTTCTATTGAAAATATAATGACATGCATGCAACTTTTTTTTTAAATTATTTTATTGACAAGTAACACAAGGTAAATAAGTGAAAGTTATATGAAATTCGACCTTCCGCTTCCAGAATTTCTGTGTAACATTGAGTACATAATCTCTTGATATCATGGATCAAACAGACTCGCTAAACACTTCTACCGAATTTTAGCCTTAAAACCAGAGAAAAAAATGGTTTCGTCTATAAAACAATATGAAATAGGTAAAGTGCATGACACGAAAGGTTCATAGTCTTAAGCAAGCGGAAAAGTAAAATTTGTGTACGCAAATAAATTTTATGTTATTTTATTTGTTGGAATAGTTTGCCGCTTCACCTATAAAGTGCGCCAGATAAGCGGTACGGAAAATTAATCGAGGATTTAGTAAATTTCGCACTATTCCACTTGTAATTGGGACGTGCCTAGAGTCTCCGTGCACTTGCCGCTAGAAGGTTCTAGCTATTTCCAGTGGCGCCTATATATTTCGAGCATTTGTTTTCATTTCTATATAAATGGGTTGCGTTGAATTTGAATTATTATTTCGAAGTAACGATGACGAGCAAAAGAAAAAAAAAACAATTCGAAGCGGTGCACGTGAAGTTATTGCGAGCGTTATAGAGGCCTGTACTAGAGAAGCTGAAAATAATAATTTGACTATTCTAATTCAAAATCGAACAGAACGCGCTGCATTTTACACTGGTGTTTCGGAAAGTAGTGTAAGAAAAATTTAAAGAGAATATAATGATCGCTCATGTTCTACTTCACCTTTAAAATCTCCTGGTAAAAAAAAACTTGAAGAAGGTTCCGACCTGCAAACCCCTACTTCGTATTGTAAAGAACAAAATAGATTTTCCGTACGGGTAAAAACCTTAAATCGGCTTTTACGATCAAATGGTTTTCTTTGGCGCAAGTGCCAAAATAAACGAAAATTGCTCATTGAGAGACCAAATATTTTTCACTGGCGGGTGAAATATCTATCAACTGTAAGGCAATATAGGCAAGAAGGACGCAATATTGTGTATCTAGACGAAACCTGGGTAAACAATAAACAGACGCTAAGTCTCGGTCTCAGTCAAAGTTTATAATAAAATAAAACTGATTACACGTGTTTCGCCCGGTCGGACATCATCAGACCTATCAGAAAAAATATATCCTAATTACTAACTAGAAGCATTTAAATTAAATATATAAACAATACCTTTAAAATAAAACAACACGTCACATATACAACGTTAAAACAGTAAACAAACAATCACATTACATAGTTCGACGGATACTGAAAGAGGTTGAAACGAAATGTGGTCAAATGCATGTGTAAAAACTCCTTATGCTTAAATTATAAATAAATAAGATAGTAATACAATAATGAAAAATTAAAAAAGAAGGTATAGCAGTGGTAAAATTTGAACCCGTATCTTCTGGGTGAAAGGCAAGAATAATAGTTTTACTGCTATTCGTGACTATAACAATATTTCGTTTTGGGTTTTTAGTTGTTAGGTAAATTATTAAAGATGAGGTTCGGTTCAAAATTAAAAATATCATTCACGCAACATAAGACAGGGCTCCTTTTAGCTTTGGTTATTTCCATCTTCTCTAAAAGCTCCAATTTTTTACCCTTCTGACATTCATGGATTACTGTTACGTCATCCGATGTAGAAAATCGGTGGCCTGTAGATAGAAGATGGTTAGCGAAAGCTGATTTTGTCTCTGTGATATCTGTATTTTTATGTTTGTTGACCAAATGAACGTGTTCTTGGACCCTGGTTGAGATCTTTCGTCCTGACTGTCCTATGTACATGGCAGGACACTCTCCACACCTCAAAGCATAAACACCCGACTTTGACAGAAATTCAGGTTTATCTTTCATAGACACTAAATGTCTTTACAGTTGGTTGATAGTTTTAAAGGCGATAGAAATATTTAACCCTTTAAAGAATTTAGCCAACTGGGTTGAAATATTTCCAAAATAAGAAATAGTTTTAAAAGTTTTGTCATTATTTGAGGTAGCATGTATAACGTTAAAGGACATTTTATATTTGTTAAAGAACTTAAAGTATAATTTGCTGCAAATTTATGTGTATGTGGGGAATTGGAATGAAATTGTATAATGTTGTCTGTGGAAGATGATTTTCTAAAAATCTCGAACTCTATTCGGCTACCATTTCTTATAAGCAAAAGATCTAGGAAAGGCAAAAAAGAATAGAGTTCGAGATTTTTAGAAAATCATCTTCCACAGACAACATTATACAGTTTCATTCCAATTCCCCACATACACACAAATTTGCAGCTTTTAATTGTTTCTTTTATAGACTTTTTAAAATACCCTTATCTAAGGACGCTTTTAAAAAAGAACTAAATACTATTAAGCGAATAGCATTTAACAACGGCTTCTCGCAAAATTCTATCAACAAATTATACTTTAAGTTCTTTAACAAATATAAAATGTCCTTTAACGTTATACATGCTACCTCAAATAATGACAAAACTTTTAAAACTATTTCTTATTTTGGAAATATTTCAACCCAGTTGGCTAAATTCTTTAAAGGGTTAAATATTTCTATCGCCTTTAAAACTATCAACCAACTGAAAAGACATTTAGTGTCTATGAAAGATAAACCTGAATTTCTGTCAAAGTCGGGTGTTTATGCTTTGAGGTGTGAAGAGTGTCCTGCCGTGTACATAGGACAGTCAGGACGAAAGATCTCAACCAGGGTCCAAGAACACGTTCATTTGGTCAACAAACATAAAAATACAGATATCACAGAGACAAAATCAGCTTTCGCTAACCATCTTCTATCTACAGGCCACCGATTTTCTACATCGGATGACGTAACAGTAATCCATGAATGTCAGAAGGGTAAAAAATTGGAGCTTTTAGAGAAGATGGAAATAACCAAAGCTAAAAGGAGCCCTGTCTTATGTTGCGTGAATGATATTTTTAATTTTGAACCGAACCTCATTTTTAATAATTTACCTAACAACTAAAAACCCAAAACGAAATATTGTTATAGTCACGAATAGCAGTAAAACTATTATTCTTGCCTCTCACCCAGAAGATACGGGTTGAAATCTCACCACTGCTGTATCTTCTTTTTTAATTTTTCATTATTGTATTACTATCTTATTTATTTATAATTTAAGCATAAGGAGTTTTTATACATATGACCACATTTCGTTTCAACCTCTTTCAGTATCCGTCGAACTATGTAATGTGATTGTTTGTTTACTGTTTTAACGTTGTATATGTGACGTGTTGTTTTATTTTAAAGGTATTGGTTATTTATTTAATTTAAAGGCTTCTAGTTAGTAATTAGGATATATTTTTTCTGATCGGTCTGATGATGTCCGACCGGGCGAAACACGTGTAACCAGTTTTATTTTATTATAAACTTTGACTGAGACCGAGACTTAGCGTCTGTTTATTGTTTAATTTAGAAACAGGTCTCTTTGTGAATAATGGATGATTTACTACAATTTGAAACCTGGGTAGATAATGATATGACATTGAACAATTGCTGGCAAAGTAAAAGTGTTACAGGTGTTGTTCAGGGAATCCGCTCTAGTAGTCGCTTTATTATAGTTCTTGCTGGTTCAGAAGCCGGATTTGTTCCAAGTGCTGCTTTAGTTTTTCGCTCGGGACTAACAACTGGAAACTATCATGGACAGATGAAAAGAGATAAATTTGAAAAGTGGTTGCTCGAGAAGCTTCTACCTAACATTCCTCCCAAATCAGTCGTGGTAATGGATAATGCGTCTTATCATTCTCACGTAGAAGATAAAGTGCCAACTAAATACTCTACAAAAGCTCATATGATATCGTGGCTTAAATCGAACAATCTTGTATGTGATTTAACATGGCGAAAATATCAATTATATGAAGTAATATCAGCCAACAAGCCTAGAGAAAAAAAGTATAAACTTGACGGTCTTTTATGTAACCTCGATCATACGCCTTTAAGGTTGCCTCCATACATGTGCGACCTCAACCCTATTGAATTTGCATGGGCAAGAGTAAAAAAATGTATTCGAGAGCAACACCGATGAACTCTCAATTAAAGATTTAAATAAAATAACATTAGAAGCGATTGACTCAATATCGTCTGAAAATTGGAAATCGTATGTTAAACATGTTCGTTCTATTGAAGATAAATACTGGGAAGTAGATGGTAGAGTTGAAACGATTATTGATAATTTAGTAATCATATTGGGGTCTTCAAGTAGTGACGACGAAACTTCATCATTTTCAGAGGAAGACAACGATTTAGAAGGAATCGAACCATTAGAATCACAGCCGTCAACCTCAAAAACATCTTAGTTTTTTTTTCATATATTTTGTAAAATTGTTTATAAAGTAGCTGTCAAACTGTTTCAAAGTAATTAATTTTCTGTTCAATACCGGGCGTCAAAAAATATCTAATATTGCAATTAATTTTTGAAAAACTACAGAACTCATATTTTTCCAAAATTAACACATCAATGTAATCTGATTCCAGTGAACAAGATTTATCAAAATTTTAACTTATGCAGTTCGACTTTGGGCTATTCGGGTATGCCAAAAGTGACCGTTTGTCTCCGTCTGCAATATTACTCTGTACAGGGGGCGTCATTGTGAAGTACTATTCAGGGCGTTTCCTAATTGCGTGCTAATGTTAAAGGGGGGTGATTTTTAGACATTTTTAAGAAAAAAGTTTAATATGAATCTAAAAGTCTTAACTTTGGAGATACAAGGTTTTAAAAAAACATTTTTTTTTAAATCCTAATTCTGATGCTATTATAGATAAATAACTGTGTGAAATTTGATACACGTCTTTTATGCATAAAAGAGCATTTTTTTGTAAGAATCAATTTTTAAAATTTCGTGCATATGTAATTAACCTGGGTAAATCCGTATGCTCCTTAATGCATAGAAGACGTGTATCAAATTTCATGCAGTTATCTACAATAGCATCAGAATTGGGTTGAAAAAAAATGTTTTCTTTTTAAATTTTACCATCCTGTATCTCAAAAGTTAAGACTTTTAGGACATAAAAACACCCCCTTTAACATCAGCACGCAATTAGCTAACGCCCTGTATAGTACTTCACAATGACGGCCCTGTTTAAAGTAATATGACAAACGGTGACAGACCGCCATTTTTGGCATACCCGAGTAGCCCAAAGTCGAACTGCATAAATTAAAATTTTGATAAATCTCGTTCACTGGATCTGATGCTGGCTGCCCTTGTAAAATATGGACTTGTAAATCGTGTATCACTATACTGGGTGGTCCAATAATAGTGGACGTAGGCAGTAGCCCGGGAACCGTTAATGACGGAACTCAAGAAAAAATATAGTTATAGTTAAATCGATCAAGAAAAATCAAAATTAAATCATTTTAAAATTCGAAAGTTCGGCGTTTTTGCAACACAAAAGAGATATAGAAGTGCGGTACACGAAAGAAAACAGACAAATATAGATAAAGGTTCATTAGGTTCGATGTATTTGGCCCTAAACTTCACTTGCCCGAACCTACATTACACATAACCGTCACTGGCGCTAACAGTCGAAATCCCGACACATTGGAATGCATGGAATTCGTCGTTGGCCTTAAACGTCGAAATACATAAACATGCACGCCAATGATGTAAGAAACTTCTGTCACTGTTGCCAAAGTGCATTATTGTTCTAAAAAAGTACATATTTCCGACAATATTAGTAATATTGTCAATTGTGTTTTTTTATTTATGTTTGATAACATGTTATTAATATTCCTGAATAATAAGTTTTAAATCGTTCTCAAAGAATTACCTAGTTTATAAAAATAGCAAATAGCTACGTATTAATTCTACTGCTACCGTATCAGTGTTAAGATACAATAAAATAAGTTTTACTAACATGACGAAAAATGCCTGTAAATTGTTTACTGTGTTCCCGATAAGTCCTGAATTTTCAGTTTTTCGCCCATTTAAATGCAATTTCAAGAACGAGATTACTAGAAAGTTAGATTCAGCAATTTAAATGGACTATCAAATTAGGACATCAGAAATAATAATTAATATTGTAACATACAAATTTCATATTGGTAAGCCATCTAGATTCTTTTTTTGTGTATACATCTATTTTCTTTAATGTTCCTCTTCGGATTTTCTTCAATATATCGGTTTTTTAATGTATAGTGCACACTAAATGTTAGTTAAAAGAAAAACCTCGACAAAAACATTTGTATTTGGTTGATAACATGATTATGATATATAGTTGTGTTTGCATTTTTAGGAAAACCAAGTAAATTCATGGATGTATCAACCACAGTGGGCTCCATCTTGGCAAATCGGGGTATGTATCTCAGGCAACAATAAAAAATGAAAATCAGCTTTGCATATAAAATTATGAGTAGACAGACAAAGCAGTGAGGAATGCTTCCATAGTCCATCTGAGAATAAATATAGAACTGCTGAGGTAATTCATATGTCAAAATAATTATATATTTTAATAATAATGAGGCATTTTTTCTTTTCAAAATATTTTCTATTTAAAGATAACTTTTAAAAAAATTTGTTAAATAAGTAGCAAAATAAAGTGCTTTGAAGATTTGTTTCACATGAAGAGATCCATATACTTATCATTTTTAAAAAGATAACTATTACTCTCATACAGAGCCGTGCTTACCCTAGTTTTGGCCTGGGACAAAATTTATTTGGGGTCTGTATTTTCAAAAAAGGCAACCTATTGTGTTAATGTTTACAAAATGTAACACGTGTGTCTTCAATGTTGGAAAACCCCTCGGAACCTCTACGGTATTTTGATGTTCTCTATTTCTTCAATGATTTAAATGAACAGTTCATTCATACTAGGCTCTACATATAAGCAGGACGTAATCTGTATATAAAAGTTAAAATAATCATCTGGGGAACAGAATTCTCTTTCAATAAGAATTTTTTGGTTTACTTTTATCTTTTGAATACATTTTATTTTTAATGGTAATATATATAATTTTATACATCCGACTAGAGAACCCTTATTAAATAAAAAAATTTGGTGAAGTGTCATAACCAAATCGTTCCTACCCCTGTGTTGATATTATTGGAGATACCTATCTCTATTTCTAGAAATTAAGTTTCCATTGTTTAAAAAATACATTATTTATACACTAAACGAAAGAATCTTGAAAAGAGTTGATACTTTTGAAGACTTGGGAATGCTATTGAATTCCAAATTTACTTTTGCCAAATACATAGATAATATCACGAATAGGACAATAAAACTATTAGGCTTTATTTTAAGATGTCTTTGACCTTATATATATATATATATATATATATATATATATATATATATATATATATATATATATATATTTATAATATATATATATATATATATATATATATATATATATATATATATATATATATATTTATAATATATATTTACTTGTTTTATATTTTGATAGGTTGCACTTTGATTTTGTTTTTTATAAAAACAGACAAAAATACACAAACAAAAAGGAAGTGTTATGATAACTAAAATCATTTAAATTTTCCTCTACACTCTACAAGGTTTTCTATGAGAGATGAATAAGAATTTATTTATGGCACAAATATAATTGAAATTTTAATGTAACTTAAATGCTTTTATTGTCTAAGAATTCTGTCTTATTGACAAATCTGATTTAGATATTGAATTAAATTTGCTTATATAATTAAAAATATTGAGCTGAATTAAGATGTTAAATGAATGGAAAGAGCAATGGTATGTGATTGTCTTGTATGACCAGTTTGGATGAAATAGGGAATATTCAGGATGTTATTGGAGTGGTCCCATAGCAAACATATAAAATATAGCGGAATGATGCCATATTTAACATGTTCTACATGTATACACGAGCGCGAAAGAAAATCTATACCACGTTCACTATATTGCCAGGCCCACTATTAGACTCAAGGTGTCTAAAATTTTAACCTAAGTTTAGGCTTTATAACTTGAAACTTTGTATAAAGAAAACTAACAAGGATGAAATAAAAATTACTAAATCAATATAATAAACAACAAAAAGTAAACAGTAATATTTTATTCCCATATATGTAGGTACTCATTATATAAATGTCTGTTTATGATTAAGTTATTAAGAATTAGTTTGAAGATGACTTCATAAAGTCAAATTTTCAATGTGGAATAAAATATTATTTTTTACTTTTTAGTGTTTTTTTTGAAGTAGATATTGTGAAGTAACTCGCCAGAAGCGAATCCCATACCCTGTGTCTGTGAAGTCAAAGCCAAACTTATTCTTAATTGCCAAAATATATTTATGTAACGAGTGTTTTGTTTTACTATCTCTATTCGCTTGGTGACTAAAATTTTCCAGATATATATTATTATTTTCCAATTTTAGGTGCATTTTTTGAAGTCAGTTTAATTTTTATACATCTTTTATTTCATCCTTTTTAGTTCTATTTATATGAGTTTTATTTTAAAAGTCATATTTAATAAATAACCATAGAATATCTATGTAAATTCCTGATAAAATGGTGAACGTCATACTTTTTTACAATATGCTAGCTGTGGGACCACTCGGGCAATATCCGGAATATTCTCTGAAAAGTTCATCCAAATTGTTGAAACCATCGCAAAGTAATCGTTGTACATACATAAAAAAATGCATAGGGTGAAATTGATAACCTCCTTTTTTGAAGTCTGTTAAAAATTGCATTAATATTTGTGACACGGCCAGCTAAACAAAATAAAGGAAATGCCTGTAGATCCACCATTTTTTGTCCAATTGTAAATATTTAAAAACTGACATTCATAGAATTTAAAGTTTTATCGGAATATAAAAATGCATAGATGGCACAACTTCTGATATATTTATAACATACTTCCACAAATAAACATTTAGTTTGATCATTTTTTTTGAAATTATGTGGGATCATTATTTAAATATATGTAGTTTTTTTTCGTTTTCTTTTTAAAATTCAAATAGCATAAGTTCACCAGTACCTGATTATTTTTCTAAGTAGTGCCATATCTATTTCATTCATTTCTTTTTTTTTTAATACGTGTGTTAATGTTTTTGAAAGTAATTAGAGATTTTCTTTATTTTTAGTATGCCCAAGGATGACCATTATGTAATAAGATCACCAACAAGATGGAAGCTCTAGAAAGTAAGAAAATGATATCTTGGACTGTGTCATTGGTTAAAATCTGGCCTTCTTACCAACTATACCGATTCAGTTATTGCCAGGGGCGAGGCATGTGAAAACAACCCCTTTGTGAGTTGAGAAAACCGATTACATCATAAGAAGATAACATTTACTGTAATGTGTTTTAGTGTTTTAAATAAAATGTATGTTTAATATAATCTTAGGTTTAGATTTATTCTGAAAACAAGCTATATAAGGACTTATTCACCATTTTGTGAAGTAGGTTTTTATTTATGCCATTACAATGTGTCTTGACTTATTTATGAACAGATTTTTACTTCTTAAAACTTTTTATTGCTTTATTTCCTAGCTGTAATAGTACACTCAAATAATCTATGCTAATTTAATTAAAATTTGGATGATTAATTGATGTAATTGAATAAATTAGTTTTCTTTACATTAAGAGTCAGTTTAAAATGATCCAAAAACCATTTAACCTTATTCATGTCCTTAATTAATAAATCCTACACTTCTTCCTGTGTATTACTGGGGAAAATCAAAATAGAGTCATCAGCATAGGCTGGCTCAAAGCTCCTCCTACTTTAACAAAATCAGATACATTTTAAAAACATTTAACACGGATCCTCCACATCATATAGCTATGCACAATGTCCAGTAGCATAGCCTGAGGGATTGTGTCAAATGCCTCACAAAAATTAGAAACTTACACAGATGTATAACTTTTACAAATATTTGTGACTAAATACACAAAATGATTTACAATATATCATTTTTTAAAATATAGCTATTATTATTACATCCAGGGTTAGGCTTACTCCAGACTGGACTCAGAAAAAAATCATACAGTCTCTACATAAACTTAATTAAAGTTATCATAGGAAAAATACAAGTATCTGTATTTTAAAAACAAGACAATGTATCTTGTTAATCTTTTCAGAATTTGAAAGCTTGCTTCTTTAGCTTTAAGAAGCCAGTTATTTTGATTACTTCTTCAATTCATTAAAAATAGTTCGTTCACACCTTAAATCTAGCTTCAAAAACCACCACCATATTTAGTCAAAAAGAGGGGTAGCAGTAATTCATTTCTTATGAAATTTGTAGTCAGACTTAAATTATTCATATTGTAAAAAAGTGATGTGATTTGTAGCATTTTAATCAAAACCAATGCAATCTAAGCTTCAAAAATGATCATTGGAGATTAAATATCAGTATTTTTTTATTGTAAGGGTAAAAAACTCACTAAATTATATGTAGCTTCATTACGCAATGCAAAAAAAAATTAAAGAAATATTGATCACTAAAACATCTGTTTTTGTATAATTAATAATTATGGTCTGTTGCATTTGGAGAAATTGAAAAAGCAAAACAATTGTTTTTTAGGAACAAGATCAAAACTTATATTATTGTGATTGAAGTAACAGTTTTCCATCTCAAACAGACCTTACCATCAAAATGTTTAGCTAACGTTTGAGAGTTAAGCTTTGCTGAGGAAGGAAGTATAACATTGGAGTGAAAAACGAAAAATGTATTCTCTTGATGTCACAGAGTCTAAGTGGACATTTGTTACTTTAAAGTTTTTATTGAAATTTACCAAGTTCTTTCTCATTATATTTTCTTATGGGAAATTATATAAATAATTTCTCTAAATGAACTTTCGAACTAAAAAATCTTCTGTTGTTGACTCTGATGTTATTTATTGAAAGCTTTTTACTGTACTTAAATTTGTAATAGTTAATGTAATTGTATGATTTTTATGCATTCGGGCACAAACAAATAAATCAGTAAATTTATGTGTTTTAATTAAAAAATTGCAAAACTTATTCCTAGTTATTATATATTATATTTATTTTAGCACTTAATGTTTTCTTTTGGAGTTAAACTTATATTTTACTTCTAGTTTCAGTATCTAAGTTTTATTACCTGACTGTATTAAATATTTTAGGTTTCATTATTTAACTATTTTTCTATGTTTTGTAATTTATTATTTCTTTTGTAAAATTAAGTTTTCTTTTTATATAACAATATATTAAATAAATACAAACATTGTGAATTTGTAAACTAGCAAAATGCTAAATAAAGGATAATAATATAATATACTCACTATACCATGGTCTATAGCTGTATGTGCATTATTTTAAAATTATCATATTAAAACCGTGACAATTAAAATTGAAGATAGGTTGTATCAGAAATACTTTTACCAACAACAAAATATAATAACAATGACAGGCACACAAATAGTATTTTTATCATCTAAAATGATCAATTATCATCTAATGATGTACAGGAATATTGATTATAAATTGAACCCTCATTTTTTTGTGGGACACCCATGTTATATTATGTCCATTAAATAGGCATCTTTTTGCTAATCATAAATATATTAGGTTTGATATCTTTACCTTTAAAGGCAATTGAGAAAAACCATGACATAAGAGGCAAGTTATTCATATCTGTGTTATGTTTTCTCTAACATCTCTGATAATAGATATATTGTCAATTTCCTGTGTTCAATGTGTCAAACCTAATATAATTATAATTAGCAAGAAAAGACCCATTTGATGGACATATACAGGGTATACCATCAAAACAAAAAAAAATTGTCATGCTTTTCCAAAAAACACCCAGTATACATAGAAAATAATAGATTAAAAATCTACAACTTCTGCATTTACCATTTTTTTCTACCCCTTTCAACAAAAAAGTTAAATGAAGGTTTAATTTATGATCAATCAAAATTCGTATGCCATCATAAAATGCTTACTTCCTTTTGAAGTAGGTATTCAAGATTTTTGTATAATTATATATGATTTGTTCTTAAATGCCAATGGGATTTGGTTATATATCCTTGGCACAATTTTGACAAATAATGACATTATGCCAAAGTTAGTTAAATAAGATATTGTTTAAACTAGATTTTTCTCAATTAAAAATTATTTTGCTTAGTCGGACATTAAACAAAGCACTACAGATATTATAAGGGATAATGCTTTTAGTCAATGTCTATCCCTCTTGAAACACTGTCTCAACCTTAAGGTTTGGAACTATTTATTTAGAAAACTTAACATTTACTTGAATAAAGATTCTAAAAGATATACCACAATTTTTTTTAACAATACGCATTCTTATAAGTTTGGCCGCCAGTTCCCAACATATGGTAAAGTCAACAATAAGATGTAATATTTTTTGGAAATTCTATAAGATTAGGCTATAAAAGTTTTTATTTTAAAAGTTAATTGATAAAATAATTTACAAGATCTAAACTACTTTATACCAGTTAATAAACTTAAGAATCTGAAAGCATGAAATTAATTGAGGGTATCTTCGAAAGACTTTTGTCATTTATAATTATATCATGCACCTAACTTTTTCCTAAACCATACGTAGATTTAAAAAAAAATTGAAGATGTGATGTGCGATATCTGGCATACTTACTAAATTAACTTATTACTGAATTGTGTATACCAACTGGAGAAAATATATAAATAGGCCACAGTTAATATTTTTGGGGAATATATATATAATATATGGGGAAAAATTATTTAAATTTCTAATCCACTTTAGCTATATATCTTTAATTAATATACAAAATATGTGATACACTTTAAAAAATTTATTCAACATGGAATTAAAAATAAAGTTGACACTACATTTATCATATGGTGCATCTTTTTTATTTCTCAAACTACACACTTTCTCAGCAACAGTAATTATAAATGAACAACTTTATGTGACAAGCATATTTAGTAAATTTATCCACTTTATGTGACAAGCATATTTAGTAAATTTAAAGGTGCAGAATTTGAAGCTTCCATATAACAAAGAGGCCCAATTATTACATTGATGGAATGGGCTATAACTGGGGCTATATGACACTCAGATCAATACCCGTAACTAAACTCTTTTCTTTCTTCCTATGCAAACAGGGCAACAAAGAGTACTCAAGTATGACTATAATATACACGTCACTAATATCTGCAATGCACATACATATGAGCAGAACTAACTTCCTAAGCCTGGTCTACGATACCTATATCAAACATCAAGACTTGCATTGGTCCTAAAACAAATTATAATTAATAAAGTACCTGCATGAATAACAAGCTTAGGGAAAATCATTAACAATCTTATAAAACCCTAATCAATATGTGACTGATAAAAACTGATTTTTAGATAGGTATTTGCTTAGGATCAGGATAAAAAATGAAACACCAAAAAAACTTAAAAAAAAGTAGAAATTATGTGTCTCAAAAAGCTCACAAAACAAATTAGTTGAAAGATATATATTCAAGCTTAAAGGCTTTTGTGGATTTTTATATGGTCTTTTGTTTTATCTTTAGGTAGGGAACAACACCAACATCAACAAATAAGACTATCTGAGTGTAAAAACTGAAATGGTTGCAACTTTATACCATATTCACACTATTCTAAAATAAACATACCCAGTTTAAAAGTAGAAGGTTTAAAATCATCTCGATGCAAACAAGCAATAACCTCTTCCTGGGCTTTCCAACATTTTTTTTTTCAATATTCAATCTTCATTATTCCATTAAATAGAAATTATCTTGTGATAAACAAATGCTTTATAATAAACAAAAAAACAATAAAAATATTTTCACTTCAAAGTTAGAATACAGGGAAATACGCTAACATCATTTTTTCATGGTGTAGTTTTGATTAAAAATGAATAAACAAACAATATATTTATTTTTATCAATAAAACTTGACAACACAGGAGGCCCATTTAAAGAATTTTTAGCCAGTAGCGTAGCTCGCCAATTCGCTATTTAAAGTGTCGGGCTAGCGCCGCATTCCACACATTCCAATCTGTCGGGATTTCGACTGTTAGGGCCAGTGAAGTTTCGGTCCACTAACTGTTTGGGCCGGTGTAGTTTAGGGGAAAATACGCACTACCGTTCATTAAGCATAATTACATTTTTTAATTATTTGAAGTGCGTATAGTCAAAAAGGAGTGCTATATTATTTAAAGAACGACGGGACACCACTGGTTTAAAGAGATTTCTTGGCCGACCTTCCTAAACCGATTGACTCCGCCCGGTTTTCTCTCGTTTCCCGCACTTTAAAAAGTGTTTTGTTTACATTTCTTCGAGCATTGTCAATTACAAAATAGTTCATCAAGTATGTAAATGTCATTTCTGTTCTTGCTCGTCAGCTTTTCTCCAAATTCCGGTCACTTTTCTGTTAAATAGTTTCACTATTTTTATACGGCGTTTATGACATAAAAGCTATATCCCCCCTCATAAATATATAGTTAAAATGACCACCCTATGCAATTATTCCATTTTACGGCTGTATATAGAATTTTGAAAATCACTGTATATGCACAGCAATTGATCAAAGTATTTTTTTTCGGCGTTCCTAATTCAAAAAAACAAATTTATTGCATTTCAGCCTATTTCCAATTTTCCCAGACGTTTCCCCGAAAGACATCTAAAAATAACCCCAGAAATGCAGCGGGAAATCTAATAAAATTCATTTCCCTATGCACCTTCCTATTGAATTCACAAAAACGCATGCGTTTTCTCTTCCACAGAGTTGCCAAACTAGGGCAGCGTTTCGGTAGGTATAAAAAACGATTTTATGGGAGATTTTTAAGTAAAATATTTTATCAGTTACACCTTAGAACACTGATCTAGTCGAGGAATAATACACTATTCAGAAATTATTTTTCTACATCTGATGAAATACGTTATTACCGCAAAAAGTAAATGCATACATCAGGATACATAAATGTTAACTTTATAGAATTTTAAAACAGGGGAAAAAATCTCCTATAAAAATAAAGAATCATGGTTCTGAAGATTCGACCCTGTTAAAATTGAATCACTGTCCGACGTTTCGCCTTCTATTGCACAAGGCATCTTTATTCCATGGGATCAAAACACTGAATTCCATTTTGACACGGTCTATTCTCAAAAACCATGATTTTTTAATTCACCAAAGCCGTGTAAGCTTCTGTTCTATGCCAAGAAAAATAATACCCATTTCATTTAATCACTAATTATCTTACGTTAAAATAAATCCAATTTGACATTAGAATAACAACTAAAACTGTAATATTGTCGATTTCATGATAATTATGTATAATACAGTAAAGAAATCAGGATGTTCTAACAGACTTGGCAACGCACGATTCAAACCTGCGGACGCATGGCATCCACAAAATAAACATTTCAGTATATCTCGGTGTGCTGTGGAATGACGGTACGTTGCCGGGTCTTTGAACGTTTGTGAGGTTTTTCTCTGATTTGTGACTTGCGGTGATTTTTTTGTGAACTTGAACGTTAACTATTTGCAGGTTTTTTTTGTGAATGTATTGCATGAACGGGGCAGGGGTATACGAGAAGGTAAGAACTCCCATATTCTCAAATAATACTCTGTTTTTTTAATAAACCGATAATTGATTTGAGGTTATGTTTAATAATAAAAATAAACAGGTAAGTGACTGATTCTATGTTTTTATAAACTTGATGTTTTACGTCGTATTTATGGTTGAGAGTGGTGATTAAATCAGTTTTGTTTGTTTTTATAAAATGCTCTGAGTCTGATTTATTTTTATAGTATTAGTAATTAAAATTTTTGGGATTTTGCGAAATAAATCGCAGTTTATTTGAGAAACGGTATATGGATGTAAATTGTTAGGACTCGTACCTCAGTTTATATTTACACTGTTTATATGTAATGTGACGCATATATTTCGACAAATAGAGATTATTGTTATCAGTCTAGGTTTGATAGATATTGTTAATATTTAAAGGGGTCTCGGGGCGAGGCATTGAGATTAAATAGAAATAAAACATTTTGTAAATTTAATGTAATTTTTTTATCCCTTTGAAGGAAATTTATTTATGATTTTCACTTTTTTTAATAATATAATTTTTAAATTATTTTTAATTTGATATTAATTGGGCGGCATATATTCAAGGCAGGTCATATTTGTTCCTTTATTTGTATTATTGGAATTATTAAATATATCCAAAAACAGATTATACTCCGAATAGACGATTTATCCAATCTATATCTCAACGCCTAGAGTTGCCATTCTGCGACGCACTGCATCCGATTGGCTGGTTAAATTTGTTTATAGGTCAATTTTGCGCTGCTACCTAGCAGTCCTATTCGTCATTTTTGAATCATAATTTTTGTATTGTATTTGTGAACAACTAATGATTCAATTAGCCAGGACTAAAAAAAAAGGATTTTTTAATTATAAAAGCGTGTTGTGGTCGAAGGTAAGGTACTATAAAATAAATTTTAGTTTCAAACATTTTGCTTCGATTTGTAGCTCTGGGGTAGGGGCATAGCCCCTCCCCCCAAATTCGCCAGTGCAAATATTGTTGCGTGCGGTCTAATTAAGCAGTGCTCGACAAGAGATACTGATGTGGTTAAATAATTTGTTCCTGATGTACTGTCCATACAAAGTATAATAGGTCGTTGACTTTACTTAATCTTATATAAGAAACATTCTTAAATTATTACTGCCGGCCTAATTGATATAGAAAAAAACGAGGAATAACCCAGAGCTAAAAATTTCTACACGGTAATTCCACTTTTCTACACGGTAATTTCACTTTCTGCACTGGAATTCCACACATTTGTATACCATAATTCCACCTGTGGTTTACCTTCTGGTTTACTCCTCGGAAAAAAATTGCCTACAGAATTCCTTCGAGAATTCCCTACCGCGTCCAATAAAAATTATCGAATGTCTTTTAAAAAGTCAATGATATATCAGGTCCATTTTGTACACTTTTTCCTTCAAATGCCCCTTTAAGATAATCCATGAGGGTTAAGTCCGAGGCAGGGCCGTATTTAGCCCGCTGGTGAGTAATTTAATATACCGCCGCAAAAAAAGCTCGTCAAAAAAAGTAAACGACTAAAAAAACGAAATGGTCACTTTCATACAGCACAAACAGCTTATTTAGAATTTTGTTCAAGTTTCGAGCTGATAATTTATATTGTTAAATAAAAAAAAATCCTCACTTTCATATTGCCCAAAAGTCAAAGAACTTTTGAGGTTTCTTCAAATCGCATTATGTCACTCGAGGTGCAATGGATTCAGCGATTTGTTAAATATTTAAATTTTGTTATAATATCCTAAAAAGAATTATTGCTGAGGCAAAAAAGATCTAAATAATTCGACGCTGGAAAATTCTTTGTCGCTTTTCTTCAAGAAAATATCGGTGTGGATTATTCTCAGACTCGATCTGCACCTAAAAACCATAAATATCAACGCCAAAAACGGCAATTATGTGTAAAACGATTACGACTCAGATTCAAGCAAAATTCGAAGGAAAATTAAGACAAAATCAAAGTAAAATCTCGGGGTAAACCGCTGGGGACAATGTGGTGTACTACTGTTAGGCACTGTGGGGCATTGTCGGGCATTGCGGGGCATTTTCGGGCATTGCGGGACATTGTTGGGCATTGGGGGACATTATCGGGTATCAGGTGTTATTTCTTCCTTTGAAACAATTGCACTATTTATATTCTAGGGTTTACTGGTTGATGTAAATGTTACATATGATCAAGTGTGGTTTTGGCGCGTATAAGGCCGAATAAATGTACCACTCATTAATTAGAAATATCATAGTTACATGGTAGTTTTTGAAATTTTCCTTTTCGACAATGTCGAATAAAATGAATATTTTTTGTGTTCCGTAGTAGGTTGTCAAACCCAAAAATTAAATTTTATTTCCTATTTCGATTCTACCGCCCATAAAGAGTGGTGGATTATTATGTATTTAATATCCTCAATTTAAAATCAAACCCTGTTACAGAAATTGCCATAGGCGTTAGTGATTTACATGACGGTATCGTTACGTTAAAATAAAATTTGAAAGAATAAATTATTTTTTTGTATACAGGCACACTTAAATTAGGTATGCTTAATAGAAAACTTTAAAACTGTAAGAGATTAAAAATCTAATACCCATCTTCGAGTTCCTTTTTTAACACTCTTTTATTAGTTTCACTTTGAAGCTCGCTTGTATATAACTAAATAACTATGTGTGTAAACAAATCTATATGTAATTGTCATATGGATTTGAAATTTTGCAATTCCATGTAAATCGAATGACAATGCAATAATTTGGTACCATCGGGATGATCGATGGTACCAAAGGTACCAGTCTATTTTAACCTACTTCCAGTTGTAGTATCGATTTGAAATTAGTGATGATTCACAAGTGCATAAAAGATTTGAGTATCGTCGAAATATCACACTTCGTAAACGTTAGGTCTCAATTTTTTCTAAGGACTACAATCTATGAAGTGTGATATTTCGATGATACTCAAATCTTTTATGCACTTATGACACATCACTCAGAATTCCCTACCGCGTCCAATAAAAATTATCGAATGTCTTTTAAAAAGTCAATGATATATCAGGTCCATTTTGTACACTTTTTCCTTCAAATGCCCCTTTAAGATAATCCATGAGGGTTAAGTCCGAGGCAGGGCCGTATTTAGCCCGCTGGTGAGTAATTTAATATACCGCCGCAAAAAAAGCTCGTCAAAAAAAGTAAACGACTAAAAAAACGAAATGGTCACTTTCATACAGCACAAACAGCTTATTTAGAATTTTGTTCAAGTTTCGAGCTGATAATTTATATTGTTAAATAAAAAAAAATCCTCACTTTCATATTGCCCAAAAGTCAAAGAACTTTTGAGGTTTCTTCAAATCGCATTATGTCACTCGAGGTGCAATGGATTCAGCGATTTGTTAAATATTTAAATTTTGTTATAATATCCTAAAAAGAATTATTGCTGAGGCAAAAAAGATCTAAATAATTCGACGCTGGAAAATTCTTTGTCGCTTTTCTTCAAGAAAATATCGGTGTGGATTATTCTCAGACTCGATCTGCACCTAAAAACCATAAATATCAACACCAAAAACGGCAATTATGTGTAAAACGATTACGACTCAGATTCAAGCAAAATTCGAAGGAAAATTAAGACAAAATCAAAGTAAAATCTCGGGGTAAACCGCTGGGGACAATGTGGTGTACTACTGTTAGGCACTGTGGGGCATTGTCGGGCATTGCGGGGCATTTTCGGGCATTGCGGGACATTGTTGGGCATTGGGGGACATTATCGGGTATCAGGTGTTATTTCTTCCTTTGAAACAATTGCACTATTTATATTCTAGGGTTTACTGGTTGATGTAAATGTTACATATGATCAAGTGTGGTTTTGGCGCGTATAAGGCCGAATAAATGTACCACTCATTAATTAGAAATATCATAGTTACATGGTAGTTTTTGAAATTTTCCTTTTCGACAATGTCGAATAAAATGAATATTTTTTGTGTTCCGTAGTAGGTTGTCAAACCCAAAAATTAAATTTTATTTCCTATTTCGATTCTACCGCCCATAAAGAGTGGTGGATTATTATGTATTTAATATCCTCAATTTAAAATCAAACCCTGTTACAGAAATTGCCATAGGCGTTAGTGATTTACATGACGGTATCGTTACGTTAAAATAAAATTTGAAAGAATAAATTATTTTTTTGTATACAGGCACACTTAAATTAGGTATGCTTAATAGAAAACTTTAAAACTGTAAGAGATTAAAAATCTAATACCCATCTTCGAGTTCCTTTTTTAACACTCTTTTATTAGTTTCACTTTGAAGCTCGCTTGTATATAACTAAATAACTATGTGTGTAAACAAATCTATATGTAATTGTCATATGGATTTGAAATTTTGCAATTCCATGTAAATCGAATGACAATGCAATAATTTGGTACCATCGGGATGATCGATGGTACCAAAGGTACCAGTCTATTTTAACCTACTTCCAGTTGTAGTATCGATTTGAAATTAGTGATGATTCACAAGTGCATAAAAGATTTGAGTATCGTCGAAATATCACACTTCGTAAACGTTAGGTCTCAATTTTTTCTAAGGACTACAATCTATGAAGTGTGATATTTCGATGATACTCAAATCTTTTATGCACTTATGACACATCACTGGACTGGAAATTTTACGCTCTTTCCAAAAATCGAAAAATCCAGTATGGCGGCCATAAGAAAAATGAAAGTTGAGGCGGTTGTTGCGGGATAACAAAAGACGATGAAGACATGTCGTACACGCCGTCTCATTCGTCTTAAAAAAGAGTCCGAATTATGTCAAATTTACCGTTTTGAATTTATTGGCCAAAAATGTAATACGCCATTTTCGGGTTTTCGCCGAATTTCCAAAACCAATTGACCGATCGTCAATCTGAGGCCGGATTTCGAATGCGCTAAGTTTCCTCTAAAACTTTTCCCATTTAACCTTGGCTGTAGGTATAATAGGAGCCGAAATCCATATATAGAGAAGCGCATCTGGGACATATAATTTATTTTAAATGGAACAGAATTTTAATGCTATTTTATGTAGCATGACCTATACCTACGTTCAAGCGTTCTTAAGATACTTGACCTTGAACCAAAAATGAGCCTTCGGGGTACCAAATTTTAAAATCTCATATTTTTGTAAGTTTTGAATATATAATCTTATTTATATTTTTGCAGACGATCGGTAAATAATCTTAGGTTTCTATTTTTTTTATTGAATTTGTCTATTTTTATACAGGGTGTCCTAAATTCAGCGGCAAACATTCACATTTTCAAAGCCGCTAAAGTCCGTTTTTTTAAATGGGACACCCTATAACTTTATGCACTACCAAATGTAGAATTTAATTTTCTATCGAACTGTATTAAGGTTCCCTATACCTACTCGTAACCATTTTCGAAATAATCAGGTTTTTATTAAACTATCATATGTATTTGCTAAATGCTTACACCTTTCCGTAGTAAGCCATGGAAAAACAATTGTTGTGCTTTTCTATTCAACATGACAACTGATTTGAAACTTTTAAATTAAAATAAAATAACACTCAAAAGCTGATATTCTCAATTTATTTTATATTCGCGGAGAATGTTACAAAATATTGGAGAGAACGTGCCATGCTTTTAATGAAAAACATCCTCATTTATCGCCAATGAACAAGAGAAATTTTTTCGTTTCGGAAAAGTTATAAAAAATGTAATAAATTGTTTACATTATTTTCAACCATATCTACTAAGTTCGAGACTGTTCTAAACTTGTTTTAGTGAACTTAAAAATTATAGCAATCTAACAATCAACAAAAAATAAATAAAATAATAAAATTGAATTATAACAAATGTTCTATACGCTGTCCGTTCATTTGAAGACACATTTCAATTCTTCTTTTTACAGTTGCTGTGGCCCGTTGAATTTGTCCGTTTTCTAATTCGGCAAAAGCTGTTAGTATCCTGTCCAGTAAATCTTGTTGGTTATTTACTGGGGAAGCATAGAATTTACCTTTGATAAATCCCCATAAATAAAAGTCTAGGGGTGTTAAATCAGGCGTTCGCGGGGGCCATCTCCAAGGGTCATTGGGACCAATCCAGCGATGTTCAAAAATTCTAGATAATTGGAGATAAACTGCAGCGGAACTATGTGCTGGTGCCCCATCTAATTGATACCAATAATTTTGCAGCTCACCAATAGGAATTTCTTCTATAAATTCAGAAACCGTCCCTCGTAGAATTTCCAAATACTTATCACTGTTTAAATCGTCTTCATAAATACAGTACCGCACCTGATCATTTAATATTATACCGAAAACATTGAAGCTAAACCTCTCTTGAGAACGCGTTTCGCGTAAAGCGTGCGGATTTTCTGCTGCTCAGAAATGTTCGTTTCTTCTATTTGTTATTCCTTCTCTAGAAAATTTCGCTTCATCGGTCCAAAATATTTTTGAAAGGAATTGAGGGTCCTCTTGAATTTTCAAAAACATGAATTCGCAAAATTCTACTCGTCGGACGTCATCACCAGGTCTCAAGGCTTGTACGTTTTGGAAGGAATAAGGGTGCATATGATGTTCGCTCAAGATTCTTTGGACAGATGAAAAAGAAATTCCCAAATCGTTTTCTGCAGACGGTATTGAACTTTGCGGGTTTATTACGTTATCCTCGGCATTTTTGTCACTGGTTTCAGAACATTTTTTGTAACTTTAACCTTGCCAAAATGCAAAAAGTTCGTTTCAATCCTCTTAAATTTTGCGGCAAATCAGGGTGGCGTTCATTAAACACACGACACGTTCTCTCCAAAATTTTATAACATTCTCCATGAATATAAAATAGATTGAGAATATCAGCGTTTGAGTATTCTTCCATTTCGATTTAGAAGATTTAGTTTATCACTGACAGCTTTCGATAAATAACGCATACTAATCATCTGTCATATTGGATATTGGATCTCAATTGTTTTTCCATGGCTCACCATTGGAACATGTAAACATTTAAGCAAATACATACGATATTTTTATAAAACCCAATTATTTCGAAAATGGTTACGAATAGGTATAGGGAACCTTAATACAGTTCGATAGAAAATGAAATTCTACATTTGATAGTGCATAAAGTTATAGGGTGTCCCATTTAAAAAAACGGACTTTAGCGGCTTTGAAAATGTGAATGTTTGCCGCTGAATTTAGGACACCCTGTATAAAAATAGACAAATTTAATAAAAAAAATAGAAACCTAAGATTATTTACCGATCGTCTGCAAAATATGAAGATTATATCTTCAAAACTTACAAAAATATGAGATTTTAAAATTTGGTACCCCGAAGGCTCATTTTCGGTTCAAGATCAAATATCTTAAGAACGCTTGAACCTAGGTATAGGACATGCTACATAAAATAGCAATAAAATTCTCCGTAGAATCCAAAAATATCATAAAATACAGGGTGTTCCATTTAAAATAAGCAAGTTGATACCAACTTCCGGTTAAACCGGAAGTGACAGGAAGTTGAAAATATTTCAAAAAAGAAGTACCCCCGTGACGTTACCTAAATCCCAAAATTTGAAATTTTTATCTAAATGGCATCATCAAAAACTTTTAATGAACGGGTTGCGTGAATAACACTGTATATATATCTATATATATATATATATATATATATATATATATATATATATATATATATATATATATATATAGCATCCATTTTAACCTATTTCTAATTGTTGTGCCGATTTAAAATTTTGCAAGTGTTTATAAACTCAGATGACAATACAATAATTTGGTAATATCGAGCTGATCTGACCTGCTCCATGGGACCAGCTAGTGAACCCTTTGTATTTGGTCTCATTTGGTTTGTTTTGAGAAGTCCAGTACATATTTTGGTATCATTGAGCTGATCTGATATGATCGATGATACCAGCTAATAAACCACTCGTGTTTGGACTCATTTGGTTTGTTTTGACGTGCCTGATACATAATTTGATACCATCGATTAATCTGATCAGCTCGATGGTACCAAAAAGTACCGATGGTACTAACGAGTATACCCCTCAAGTTTGAGCATATCTGATTTGTTTTGACGAGTCGAATTCATTACCAATAATATGTAAATGATATTTTAAGACGGAGTTTAAGACTAAAATTAAATTATAGTTTTAAAAATTATCAATCATTGCAAAGCATTGCGAGGCATTGCAATGAACTAAGGGGCTTTTTGGGGCATTGCGTAGAATTTTAGGCATTAGTGTACATGATTTTGGCCAGCGGCCCACCCCTCGATTATTTCAGATGGCCAATTGCTTATCTTGTCGTATTATAAATAAATCGTGTTACTGTACCATACAATTTTTTTCGACACATTTTTAAAAGTTATTTCCTGCGCTAAACTCATCGCTAATTCCTTCTGGCGAGGCTTTAATATAAATGTCTCGATAATTGTACGCCTCGGTAAACCTCCCCTGTTTTCAATTCTATAAATTACGTAAATAATACGTACTTAGGTATTCCACCTAGAGTATTACGTTCAAAAGCGTTAAATTTTAAGCTTACAAGAGATTTTATTTTATTGTAGGAACGCTCACGATTCGAGATGTAATCTCGTTAAAACCGTTTAAACGGAACGCTGTAAAATGCATTTTATCGTAGACAAATGGTTAGTTACACTAATAATCCGGTGATGTATGTTAAATAAACGTAAATATTGGATTGAGAAAATATTCCCGGTTCGTCTGTTAAATTGGTCGGCAATTTTGGGAAAATTATACCGTTAAGTTGCTTGTTTTGTAATATATTTCTCTCCCGATCTGGGTCACTGGTTGTATTTTGACTCGTTTTATAAATTATCAATCAAAAAGTGTATATTTTGTTTTGTTCAAGTATACAGGGTTTACTTTTGGAAACAGAAACTACTTTGAATACAAAGGTTGTAGGATTTTTTTTCTGTAATCTTTTGAAAAATGAATCTAAATTACATATTTTTTAATGGAGCACCCTGTATATTGTATATCCGTTAAATGGGCCTATTATGGTTGATTATAAATATAATAGATTCGATACCATTATTTTAAAAGACAACCGAGAAATTCGAAAAGAACCCTGCCGTAAGAAGCAATGTCTACTCATTGATTCCACTATACAGTAGAACGTCTTCCATCTCTCTCTAACGCATTGCCTGTTAGGGCAGGGTTTTTGTCAAATCTCTCTGGAGTTTTTACGGAACGGAGCGGAACAAATTAGTTCAAATTTTAAGAGGAGGCTTTTAAAAGTAGCACACCGAACGTCGCTAGTAACACGAAATTAACATTTGTTTTTTTGTGCTGTCAAAATTTCACAGCTGTCATTTTGACAGGTCCTTAACGGGACGAGCTAGAGGGAAACCGATCGCGGAATCGGGCTCAGTGCGGGTGGAGACTGAACTTTTTTATTGAAAAGATTTTTTTTACCATTTTTATAAACAAAGTTTGCGGGTAATGAGTTCTTTTCGATTTTCAAAAAAAAATATAAATTCCAAATTCGAAGTCGGAACTTAACTGAATTCCGGGTTTGAAGTCGGAATTTAAGTAAATTCCAAGATCATAGTCTGAATATAGTTAAATTCCGAGTTGGAGGTCCGAACTCAACTAAGTAATGTTTTTTTTCGAATTTGCTCATGAAAATGGTTCTTTCTACATACTTTTTACTAAAGTAAATGACGTTGAAGAAGCAAATCTTTTCTACTTGAACCTTTTTTTTGTTTTTTTTTTTAAGTAAAACAGTTTATATATTTGACGACTTTCGGCAAAATATGCAAGAATAAAAAAAATTATTTTTGCTCTTTTATCTGCATTATCAAAAGAGTTTTTAAAATGTATCTATTTTTTGGGCATGGTCGGGTACAAATGTTCAGAATAAAAAATATATATCGAACAGGTAGAAAAATATCAGTAAATTCGGTTTTATCCATCACTTCCTTCGTACAGATTTTTACTACGTACATATAACACAGGGTATTTATGCATATAATTATTTATTTAAATATTTTAAAGTGTAATTTATTTATTTTTTTTTTAATTTATTTATTGTTGTTAGTATTATTATTTATTTTTCATAACTTTATATAGTCTCTAAGAAATAAATTATGTTCTTTATTATTTTCGAGATTATTTTCCTTCCCAAACTTTTTCTTAGGCCGCCATTTTGTTTCGCCATATAGGATTCGCACCAAAATTTTACCAGTCTATCCCTGTTTTACCCTTGATTTTTGTGCAGAATTTCAAGTTAATTGGATAAGTAGTTTTTTGGTTCCGATTTTTTAAATATTTCCTTAGGCCGCCAAATTGGCTTTATAGAATAATTATATCAGTTTATCTCTACTATTTTTGTGTCAATTTCGAAGTCCATCCGTTAAGTACTTTCTTAATAATGACTTTTTACATTTTGTGAGGCCACCATTTTGTTTCGCCATATTGGATTTTTTACAAAATGTTACCATTCTATCTCCATGACCCTTGATTTTTTTATCACAATTTGAAGTCAATCGAATAAGTCGTTTTTGAGACATGCCGTGTACAGACAGACAGACAGATCGGCAGTCTGATGGAAATGGGAAAACATGGGATCGGGATCCAGGGACTTTAAAATCAAAGATCTGCAAAAATCTCGGAGGGTGATTTTTTTCACGAGTACAATACTTCCCTCTTACGAGGGAGCTATTCTTATGTTTTTGAAACTATCAAAATTGAATTACGCACATCAAGAGACATACGTTCAAAGTTTATTAAAAATTTGGCCCGAAACCACTGGTAGAGAGTTTGTTGTCAAAAAAAAACCCTTTTTTTGTCATTTTTTTACAGATAATTATACTCTTTTTTTGATCTCGAGTTAAGCTTCATATAGAAAAAAATAGGTCAAAAACCTATAAGGGATGTAAAGTATCGTAGAAAAGTAGCTTGCGCAAATATATATCCGTCATTGCTTTGCTATATACTATACTTTTGTATAGTCTAGAATAAGATATGGCCTGATCTTCTGGGGAAACTCACCAGAAATAAATAGAATTCTATTATTTCAAAAAAGATGTCTCCGCAGAGTGTTTAAAATAAGTGTTCGTGAAACTTGTAAACGGGTTTGTGTTAGGAATATGATTTTAACTGTTCTGTCAATGTATATTTTAGATTCTTTTATTTTTGTCCATAAGAACCAAGACCTATTTGGTGCAGTTTTTACCCATGATCGTGCCACTATAGATAGATGGAACTTTAGTTATTTAAAAAAATTTCCATTATATAATAAGAATTTTCCATCACTTTCCAGAGAGTGTACGTAACCTGCCTCAGGTCGAGACCAAAAAAGCTTTAGTTAAAATGCTGATAGGAAAAGCACATTATTCGTTTAGTGAGTTTTTGGGTGATCGTAATTTAAATCATGACCTGTCCTTGTATAAGTTTTTTTATATAATTTATTTTAAATAAAAAGTCGAGATAGGTACTAAATTTGAAATTACTGTTTTTTTATTTTTAGGATTACTGCTGCTATTACTAAATATGTTTTAAATGTGTTTCTCTTGTATTTTCTAGTTATTTATATTAATAATGTTCCATAGACTATAATTTCTTTTCCGAACAAATAAATCATTATCTATCTATCTATCTATATATTGTATAGATAAAAAAGATGATGATGGCCAATATCTTTAAAGCCTATGTTTCTATGCTTTTGAAACAATCCGAAACCATTGAAAAAAAAGACATCTATATATACATTTTTCGATTGGACCTCTTTTTAAAATTTTGTGTTAAAAAGTGTATCAACAATTTTTAGAACAGCGTTTTTGGTTAGCCTAGGTTAGGCCGTTATCAACTATGACTCTGACGAGTCCTAGGAAGGACGAAATAATTGATTACATATGTGCTAAAATTTACTGGCTCGTGGCCGTCTTCACGTCCACTGAACTCCACCTCGTGTGTTATCTCTAAAGCGTGGTACTCCTTATACCACTTGAAATTGCGCACGAGAACTAGATATTGTGTGACAATTCACCCGTTTTAAGTTAATCACATTAAAAGACAATTTTTCAAAATGCAATCACCTTTTATTTTTCAATTTTTTTCAAACATTTCTAGAACGCTACTGCTGTTGTCTTCACCAATTTCCTAAAGTAAAAAATTTTCGACAATAAATTTTTTATAAAATATGAAAAAATTGAAATTAGTTAGGAAGTATGTGGAAATATTTTTATTTTACGTCTCACCAACGTCAACGTAAGGACACTATGATGCCAGCAAAATTGAAATAAGTTAGGAAATAGATTTTTATAAGATATGAAAAAAGAAATTGAAACAAGTTAACATGGAACGGAAGGTTTACGGCTATGGTCAATTAAGAAATCATGGTTTAGAATCACTTTACGACGTTTCACCTTCGATTGCCCGTGGCATCTTCAAGGATATTTACTTCACGAGATCTGAACACTGATTTCATTGTTCAGAGTCGGCGTTAGACACATCAGTTCCACTATTCTGGTAACTGAACTGCAAATGCACTGGCGATGTCAGAAGCTGATTGGTAGCGTTTTCCTTTAAAGTCATATTTTTTATAAGTCATATTTGCAGGCATACACATTTCTTTATTGAGATTTTTGATAAATGAACAAAAGTTCTTAGCATTTGCAGGAGTCAAATGCTCAGTGTTAACATATATATACAGGGTGTCCCAAACTGATTTAGCCAAGCTCTAGTTCCCAAACCGTTTGAGATATTCAGTTGAAATAAAAACTAGAATTTGTAGCTATGAGGATACTTCAAAATGACATCGAAGAAAAATGTGTTGAAAAAAAAAACATCCCAAAAAGTTCGACCCTAACCTTAAAATCTTAAATGCCATCCTGTATATTTTTTATATAATTGTGTAGGATTGTAAATTCCCTATTCAGTACTTTTTTCCGATTGAAAGTCGGTTAAGAAACAGCTTAGACAATTAACATTTTATCTGCCTATCAAGTTAGCCATGGCGTAAATTAAAAATCCGCTTAAAAGAAAAGAAAACAATAGCAAGTTAGCCATGATTCGATAAAACAAAAACAAAACATTTTTGACACTTGTCAAATTGAACTAAATGCGAGTGCAAGTGAAGTTCTTTATTATTCCTGTCAATTTCGTGTTAAAATGCCAAGTTTGTTTACTGCAGAAGAATACAATAATACGTTGATATGATTCTAATTTACGGTGAGTGCTAAAAAAATAAAAGAAGAGCCAGAGACGTATATCGCATTCGTTTTCCTAATCGTCCAACGCCAAACGAAAATACATTTGTGAACCTAGAACGAATCCTGAGGCAAGGACATTTCCCGACTGGGAATCGCAATAATTCCGGGGACGGATGAAGGAAATATTATAAATGTTTTATCATATGTACAGGGTGTCCCATTTTCGTAGGTTTTACGGGGTTTCCAGCTTATGAGTAGAGATAGAGAGATGCGGTTTTCGCGACACCGTGCTACTTTTCGATGAAACTAAAGAGGCCGCAAACAGATTTGCCCGAACCATTTTAGTTTCCGTGCTACAGGGTGATTTTGAAAATTTGTCATTTTCGGACACCCCCTGTAACTCAGCTATCGTAAAATATATTTAAAATGTTTCAACTGGTATTTATAGATTTTTTCACGTAGAATTCAGTGGCGTACTCAGATTTTTGCTGAGAGTCATAGTTTTTGACATATTGGCATAACCTACTATTTTTTAAATGGGACACCCTATATATTATTTTTTCATCTTATTCTTCATGTCGAGAGCTTTTCAAAAACATACCATAAGTCATATTTATTTTCATAAATAACATGAAAAAAATGCATTTTTCTTTAAACGGATTTATGGCATAGCAGATCAATCGAAATAAGAGAAGGTGGCTGTGGAGCCATGGAAAAAGTTAACAAATATTTATTAACGAAATAACAAAGTAACAGCATCAGAAAAAATTAGGAAGTAGGTAAAAGGTAATAATTATAATTTCATTAAAACTACAAATATTGTTCAAATTGTAGACCATTATGTGTCCTACAAGTGTGACAAACTTTAAAAATTCTTTTTAATGCATTTTCTATTGTAAATGACTGTCTTTGTAACTCTGCAAAAGCGTTTTCGGTGGCCATTCTTAGTTGTTCTAAGTTTTCGTATCGCCTTACATAAACCTTGTTTTCTAAATAACCCCACAAAAAGAAATCTAAAACTGAGAGGTCAGGGGATCGTGGTGGCCATCGAACAGGTCCGTGTGTTCCTATCCATCTTCCAGGAAAATGGTCGTTAAGCCAGTTTTGACTTATTCTGGCATTGTGGGCTGGAGCTCCGTCTTGCTGGAAATAAATCCTATTTAGTTGAGCCAAGGGAACATCATCCAAAATTCCTAATGCGTCTTCTAGGATTCGCACGTAACCAATCGAATCGAAAGATTTCCTTCATATATTTGGTAAACTATTTTTCGGTTGAAAATAAAACAGGAGACATTGAATCCAAATCTGCCCTGACGCTCCCTAGGAAAAATAACATGGTTGTTTTCTTGACTCCAAAATCGCGTGTTGTGTCTATTTAAAATCCCTGAACTAGTAAAATGTGCCTCGTCTGACCAAATAATCTTTTTTTCAAAATCGATATCTTCTGCCTTCATATTTATAAACCAATTGCAGAACTCCAATCTGCGCTCTGCATCACCAGGATGCAGATGATGCACAAGTTTGTATTTATAGGGTTTGAATTTGTGCTTTTTCAAAATTGTCTGCACTTTGGTTTTCGGACACCCGCCTCTTCGTCTATTTTCCTGCAAGATGTTTCAGGAGCTGTCTGAACGAGGGCTAAAACGTTGACCTCAGATTCTTCGTTGTCTTTATTGTAAGTTCGCGATCGAGGCTTGTTAAAAGATCCATATTGGCAAAGATTATTTTTAATTTTTTGAAAAATTCTTTTTTCTGGTTGTCTTCTCTCGGGATATCTAAGATAAAATAAAGCGAACCAATAAAGTCAAAATGCAGGAAGATAAAAAAGAACTAACCTGTTCAGATAAAGCTCTGCCGCCTGATCTGCATCTTCATTAGACAATATAAAACACGCGTTCATATCATATTTCTCAAAATATTCAAATTTTTGATTCTGAGCCATATTAAAAACAATAATTATAATAGACGTCAAGAAAAATTTAAACGCAATAATGCCAAAAATGACAGCAGTAATGGCTGCCTGATCATATTTTTGTTGGCGTTGCCATGGCTACCACAGCCACCTTCTCTTATTTCGATTGATCTGCTATGCCATAAATCCGTTTAAAGAAAAATGCATTTTTTCATGTTATTTATGAAAATAAATATGACTTATGGTATGTTTTTGAAAAGCTCTCGACACGAAGAATAAGATGAAAAAATAATATATAGGGTCTCCCATTTAAAAAATAGTAGGTTATGCCAATATGTCAAAAACTATGACTCTCAGCAAAAATCTGAGTATGCCACTGAATTCTACGTGAAAAAATCTATAAATACCAGTTGAAACATTTTAAATATAAATAGCTGAGTTACAGGGGGTGTCCGAAAATGACAAATTTTCAAAATCACCCTGTAACGGAAACTAAAATGGTTAGGGCAAATCTGTTTGCGGCCTCTTTAGTTTCATCGAAAAGTAGCACGGTGTCGCGAAAACCGCATCTCTCTATCTCTTCATAAGCTGGAAACCCCGTAAAACCTACGAAAATGGGACACCCTGTACATTTCAATCCTCATGTGTCAATTCGGAAATTCTCTGAAGAACTTAATATTAGAAGAAGTTCTGTTGAGCGTATTTTACAAGACTTTAAGTAGGTATCATCCTTACAAAGTTCATCTGGTGCAAGAACCATATCCAGGTGACACTGACTCAACTCAACTTCTAGAAGAAATTCCGTTGGCTGAAAGACAACAAATGTGGTGGCAGCAAGATGGAGCACCTGCTCATAATGCTCACATAGTTACTGAATTTCTCCAGAACAGGTTTGAGGCCAATTTCATCGCAAATGCTTCTCCCGCAATAAGGTGGCCTGCACGTTCTCCTGATCTTTCCCCCTTAGATTTTTTCTTGTGGGGAACCTTAAAAGATATGGTATACTTAAGTAAATCCAATGACGTAGAGGACCTGAAGAATAAAATTAGAAATGCCTGTCGCAGAATAGCGCCACAAATGATAATTGCTACATGTACGCGAAATCTTTTGACAAGATTTGAAGCTTGCGTTGCCGCTGAAGGTTTACAATTTGAACATTTATATATATATATATATATATCGGAAGATATATATATATATATATATATATATGTAAAAAAATATATAAAATATATATTTTTGGAATATATAGTCATTTTAGTATATATATATCCATAAATATCTCAAACGGTTTGGGAATGGCTAAATCGGTTTGGGACATCCTGTATATATATATATATATATATATATATATATATATATATATTTATTAAGTACAAAATGAATCTCATTTAAACAAAATAATTATAGAAATTTTTAAACGTAACTCTATTTTAAGGGGTAGTACTTTCTGAATTTCTGCTTCAAGGGAGAAAATTAAAAACAAAGAATTCTAATATTTTATCAAGGGAATTTTCGAGGGAATTTTAGACTATTAATTCAATCAATTCCATTTATATATTTATTTTTGTTGTTTTTTTTTTGAGACACTTTACACACAGAAACATTAATGAGCCAAAAATTAAGTGATAATTATTATTTATCGTGCGCCTGTATATCAAGTAGTTAAAAAATTGGTATTATTATGCTTATTATTAAAATTAAAATATATTTAAAGGCACAAAACGAAAATATAAATTTAAAATCAATAAAAAATGTAGGAAAGACATTTTCTAAAAAGACTGATTTCTTAGAAGCAATCCAAAATTTGATAAATTTCTGCAGTTTTCAGGGTAGGCAAAAATCATGAGTTTTTTAAAAAAATCAGATTTTTTTAATTTAAATCGGATTTTTTTTATTTAAATTAGATTTCTTTGATTTTTTGAATTAAGTACCTATTATAATTTCATTATTTTTTAGTAAAATGTAACAGTTACAACAGTAAATCATTACTAAAAGACAATAAGTAAATATTAATACAAAAGAGTATAAAAACAGAAAACAAAACGAAAACAAACAGTACTTTTTAAAAATAAAAACATAATACTATACTATAGGTAGGTGTAGGTCCCTATTACCCTTTACCTGACGTATTACAAAGGAAAAATCAGTATAATTAAAATAAAATACTTAAATACTTATTTTTATAAAAATAAAAATATTATCATAATAATATAAATATTATTATGGCAATATTTATATTTGCATGTTTAATTATTTCATTACAAACACATATATGTTAATTAGTGTGTTGTCGAGTATTTAAATTTTGTGTAGAGATAGTGTAATATAAACACCACTGGAACTTCCCCCTTTTCTGTTTCCTCAACGCGCCTGCCTACAAACTCTCTTGAAACAAAAATCACTTGATTTAAATCACGATTTAAATCTTTCGATTAACCAAGAACTAGGATTTATATATATAAGGTAAGGGCGACGGTGTGGATTTCTTTTACTATGTAGAATCTCGTCTCGTCTCGTCTCGAGTGTCGAGATTGAATGATGTCTAGACGAGAGGACAAATTTTGTCTCATCTTGCATATTCACTCCTTATTTGTGTCACCCAGTATATTCATAATTACATTCAGGATTTTTTTTTATATTTTCTTAAATTAACTATTTGTTTTGTTGTTGCAATGCTTGTGGGAGCCATTTTCCTTTAAGGCCGGTTTTTTGTAAGTAACTAAAGTGGTCCATAAACTTGGGCTTTTAACAGAGAGCTTCAGGCGTCTGTTGTTTTCAGTATGAAAGAAAATTAACTGGCAGGAAATTTATATATTCATGGAGCCCTACCCAGAAATAATACGTTGTTTCATAAGTACGCCTTGCTTGAATAATTCGTAGTTCCAAAAATAGCTGTCATTGGGTTAGTGTCCCAATGTCAAACCATTTTCAAAGGGCATTTGTATGCGACGAACAGCCTACATGGCCGTTTTTATCTCGAGAAGAAATCTGAGGACTTATAAGGTAAGTGGATTGTGACGGAACAAAGAAGGGATTGCTCGTCTAGTACAAGAAATTTGATGCTCTAATATGGAATACGGAATGAAGGTCTTTACCCTTAAGGTTGCGGGAATGTCCGAAGATGCCATCGCCAACAGATAAATAGTGGAAATTGTCATAGGTATTGCGAAAAGCAGAATTTATAATTGATAAAATCACTATTTAATAAAAACAAGAAAATACCAGAAAAGCGTGCATATTTTTTAAATAAAATTTATATTTATTCTCGAGGCATTTCTCTAGTGAATTATTTAGTGTACATATTTTAGGAATTCGGTAGCAATTTGTTGATTTTTTCTTGACATTTGACGCGGTATTCCACCAGGAAAGATAGATTACCGAGTAGAATACTATTGGTATTTCGTAAGCATTTATAAAGAACAGTTAACAACTTTGACCGTTAACAAAGCGTATTACAGTTAGGTTAAAAACTGTTTTCTAAATTTTTAAAAAACATTTGAAGAGTTTTTCAAAAATTTAAGTATTTCTTGACATATGATTTTTTTAAAATTAAATTTTCTTTAGTATTAAGTTGTAAATTTTTATTATTCGTTTTCTTCCTAGAGATCCCTTAGTTTTTAATTTTTTATAATATATACGGTCCTCATTACGCAGAAAATATACAGGGTGTGCAAAAATTATGTCATGATTAGTTAAAACCTAATTTTTTTGAAAAAAATCAATGATTTAAATAATTTTTCATAAATTTAGATTATTTGTCTATTTCTGAATTTCTTATATTTATAGTAGCCCGCGGTTTTTAATTTCTGGAGTTTGAGGCAGACGCACCGAGGAAACTGAAAAAAATTTTGGGTACTTTTGCGGGGCATCTCCGCTATTTTTATAGATAGAAAGTTAAAGTTTTCGCGACAGTGTATTACTTTTTCGTAAAACTAGAGATGCCGTTAACAAAATTTTCATAGCCCTTTTAGTTTTTTAAGATACAGGGCTAAATTGAAAATGTTGCATTTTCAGGCACCCCTCGTATCTCAACTATCAGATAACTTATCGAAAATGTGAAAACTGTTTCTTATATAACTTTTCCCGTAGAACTCAATTCCGCTCCTGTATCCTGTATTCAGTATTAGTATACAGGGTCAGGTCAAAAAGTTATCGGACCCTAATTTATTTTTTTAAATGGGACACTCAGTATGTTTATAGACTATGAAATTTGCCTTTTTTCCCTTTTGAAAAACCTATAATAGTATACACTTTTCCTCAGAAAGACGCAAATAAATGGCAATTTTCTGAAATTTAATGCATAATTTAATAAAAAGACTATTGTTTATGACATCAAACAAAAATAAATGTCAAATATTTCTCGTTTAAAAGCAAATTTAGTTGAGCACAGATCATTTATTCACTATGAAAATCTGTATTTTCGCGTCCTAAAACATACGTTTAAAACAAAGAGAACACCCGCGTCCCAAAACATACAACAAAGAGAACAGGGAAAGAAAAGAGATAGATGTTTTGGGATATATAGAAGCAACACCTTCTTCCTCACGTAGAAAAATTGAGAAGGAAATTGAAGTACCAAAAACTGACGGTCAGAGGATCTTGAAGTAATATAAGTATCATCCATACAAATTGGATATAGTGCAACATTTGCATCCGGGCGATGCCGAGCGCCGGGCACTGTTTTGCCAGTGGTATTCGCAACAAATCGATGCTAACGATTTATTTGACAAACTTGTTATCTGGTCAGACGAATTTTTTTTAAGTGTGGGAATTTTTAATCGTCACAATAAAGTGCGGGAAACGAAAGAAAACCGGGCGTTCCTTAAAATAAATAAATAAAGTAAAATTTGTGTAGGCAAATAAACTTTATGTTATTTTATTTGTTGTAATAGTTTGCCGCTTCACCTATAAAGTGCGCCAGCTAAGCGGTTCGGAAAATTAATCGAGGATTTAGCAAAGTTCGCACTGGTCCACTTGTAATTGGGATGTGCCTAGAGTCTCCATGCACTTGCCGCTAGAAGGTTCTAGCTATTTACAGTGGCGCCTATACATTTCGAGCATTTGTTTTCATTTCTATATAAATGCGTTGTGTTGAATTTGAATTATTATTTCGAAGTAACGATGGCGAGCAAAAGAGGAAAAACAATTCGAAGCGGTGCACGTGAAGTTATTGCGGGCGTTATAGAGGCCTGTAATAGAGAAGCTGAAAATAATAGTTTGACTATTCCAATTCAAAATCGAACAGAACGCGCTGAATTTTACACTGGTGTTTCGGAGAGTAGTGTAAGAAAAATTCAAAGAGAACATAATGATCGCTCATGTTCTACTTCACCTTTAAAATCGCATGGTAAAAAAATACCCCGATTATCATACAAAGATAAAATTAACGATGGTGATTTTCAAGTAATTCGACGAACAATAGAGGATTTTTATATAAACTTGAAGAAGGTTTCGACCTGCAAACCCTTACTTCGTGCTTTAAAGAACAAAATAGATTTTCCGTACGGGTTTAAAATCTTAAATCGGCTTTTACCATCAAATGGTTTTGTTTGGCGCAAGTGCCAAAATAAACGAAAATTGCTCACTGAGAGACCAAATATTTTCACTGGCCATGGCGGGTGAAATATCTATCAACTGTAAGGCAATATAGGCAAGAAGGACGCAATATTGTGTATCTAGACGAAACCTGGTTAGATAATGATATGACAGAGAACAAATGCTGGCAAAGTGAAAGTGTTACAGGTGTTGTTCAGGGAATCCGCTCTAGTAGTCGCTTTATTATAGTTCATGCTGGTTCAGAAGCTGGATTTGTTTCAGGTGCTGCTTTAGTTTTTCGCTCGGTACTAACAACTGGAGAATATCATGGACAGATGAATATTGATAATTTTGAAAAGTGGTTGCTCGAAAAGCTTCTACCTAACATTCCTCCCAAATCAGTCGTGGTGATGGATAATGCTTCTTATCATTCTCACGTAGAAGATAAGGTGCCAACTAAATACTCTACAAAAGCTCATATGATATCGTGGCTTAAATCGAACAATCTTGTATGTGATCCAACATGGAGAAAATATTAATTATATGAAGTAATATCAGCCAACAAGCCTAGAAAAAAAATATAAAAAAAAATATAAAATTGCCTCCATACAGGTGCGACCTCAACCCTATTGAACTTGCATTAAAAAATATATTCTAGATCGCAACACCTGTGAACTTTCAATTAAAGATTTAAATAAAATAACATTAGAAGCGATTGAGTCAATATCGCCTGAAAATTGGAAATCGTATGTTAAACAGGTTCGTTCTATTGAAGATAAATACTGGGAAGTAGATGGCAAGATTGAAACGGTTATTGATGATTTAGTTATCACACTGGGATCTTGAAATAGTGACTACGAAACCTCATCATTTTCAGAGGAAGATAACGATTTAGAAGGAATCGAACCATTAGATTCACAGCCGTCAACCTCAAAAATGACTTAGTTTTTTTTCATATATTTTGTAAAACCATTCCTAAAGTAGCTGTCAATAAACTGCTTCAAAATAATTAATTTTCTGTTCAATTCTGGGTGTCAAAAAATATCTAATATTGCAATTAATATTTGAAAAACTACAGAACTCATATTTTTCCAAAATTAACACATCAATGTAGTTATAGTAGGGGAGCCAGCACTGATTCCAGTGAACAAGATTTATCAAAATTTTAACTTATGCAATTCGACTTTGGGCTATTCGGGTATGCCAAAAGTGACCGTTTGTCTCCGTTTGTCATATTACTTTGTACAGGGGGCGTCATTGTAAAGTACTGTACAGGGCATTTCCTAATTCCGTGCTAACGTTAAAGGGGGGTGATTCTTGGACCCTTTTAAGAAAAAAGTTTAATATGAACCTAAAAGTCTTAACCTTGGAGATACAAGTTTTTAAAAAAACATTTTTTTTAAATCCTAATTCTGATTCTGTTATAGATAAATAACTGTGTGAAATTTGATACATGTCTTTTATGCATAAAAGGACATTTTTTATTAACAATCAATTTTTGAAATTTCTACCAGTGGCGTGCGTATGTAATTAACCTGGGTAAATCCGTATGCTCAAATTTCATGCAGTTATCTACAATAGCATCAGAATTGGGATGAAAAAAAAATGTTTTCTTTTTAAACTTTACAATCATGTATCTCAAAAGTTAAGACTTTTAGGATATAAAAACACCCCCTTTAACATCAGCACGCAATTAGGAAACGCCCTGTGTAGTACTTTACAATGACGGCCCCTGTATAAGGGAATATGACAAAGTAGCCCAAAGTCGAATTGCATAAATTAAAATTTAAAAAAATCTCGTTCACTGGATCTGATAGTGGCTGCCCTTGTAAAATTGGACTTCTCGTATATCACTATACTGGGTGGTCCAATAATAGTGGACGTAGGCAGTAGCCCAGGAACCGTTAATGACAGAACTCAAGAAAAAATATATTTATAGGTAAATCGATCAAAAAAAATCAAAATTAAATCATTTTAAAATTCGAAAGTTCGTTGTTTTTGCAACACAAAAGAGATATAGAAATGCGGTAAACGAAAGAAAACAGACAAATATAGATAAAGGATCATTAAGCGTAGTTACATTATTTAATTATCTGAAGTGCGTATAGTCAAAAAGGAGTGCCATATTATTTAAAGAACGACGGGACACCACTGGTTTAAAGAGATTTCTTGTCCGACCTTCCTAAACCGATTGACTCCGCCCGGTTTTCTTTCGTGTCCCGCACTTTACCAGGAACTGGCATAGTGAAAATCAGCATTTAATGTTTGAAAGGGCACAACAAGGACGCTTTGGAGTATCAGGTTTTATTTTGGGCAAAAATATAGTTTATAGGATTTTTGAAGGGGGTCTTACAGTACGTAGATACCTAGAAATCCTTGAGGAAGTTATTCCAGAACTACTCGAAAATATTCCATTAGCCCAATATATTGCTAATTACCTTCAGCAAGATGGTGCCCCGAGTCACAACTCTAGGCTCTTAAGGGTATTTCTTGATACTAACTTTCCTCAAAGATGGATAGGTCCCAACGAACCTGTTAAATGGCCTCCACGATCTCCAGATCTCTCAGTGTTAGATTTTTTTATGGGGTACATAGCCCCAAATAGAAGTATATAAAACACGATATGACGGCATAGCAGAATTTCGAGAGGCAAGTCAGTTAGCCTTTCGAAATCTGCGAATGAGACCAATGGTTCTTTTTAACGCTGTTTAAAGGATTACAAAAATGTGCTAATTTTGCATTAGGGAAAATTGTCGTCAATTTAAACATCACCTTAGAAAACTTGTTTTCTCTTTTTTTTAATAATGTTCTTTTTTTGCTATGCTATAAAACTGTTGTAACAAACTTACTGTTATTAAAAAACTGTATAGGTATTTTTATATATGAAGATATCTATATGCAAGGTATCAAATTCTTCGTTAGCAATATGTAACTTTCAATTGTTTATTATTGTTATTTATGGCCTACTAGATTTCTTTTCATTCTAAGAAATGTAATATCACAGGGTGGTCTTCGTTCTGGATACCTATGTTTAAAACGCCAACAGCTTCATAAAAATGTATTTATTGTAAAATACGACGAGTGCTAAGCATACCTTAATAAATATAGTTCCGAAGCCTCATTAACATCTTCGTTAGATTGTGCAAAGCAGAGCAACATGTTGTATTTTCCTTCATTAGTAAACGTTTTGTTTCGAGCAATTTTTTATTATAAAATTTAAAATAATTGTTGCGGTTAACTAATCTAGCTTCAAAACGAACCAGAGGTTTTTAACAAGTAATTTATTTAACGTGACAACAATTTTCTTTTGTTTTGTTTTGGCAATCCCAGCCTGCTACCAAAAACTGAGTCTAACTCTCTAAAAAAATGCAAATTACTGGGCGATTCGAATAGAAAAGTATATACTATTATACAGGGTTATTCACGCAACCCGTTCATTAAAAGTTTTTGATGATGCCATTTAGATAAAAATTTCAAATTTTGGGATTAAGGTAAGGTCAAGGGGTACTTCTTTTTTGAAATATTTTCAACTTCCTGTCACTTCCGGTTTAACCGAAAGTTGGTATCAACTTGCTTATTTTAAATGGAACACTCTGTATTTTATGATATTTTTGGATTCTACGGAGAAATTTAATGCTATTTTATGTAGCATGTCCTATACCTTTCCTCGAAGATGGATAGGTCCCAACGAACCTGTTAAATGGCCTCCACGATCTCCAGATCTCTCAATGTTAGATTTTTTTATGGGGCTATATACAAAACGAAGTATATAAAACACGATATGACGGCATAGCAGAACTTCGAGAGGCAAGTCATTTAGCCTTTCAAAATCTGCGAATGAGACCAATGGTTCTTTTTAACGCTATTTAAAGAATTACAAAAATGTGCCAATTTTGCATTAGACAAAATTGTCGTCAACTTAAACATCACCTTTAAAACTTTTATTTTTGTTTTTTTAATAATGTTATTTTTTGTGTTTGTTATATTGTTACTTTATGCTATAAAACTGTTCTTACAAACTTACTGTAATTAAAAAACTCTATAGGTATTTTTATATATGAAGATATCTATATGCAAGGTATCCAATTCTTCGTTAGCAATATGTAACTTTCAATTGTTTATTATTGTTATTTATGGCCTACTAGATTTCTTTTCATTCTAAGAAATGTAATATCACAGGGTTGTCTTCGTTCTGGATACCTATGTTTAAAACGCCAACAGCTTCATAAAAATGTATTTATTGTAAAATACGACGAGTGCTAAGCATACCTTAATAAATATAGTTCCGAAGCCTCATTAACATCTTCGTTAGATTGTGCAAAGCAGAGCAACATGTCGTATTTTCCTTCATTAGTAAACGTTTTGTTTCGAGCAATTTTTTATTATAAAATTTAAAATAAGTGTTGCGGTTAACTAATCTAGCTTCAAAACGAACCAGAGGTTTTTAACAAGTAATTTATTTAACGTGACAACAATTTTCTTTTGTTTTGTTTTGGCAATCCCCGCCTGCTACCAAAAACTGAGTCTAACTCTCTAAAAAAATGCAAATTACTGGGCGATTTGAATAGAAAAGTATATACTATTATACAGTGTTATTCACGCAACCCGTTCATTAAAAGTTTTTGATGATGCCATTTAGATAAAAATTTCAAATTTTGGGATTAAGGTAAGGTCAAGGGGTACTTCTTTTTTGAAATATTTTCAACTTCCTGTCACTTCCGGTTTAACCGGAAGTTGGTATCAACTTGCTTATTTTAAATGGAACACCCTGTATTTTATGATATTTTTGGATTCTAAGGAGAATTTTAATGCTATTTTATGTAGCATGTCCTATACCTAGGTTCAAGCGTTCTTAAGATATTTGACCTTGAACCGAAAATGAGCCTTCGGGGTACCAAATTTTAAAATCTCATGTTTTTGTAAGTTTTGAAGATATAATATTCATATTTTGCAGACGATCGGTAAATAATCTTAAGTTTCTATTTTTTTTATTGAATTTGTCTATTTTTATACAGCGTGTCCTAAATTCAGCGGCAAACATTCACATTTTCAAAGCCGCTAGAGTCCGTTTTTTTAAATAGGACACCCTATAACTTTATGCACTATCAAATGTAGAATTTCGTTTTCTATCGAACTGTATTAAGGTTCGCTATACCTAATCGTAACCATTTTCGAAATAATTGGGTTTATAAAAATATCGTATGTATTTGCTTAAATGTTTACATGTTCCAATGGTGAGCCATGGAAAAACAATTGAGATCCAATATCCAATATGTCAGATGATTAGTATGCGTTATTTATCGAAAGCTGTCAGTGATAAACTAAATCTTCTAAATCGAAATGGAAGAATACTCAAACGCTGATATTCTCAATCTATTTTATATTCATGTAGAATGTTATAAAATTTTGGAGAGAACGTGTCGTGTGTTTAATGAACGCCACCCTGATTTGCCGCCAATGAACAATTCAAAATTCAAGAGGATTGAAACGAACTTTTTTCGTTTTGGCAAGGTTAAAGTTACAAAAAATGTTCCGAAACCAGTGGCAAATGCCGAGGATAATGTTTTTGAAAATTCAAGAGGACCCTCAATTCCTTTCAAAAATATTTTGGACCGATGAAGCGAAATTTTCTAGAGAAGGAATAACAAATAGAAGAAACGAACATTTCTGGGCAGCAGAAAATCCGCACGCTTTACGCGAAACGCGTTCTCAAGAGAGGTTTAGCTTCAATGTTTTCGGTATAGTATTAAATGATCAGGTGCGGTACTGTATTTATGAAGACAATTTAAACAGTGATAAGTATTTGGAAATTCTACGAGGGACGGTTTCTGAATTTATAGAAGAAATTTCTATTGGTGAACTGCAAAATTATTGGTATCAATTAGATGAGGCACCAGCACATAATTCCGCTGCAGTTTATCTCCAAATATCTCGAATTTTTGAAGATCGCTGGATTGGCCCCAATGGCCCTTGGAGATGGCCCCCGCGATCGCCTGATTTAACACCCCTAGACTTTTATTTATGGGGATTTATCAAAGGTAAAGTCTATGCTTCCCCAGTAAATAACCAACAAGATTTACTGGACAGGATACGAACAGCGTTTGCCGAATTAGAAAACGTACAAATTCAACGGGCCACAGCAACTGTACAAAGAAGAATTGAAATGTGTCTTCAAATGAACGGACAGCATATAGAACATTTGTTATAATTCAATTTTATTATTTTATTTATTTATTGTTGATTGTTAGATTGTTATAATTTTTAAGTTCTCTAAAACAAGTTTAGAAGTTTAGTTTAGAGAACAGTCTCGAACTTAGTAGATATGGTTAAAAATAATGTAAACAATTTATTACATTTTTTATAACTTTAACTTTTCCGAAACGAAAAAATTTCGTTTCAATCCTCTTCAATTTTCTCTTGTTCATTAGCGATAAATGAGGATGTTTTTCATTAAAAACATGGCACGTTCTCTCCAATATTTTGTAACATTCTCCGCGAATATAAAATAAATTGAGAATATCAGCTTTTGAGTGTTATTTTATTTTAATTTAAAAGTTTCAAATCAGCTGTCATGTTGAATAGAAAAGGAAAACAATTGTTTTTCCATGGCTTACTACGGGAAGGTGTAAGCATTTAGCAAATACATATGATAGTTTAATAAAAACCTGATTATTTCGAAAATGGTTAGGAATAGGTATAGGGAACCTTAATACAGTTCGATAGAAAATTAAATTCTACATTCGATAGTGCATAAAGTTATTTAAACATGCATGCATAAAGTTAACAAACATTTAAAAAAAACGGACTTTAGCGGCTTTGAAAATGTGAATGTTTGCCGCTGAATTTAGGACACCCTGCATAAAAATAGACAAATTTAATGAAAAAAATAGAAACCTAAGATTATTTACCGATCGTCTGCAAAATATGAAGATAATATCTTCAAAACTTACAAAAATATGAGATTTTAAAATTTGGTAGCCCGAAGGCTCATTTTTGGTTCAAGGTCAGGTATCTTAAGAACGCTTGAACCTAGGTATAGGACATGCTACATAAAATAGCATTAAAATTCTCCGTAGAATCCAAAAATATCATAAAATACAGGGTGTTCCATTTAAAATAAGCAAGTTGATACCAACTTCCGGTTAAACCGGAAGTGACAGGAAGTTGAAAATATTTCAAAAAAGAAGTACCCCTTGACCTTAACTTAATCCCAAAATTTGAAATTTTTATCTAAATGGCATCATCAAAAACTTTTAATGAACGGGTTGCGTGAATAACCCTGTATATTGTCGAGAAGCTTATTGTAAACTGAATAATATAAAATAAAAATATTCGGGGTGTCCCATTTAAAAAAATTATAAGTTTGTGTTGTATCTCGAAAACAACAGCTCACAAAAAATCTGGTTCGTTCCCTGGGGAGCGGTCCGAAATTTATATCTTTATAAAGTTGAGAAAAACCTGCCTGGGACACAAACTTGTAAGGCGTTTTAGGCATAAATAGCTCATTTTTTCCTTAAAAAAGCAGTGGACTCTTTCACTAATGCGTCTTCTGTGGAGATAGCACAATAATCCCCATCGAGACTTAAAGCTGCTCTTTAATATTTCAAAAAGGATTTACCAAATCAATCTTCTCCCGAACATTTACTTTAAATATTCTAAAAGTTGCATAATAAAATAAGGAAACATTAAATTTTAAAGTTGGTAAGTATTTGCGGATAATGACCGTCCTTAAGTAAAGCTAATACACTCTCTTACCATTTTCAAACAAGAGTTTACCTCCGAGTTTATCAAGTTTGCTGAGTAAATTTGCCAAAGAGAACCGCAAGCCGCGTTGTAACGAGCTTTCAGAATTCTTTTGTTTTGAACTTCAGTACGGTTAAGAAGGGTTAACAGAGAGTTACAAAAGATATTCTGTATCTAAGTTTGTAAAGAAAGTTTTTGTTTTTTTTTCTCAACCACAGAACGTATCTAATTACATATTCATTGAACATATAGACTAATACGATAGTTTTCGATACATAATATAAAAAAATATATTTTAGGCAAAAGTGTAATGAAATTAATCTATTTACCTTTAATTTTTATATCCTGTGTGGTCTCGTGAATGCGTTGACCATATAAGAAAAATATTAGTATTTTTTAGCTTCTAATATAGAAAATAGAAAAATGAATGTATACCCCATCTGCCGAGCCATCTGAAATACTTTTAATTGTTTTTGTGAAATAAAAGATTGCTCCAGCAGATTTTTCATTGCTCTTTTGGTTTTTGAGATACAGGGCGTTTTTGAAAATGTTGCATTTTCAAGCACCTCTCGAATCCCAGCTACCTGATAAGTAATCAAAAAAACGAAAAAATAAATATACGGGGTCAGGTCAAAAATTTATCGGACTCTAATTTTTTTGTTTTAATGGGACACCCTGTATATTATTCTTTATGTTTATTAGGAATAATGTGGGCTTTGCAAAAATTCAAAACAAAGCAATAATAAATAATTTTACTTAAAACTTAAGTTAGGAAAAACAAAAGTTTGAAAAAGTAAAGAGTGTTAAACTTGGTTTTCAAAATGTCGGCCATTTTCCCGAATGCAAATTTGGCATTTTCGTTATTCTTCTAATAGCGTTCAAAAGAATTGTAGGCCTTCCTTGCAAATTTCGGAAAGTTAAATCGATTGTCGCACGAAGCTCTGCTACAGACTCATACCTGAAAAGAATGTTTACCTTATCTGCCGAGCCATCTGCAGTACTTTTAATGTACCGGGTGTACAACTAAGAAAGGAGGCCGGCTGTATCTCGGAAACCGTTTATCCCATGATGTTGAAAAATTTTTTTCTCAGAAATTCACCCAGTGAAGGTATATCAAAATTAACTTTATATTAATCTCTGCTAAATTACGAATATTTTTTATTAAGGGTTTTTTTCTAGCTGTTCAAATTAAGAGTGGAGGAAAGGGCAAATGTTTGTTTTTTAAAACGGACATAACTTAAGTAATAATTAACGGATCTTGATGATTTTGGCCTTGTTGAGAAGGGCATTTATGAATTACATTATTTTAAATTTCGTTCCAATCGCGAGATGGCGCTTTCTGACAATTTCTTAAATTTAACGTGTTTTATTAAAAATTTTAAATGAATTGATATATTTATTATAGGCCAGTGTTACGGAGCACAAAAGAATCAAGAAAACGGCGCAAAAAGCAAGTTGATATCTTTTTTTTTAACGGAAATATGAAGAAAATTCTAATTTTTTAGTATAATTTCGGAGCAGGTTGTTAAAAGACGCATTAAATAAGTGTAGATTAACAAAAGATGTGGCATATTATTTTTTCATTTTGCCATTAGATAACTAACGGAGGAACCAGAATAGCTATTTTCAAAAAACTAACAAATGAAAATATAACAATGAATTTTTCTGAGAAATAATATGAAGCGGAAAAGGTTATAAAATAGCGAGAACTGATCAAAAGTATTTTGTTAACTAATAATTAGGGTCGTGTCAACTGCTCAAAGTGCCTACCGTCATTTTGAATACATAAGCGGAGCCTCTCTGGGGTAGATTGAACTGCTACTTCTATTTCCATCGCAGGAATAATCTCGATAGCGTTTTGAATTCGGTTAATAAGGTTCTCCCTCGTTGTTGGTCTGATATTAAACACCATGTCCTTTAGTCGTCCCTACAAATAAGAATCCAGACAAGATAAATCTGGGGAACGAGGGAGCCAGGGGAATAAACTACCTCCACCTATCCACCTCCCTGAAAACCGATCGTCTAGGAACTGTCTGACATTGATAGAGAAATGAGCCGGACAGCCATCATGTTGGTAAATCACCTTCTGTCTCTTCGGTATATCAATGTTTTCCAGTAAATCTAGTAGCTGATTTTGGAGAAAGTGTAAATAAATTCTCCCATTTAAAGGTTCATCGAAAATTATTGGACCTGAAATCCTACCATCTATTATGCCAGACCTTACTTTGGTGCTCCAGCCGCCTTGAATCTGAACTTCTTGCATCTAACGAGGATTATGTTCCGACCAATAATGTAAGTTATGTAAATTTACCCCACCATCGGAACGAAATATTGTTTCATCGTCCACAAAATACTTGAAAGGATCTGGGGATCCTCATCTATCATACCAAGAAGCCAGTGACAATCGTGCAGCCTTTGATAGTAGTCTTGAGGCGTTAAAGCCTGGTGCAATACCATATGGTACGGATGCAGTCTGAAAATTAAAAAATAAATGATTGGATCACTGTTTCCCACAAATAAAAGGTTGAACAGTGTTGTCACGAGTCAAGATAAAAAGTGTGTCTTGTTAAGCATAGTATACTTTCCAATTTTGTTACTTCAATAGTTTTCTCAAGTTAGCAAAGTTATTATATATGTAAAATATATAATAAATTTATCTTGTTTTGCCATTTTTAAAAATATTAAAAGTTTTTTTACTAAACTTTACTATTTTATACTATAAAAGCTTAAAATTTAAATTTTACTTTTAAGGAGTCAATTCACTTCCGTAGATTAACCTTATATAAATGTAAATATCGTTTATGTAGAATTGAAAAATTCTGCCCTCTGTTTTGCGTTTTTTTTTAATATAGCGTTATGGAAATAAAAACAATTAAATTTTTAGCGTATAGTGGAAAAAATATTTTATATGAAAAAATAAATTTAGCCGGTTTTGCTGTTCGAAAAAAATATAATTTATGATTTTACATCTAAAAAATATCAAAGATATTACGCCACGAGACGAAACTATTATTTCCGGAAATTTTGTCTACACTTATATTTTTCGGAAATCTTTGTATTTCCAATACTTACTCTATATGGAGAAATAAAAATATTAGCCGATCTAGTGTTTAAGACGATTGGGTTACTTTAAGGATTACGCATTTCTGTAAAACTACAATGTTATTAAAAAATAACTTTGCTCAAATTCTTGATTTTTTTTTTATTTACACTTAGCTGTTTTATTTTGACGCTCGCTAATTTTTGCCAAAGCCTACTACTCTTTTAGCACGCCGTATAGTTGAATGGTAACGCATTTGAGATATATTCTTTATGAAAGGGGTGTGTTAATTATAGCAAATAAATTAAACATGAATTAAAGAAGTTAAAGAATACTTAAAATATTTGTAGTATAAGAATTGATAATTAGATACCACGTAAAAATTCGTTTAGAAATGCTCCAGTATCTTATAAGAGTGTCAAGTAATATTTTCTTTTGCTTATATCTCCGTAAATGAAAAAGATATCAACTTGCAGTTTGCGCTATCTTCTTGTAACATTGGCCTATAATAAATATATCAATCCATTCGAAATGTTTAAGAGAACACGTTAAATTTGAAAGAAATTGCCAGAATGCGCCATCTGAAAGCCTAATAAATGTCCTTTTCAATCGTTAAGATCCGTTAGTTATTACTTGAGTTATGTCCGTTTTAAAAAACAAACATTTACCCTTTCCCCCACCCTTTATTTGAGCAGCTAGAGAAAAAATCCTTAATAAACAATATTCGTAATTTAGCAGAGATTAATATAAAGTCAATTTTGATATTCCGTCACTGGGTGAATTTCTGAGAAAATCTGCCTCTTCTAATTGAGTACGCATGTTAAATTTTTCGTGGAATAAACGGTTTCCCAGATACAGCCGGCCTCCTTTCTTAGTTGTACACACGGTACAGGGTACCCCATTTCAGCACTATTCCGAGGTATCTCCCTTATTTCTAAAGATAGAAGGTTGCGGTTTTCGCGACATATGCTAGTTTTTTGTGAAATTGTTCCAGCAGATTTTTCATTGCTGTTTTGGTTTTTGAGATACAGGGCGTTTTTGAAAATGTTGCATTTTCAAGCAATTCAGTGCCGCTTACAGAATAAGTATACGGGGTTAGGTCAAAAAGTTATCGGACTCTAATTTTTTGTTTTAATGGGACACCCTGTATATTATTCTTTATGTTTATTAGAAATAATGTGGCCTTTGCAAAAATTCAAAACAAAACAATAATAAATAATTTTACTTAAAACTTAAGTTAGGAAAAACAAAAGTTTGAAAAAGTAAAGAGTGTTAAACTTGGTTTTCAAAATGACGGTCATTTTCCCGTGTACAAAATTGGCATTTTCGTTATTCTTCTAATAGTGTTCAAAAGAATTATAAGCTTTCTTCGCAAATTTCGGAAAGTTAAATCGATTGTCGCACGAAGCTTCGCTACAGACCGATATCGTGTTTTATATACAGGGTGGCACATCGAAAATGAAACAGAGGCATTTACGGGCAGCTCATATTTTTTTTGAAAATCGCGATCGTCGATTTTGTTTTCGAGGGGGACACTAAATTGTCATAAAATCATGTTCATACCTGCAGCCCCCCAGGCGGGGGTGTCACCAACCCTAAAATCTTAAATGGAAAGTTCGATTCCCTTCAAAATTATTAAAATATCATGTACAGGGTGTCCGGATTTGGTTGCAAAAGCAGGGTATCTCGCTTATTTTTAAAGATAGAACCTTGCGGTTTTGACGAACCCGAGCTAATTTTTTGTGAAACTCATGAAGCCATAAACAAAATTTTCATAGCCTTCTTCGTTTATGAGATACAGGGCGAAATAGAAAAATTTGCATTTTGGGACCCCCCTCGTATCTCGGTTATCCTTTAACTTAACGCAAAGGGAAAAATTGCTGCTTATGCAGTTTTTTACGCTGGATCCAGTGGCGTAGTCATATTTTTCATTTGAGTTGTTATTTTTTAGATATGACCAAAGTTGTGTTTTTTTAAATGGGACACCCTGTATATTTGTCCAAAAATTGATTTCTCCTTTTAAAAGCTTCTCAAAAATATATAATAGTATGGGTCAATTTTAATAAACAACAACAAAAATGCTGATTTTTATAATTATCATCCCAAATTTTGCAGTAGGCCATGCAAAACGATGCCGTTTTCTGTTGTTTTCTTGGAAGCAAATGACATTTCCCAGTTTTGTACGCGTATATAAACTATAGCGCTAGTTTTATGTATTTATTTATTGTGTAAAAATATATTTGTATTATTATGGAAGAAAACCAAACTTTCGAACATTATGAAAAGTACGATATGTTAGCTTGTTTTATATTAAGTAATGAAAATGTTGAAGCGGCTTCTGAGATGTATTTTAACAGGTAAATAGTTAATTTTTAGGTATGTTGAAATACTATTGCTTAATTTTTATTTAGATATCCAGAAAGGAGGCAACCTAATATATCCACTTTTTATCGGATAAAAAAGAATTTACTTAATCACGGATAATTTATCAAACCTCGTACGACATATAATAAAGGAAATTACGGCTTTGGCTAATGCAGAAGCTTACCCTACAACCTCCTGTAGGGCCAGTGAAAAGTCCAAAAACTAGAGTTCAAGAAATTCTAAAAAAGCACAAATACCACCCATACAAATTTAGGCTCGTGCAGCACTTACAGCCAGGGGATGCAGAGCGTCGGGTAGTCTTCTGCAATTGGTTTCGAGAAAGATGCGATATGGTTAGAGATTTTGAAAGGAAGGTTATATGGTCAGACGAAGCACATTTCATAATTCTGGTATACTCAATAGGCACAATAGTAGATTCTGGTCCCAGGAAAATCAACACCAAATATTTCCCAGAAGACAGCAGGGCAGGTTTGGTCTAAATGTGTCCTGCTTCATATTAGGAACACATATAAAATTTTATATATTTGAGGGAAATCTAACAGCCAATCGCTATATAGAAATTTTAGAGGCAGCTATACCTGAATTACTTGACGATGTTCCTCTAGCGCAAATTAACGAAATTTATTTTCCAGGACGGTGCTCCTGCACACAATTCTGGAATGATGAGATTATTTCTGGACAATAATTTTACCAATCAATGGATCGATTGTCGATTTTAGATTTCTTTCTATGGGGATATCTGGAAAATACAGTTTACAAAGACCACTATGATAATTTAGAAAATGCAATAAGAGAAAATTTTCGCTATTTACAAAATCATCCCGTTATTTTGCTTAATTCCCTAAAACGAATACGAAAATTGTGCGAAGCATGCATAGAACAAAATGGAAATCAGTTTGAACAGTTCTTTTGATTTCCTTGGTTACTGTAGTTCTTATACGACAGTTGATTTTTGCTGAAAGGCTTGTTACATAATAATTTATTACTGTTTTGTTCTTGTGTTACATAAATCTTAGGTAGGTGGTACTTTTTTGGTGCGAAATTATCAATACATATTTTGATAAATAGATTTAATTACATATTTATTTTGATTTATTGTTAGGATGTATTGTTAACGACTTTAAATAAAAGGCAGCATTGTTTTGCATGGCCTACTGCAAAATTTGGTATGATAATTATAAAAATTAGGATTTTTCTATCTTTAAAAATTAGCGAGATACCCTGCTTTTGCAACCAAATCCGGACACCCTGTACTTTAGTTCAGTAGTTTTACAGATTAATTGATTTAAAGCTTAAAGTAGACTTTAATACATCAGATTAGTGGAGATCAATTAAAGCATGAAATTTGCCAAGTGGTGTAAAAATAACTAATGAGGAGACTGATGTTATTATGAAATGCATTTTTAACTCTTACGTCACTTACGCAAGCATACGGAGTTCTTTAATTTTAGGGTTTTAAAAACTTGAGTCTAAAAAAACTGCATAATAATAAATAACAAAAGCGTACTTACGCGTCCTCCAAGTGAATGTTCAAAATGACCACCTTCACTCTCCATGCAGTAATAGAGGTTTTGCTCAAAACGTTGCCGTACGTGCTGCAATATTTCAGGCGTAATTTGAAGGCACTCACTTACAATTCTTTGTTGCAAATCTTGTTATGAAATCGGTTGAGTCGCATAGATTTTGCTTTTTAGGTGACCCCATAGAAAGAAATCTAGAGGTGATAAATCTGGCAATCTGGGGGGCCATTCAATGGAACCTCTTCTACAAAGAACCTGGAAACGTCTGATGTAAATATTGTCGAACAAATATTGCATAATGTGGCAGTGCACCGTCCTGTTGGAACATCAACCTATCCTCAATGTGTTGCCGATCATTCTGATTTTTAATTATTGCTGTTAACGCTGGATCTATGGAGTCTTGTAATAATTGTAAATACATTTCACCTGTCAAATTTCCAGGCAAGAAAAAAGGACCAACTATATGATCGCCAAAAATACCAGCCCAAACATTAAATTCCACATTTATTATACAGAAAAGAGCAATTCGGTACTTATCTAAAGCTAGGACCCGTGTTTCTTGAAGGCCTTTATTTAAATTCTTGAATATTTTGACCACGTGGCTATTTATTCTTGAAACGGTGTGCTTAATTCATAAAAAATTTCGTTCAGAAATCTTAACTGAAAATGCATATCCCACAAGAAGTACTCATGTATCTAGGTTACCGATTCCTTTTTTAACAAACTGCCTTTACATGTGAGAAAAATTTCTTGTGGGAGAAAATTTAGAAAGCAAGTTAAAGAACTTTTAGTTGGGAAGGCCTATTATACGGTTGACGAATATTTTACTGATAGATCTTGAGTGCATTTTTGCTAAATATTTTTTCTGTCCACCATATTTCTTTGACTGTGTATAGTTTTACTTTTAACTTTAATGTATTGTTCGTCTTATCTTTTAACTGACATTTTCAATATATTGTTATCACTGGATATCTTGTGTGTCGCTATTTATATAATACATCTATATTTATAGTTTTTTTATTTGCTTTCAATTATTTAAAAATTTTTTATTTAGCTTTGTCAATGATGCTTTTATTTTAGACAATAAAGCTTTTTTGAGTTTTGAGTTTGAGTTAGTGGCTGTTGGGTGTGTACCTCATGATACATTCTGGGATTAGAATCGGACCAATATCGGCAGTTATCGTCTGCCTCATATGAAAATTGCGTAAGTCCACTTTTTAGATTTTAATAACTTCATAAACCAACATTAAATTTTAGCTACAAAAAAAATATTCCATCTGTCACACGTGAATGTTTGATTTTAAACAGCTTTCAATTATTTAAAAATAGTTAAAAATTATTAGCTATAGGTCAAAAAATATTCCATACAAATGTTTGATTTTAAACAGTAGTTAAAAATTATTTAGGCACTTTTCTTTTTTAATGTGAAATGGAGTTACGCAACTTTCAGATTAGGCGAGTTTTATTTATTTTACTTATTACGTTATAATTATTAATTACGTTTGTGAACAAATTGAGTAAATGACACTTGTCACATGATTTTTGATTTAACCGCAAATCTATTTGCCACGTAATAAATAAACTCGCCTATAATATATGCAAAACACTATTATCCAGTAGCTGGCGTTAGTCTCACTAGCACGTCAGCATTGGCATGGTAGTTGTGTCATGGAAGTGTTTACACGGGGTCAGATTGCACCCGCTACTGGATAAGTATAAAACAGCCTTAAATTTTTTTTCAGAAGGGATAAAACTTCAAGAAGTTATAGAATACTAAACAATGTGGTGAAGTTTAAAAGTGAGGATGAAGATGGTGCTTCTTCGATGCAAGCTAAAACCAAGCCTAAGATTCCTGTTGTTAATCAACCACTTCGAAAACCCGAATCAAAAGTTGCCGTTTTAAGTGACGTTATAATTTTTTCCAACTCAGAAAATGTATTCGACGCCGACGCAATGGAAAATCTAAAAGAGGAATGTATCCAGGCTCAGAAAATTCTAAATGTTTCAACAAAAGATTTGCAAGAAAATATCGATTCCAGTTTAAGCGGTCATGAGGATTTCGTCGAGAAAATCATAGGGCTGGATAACACCAATGGTTTGGATGCTTTTATAGACCTAGATACTATGTCAGGTTTTAGTGATGTCTCTAAAAACATTAATGCAAGTGAAATAGAAGTTTCAACATTTGAGACCTATACTGCTGAGGAAAAAGAAGATTATGGATTAAATGAAGATGAAATCTTAATGGAAAGAGAGAGCAGCTCAGAGGAGGAAGAAGAAAATGGTGCCTTAGATGATGAGAATACCAAACGCAAAAGAAAGAAATGTAGATTGGGTGACAGTCAAGACTGGGAATATAACGCTAACAAGAAAAAGAGGCAAGAAGGGGCCTCGTATATGGGAAGGAAGGATAACAAGTTTGTTGTGCGTAAGAACGAAAGAAAACTAAAAATAGGGTGTTCGTGTAAAGAAGGAAAGTCAAGAAAAAACACGTTTAAATGTTATAACATAGGAGAAGAAGAAAGACAAAAAATATTTAAAAAATTCTGGGGTTTCACATGGGAAGAAAAGAAAATATTTGTCAGTGGAAGAGCGATTGCCTCAAGTGTCAAAAGGGCCAGAACCGAAAATCTGAAGGGGAGAGCCGCAGAAAATGAGAGAGAGTATGCAAAACGATGTTTTGCAACAACTAATGGTAACAATATTAAAAAAGAAAAACATTTAAGAAATAATGAGAAACACAAATCAGTTAGAGATTTTTTTTGCCAATTTGCCAAAACTAGAATCTCATTATTGCCGGAAGTCCTCTTCTAAACTTTAACTAGAGCCCCGCTGGAAAAACAAAACGGAACTCTACGATTTTTACAAAAATGATTGGTTAACAGACAGAAATATTGAATCAGCTGGATTAACCCTTTTTAAATATATTTTTTCAAATTTGGCTCTTTTTAGTACCAAAAAAGACGAATGTGACATCTGTGTTGGACACCAGACAGGAAATGTTTCAGACCTAATTTATCAAGAACACAGAATAAAGAAAGATGAGGCGCGAAATGAAAAAGAAAAAGACAAGGAATCATTGAATGAAACTTTGGATGGATCTTCAATCCCTTTTATTGTGTCCACAGTCTGCACTTTATTACAAATTAAATTAATTCTTCATAATTTCACTTTTTTTAATCTTCATACAAAGGATGGTTACTGTTTCCTCTGGCACGAGGGAGAAGGAGAGTTAAAGGCAAACTGTTTTGCCTCGATTATTTGTACATTTTTATCTTCCAAGGTCTTACCAACCATGGATCCCAACAATGCACAGAATCGCAATTCCATTTTGTCGAATGCCCTTTTGAATTTTTCAATTGAAATTAATGTTTGCATTATTCAAAAATATTTAGAAAAGGGGCATACGCAAATGGAATGCGATTCTATGCATTCTACAATTGAAAGGAAGTTTTCAGGAAGGGTAATAAATGTACCAGCCGACTACGTTAATTTATTAAAAACTGCGAGAAAGAACCCAAGACCTTATGAGGTAGAATATTTAAACCACGCCTATTTTAAGGTTTTTCCAAAATCAACTTTTTCAATTCAATTCGTCCTGGACGTAAAACTGGTGACCCAACTGTGCAAGATATTAGAGCATTAAAATACAATTCAGACGGGTCCATATAATATAAGATAAGGCATTCTAATGAGTTTCAAATACTTCCCGTCAGATTCAATAGGAAACGCTCAATTGTCCCCGTGGAACAACTGCCAAGACTTTACCAAGGTAAATTAAAAATTAAACGTGAAAAGTTTGAACACCTCCAATCCCTAAAAAGTACAATGGAGCCAGATTACCATCCTTTTTATGATAGTCTTGAACATGAATAAGCTTTCTTTTTGTAGCTAATGTTTAATTTAGAATTATTTTTTAGTATAGTGTATAGTATTTTGTTCTTTTGTAAGTAGCTAATAAAAATGTTAATGGTAAAATGGTTGCGTTTTTAAATGAAATTTGCGTATGTCCTAAAAGGTAACGAGTTTTCATGTGATATTTACCTAAGTCCGTTAAATTATCCAAACTATAGAAAAACATTTCCTTTAACATTTCTCAATTTATTTTTCACAAAAAAAACATAATTAGAAAAGAAAATTGCAGAATTATTATTATTCTTAGAGAAACAAGAATAGAAGGTTTTTATTCGTTTATAAGTCGTTCACTCATAACTTCACAATGTTGTAATCGCCGGTCAAAATCGTCTTCGTTAAGTTCTTGCACAAGGTATATTTTGTACGGATGAAAACTATGGGCTTTAAGAATCCTCTGGATACTACGTCGACTAACACCAGACACAGTTTCCAATTAGCGCTTCCGTTCCTTCCTTCCTTATAGGATTTTGAATGTTGTGTTTTTTATTGGCCACTTATCCAGTTTCCCGAAATTTAGCCACTAGTTCCAGAACATATTTTCGATGCACGTTGCTGTTCTTATGTCGCTCATCTAATATTTGTGATGTTCAATTAGCGCACTGATTATTTCCGAAAAAATTCGAAATATTTTTTTTCAATCCTTTCTGTCGTGCTGTGTACCACGCTTAATTTAAAAAGCGTTAAAAGGTATTTAGCCACAAGGTTTGGTCGTATCATTCGCGATCTATTTAATAAATTCTTATTTAAAATCAGTAAGAGGTATTCCTTCTCTTGTCTTTTTTTCAAGAAAGAATTTAACACAATAGCGACTCTGCCACAACAACGCTTAAATCGCTATTGTCAACAGTAAAACGATAAACAGACTAGTTTGTTTATAAATAATTTACCGTCAAAATTTGTTAACAAAAATGCGTTAAAGATGTCTCAAAGATAATCGAACAAATCCAGTTTTATTTATTTTTAGGCTTTACATTTGGCATCCTTAAATAATCGTGAGAGATAAAAATGCATAGACTAAGAAAATAAAACTCTTCAGTGTAGTTGTATGGCACTTGCTGGCAAATTTCATGCTTTAATTGACTGATGCTTAAACTGCCGAATTAAAGTACATGGATTTTATTAACATTTTGAAGGGAATCGAAAGGCCTTTAAAATCAGGTAGCACTAGAGGATAGCACATAATTGCGCCACCCTGTATTTTATTTTGCTTGAAACCCCATAAAAAATCTATTATCAAAAGATCCGGAGATCGAGGGGGCCATCTTAAAGATCGGTGTGTACTAATCCAATTTTGAAGAAAGTTACCGTCTAAAAATGCCCTTAAAAGTTCAGAATTGTGGCTTGGGGCACCGTCTTGTTGAAAATAATCGGCATTATAAAGTGTCAGTGGAGCATTTTCTCAAGGATTTCTAGGTGCCGACGCGCTGTAAGGCCTCCTTCAAAAATGTTATAGACTGCGTCTTCCAAATATGAAACGCGAGACCCCAACCCCAAAGCGTCCTTGTTGTGCCCTATCAAAAATTAAATGGTTTGGAGATTTAAAGGTACGTCTTAGAAGTAGTTCTGTGCTTAGTTTTTGCTTATATGCGGTATTTAAATAACGTGTTTCTGACTTTAGTATGTGTGATTTTATGTTCAGCAAAGTGATTCGGTCCGGATTTGTGGCATTTGCCAGTAATCGAGGGTTTCAACAGAATCTTTAATTTAATTTTTTTACATTAAGTAAAAGGTATATGTGAAACTATTGCTATTAATTTATACTAAGCTATCATCATCAATGATCATCTCGGTGACCATTAAGGGATTCAGATGTTTTACATAGGGTGTATGATAGCAATTAATATAGATTTTAATTATACTAGGAGAATCAGAAACTAACTATTTTGAAGAGAGCTTATGCATTACAGATGGATAATAGGTATAGAGACGCTTTTAGTTGTTTAAGACACTTTTTTACTTCTAAATTAAAAACTATATATATATATATATATATATATATATATATATATATATATATATATATATATTTATATACAGTATGTATCAGCCAAATGGAATAAATTCGATAATAAATAAATGGGGCCGTGTTCGGAAAAACGCTTGGACCCGTCGATTGGTATTTTTAGTTGCTCATTTTCTCCAATAAAAACTTTTTATACAGGGTGTATCCTGTAACAGTGGTCAATGCCAACTTTCTTATTTCAAATGCAACACCCCGGATATTATTTAATTTTTGGATTCTTTAGGAGATTCTAAACATATTTTATGTTCAATGTCCTATACCTATCTTCAACTATTTCGGCAATATTAAGTGTTTTCAAATTTATTGCAAAAATTAAGATTAAAAAAATAAAATAATTTATTTCTTCATAATGTATAAACAAAAGTAAAAAGTTAATTTAGGAACTGTTGAATATGCTCGCCGCGAACGTCTTGGCAAATTCCTAATCTTAAATAGAAATTTCTTCTAACGTTATTTAGCATCTCAGGCGTGACCGATCTAATCGCAAGCGTTATTCGTCTTCTTAAGTTAGCTAAGTCGAGGGGTTTAGTTTTGTATACAACATTTTTAATATGTCCCCATAAGAAAAAGTCTAATGGCGTCAGATCAGGGGATCGCGCTGGCCATTCTATCGATCCTCGTCTCCCTATCCACCGATTTGGAAATATTAGTAATGGGGCGGTGCTCCATCTTGCTGAAACTTGTGGGTTTGCTGGATCCGGATACAAATTTGTCAAAGTTGGCACGACATTATTTTGGAGCAGTGCTAAATAATTATCGCCATTCAAATTGCCGTCAATGAAAAAGGAGCCTATGATATGATCCCTAACAATTCCTGCCCAAACATTAACCTTTTCAGGATATTGAGTATGTTCTTCGCTGATCCAGTGAGGATTTTCCCTAGACCAATAGCGGCAATTTTGACGATTTACATGACCGTGAAGTGTAAAGGTGCACTCATCCGAAAACAAAACATGTTCTAATTGAATAACATTGTTATCTAACATAGCCATCATTTGTTCACAAAAATAAGTTTTCCTATCATAATCGTCTTCCATGAGCTCCTGAGTTGGTATCACTTTATAGAGATGCATTTTATTTTCTTTTAATGTTCGAATAATCGACGAATGGCTAATATCGAACATTGCGGAGGCTTGTCGACTAGAAATATGTGGGTTTTCCTCAAACTCAAGCATAATATCCAATTTAGTATCATCATTTATTGAATTGGCAGCCGCTTTTTTTATCTGCCTCACATGTCCAAGCTCGCGAAACTGCTTTTCTATTTTACTAATTGTCCCTTGGGATATATGCGGCAAATTTGGAAATTTTTCATGAAATAAGCGAGCAATTTCCACTTGTGTTCGTGTGTTATCTCCATAACCAATCATTTGTAGAATTGTTATTTTATGCATTTCTGTTAAAGGAACGATTTTTCTGATATTAGGTATTATGCAGTTAACGAAATTCAAAAGACTATGACACTGACACTGACAACTACTGTCTTGCAAAGAGAAAGGCCAGGCATTTTACACAAAAGTAAACAAAACTTAAAAGTAAACAAAACTGGCTCTTTTTGTTCCATATCAATAAAAAGGAAGGCTAAAATGGTTTTTGCTTACATTCTTAATATGAAGACCTAAATGGTAAATAAGTATTGAGTGTGTTGTAGCGAATTTTTGTAATCAAATAAATAGTTCAGTAACCAGAGCCACTTTCATGAATAATAATAAATTCGAAATAAATAAAATAAAAATAAATTTGAAAACACTTAATATTGCCGAAATAGTTGAAGATAGGTATAGGACATTGAACATAAAATATGTTTAGAATCTCTTAAAGAATCCAAAAATTAAATAATATCCGGGGTGTTGCATTTGAAATAAGAAAGTTGGCATTGACCACTGTTACAGGACACACCCTGTATAAAAAGTTTTTTTTGAGAAAATGAGCAACTAAAAATACCAATCGACGGGTCCAAGCGTTTTTCCGAACACGCCCCCATTTATTTATTATCGAATTTATTCCATTTCGCTGATACACACTGTATATATATATATATATATATATATATATATATATATATATATATATGTATATATATATATATATATATATATATATATATATATATATATATATATATATATATATGTTTAAATACTTTTTTATTTTCTTGGGTTCGGGTCCTTCTAAACGAAAATTAACACATTCCTTTTGAAAGTCACATGTTACAAAATCTTCATCAGAATACATAAAATGGAGTTCTTCTCTCAAAATTAAAATCCGAAGATTATTATTTTTATTATATTACAATACAACAGCACATTTTTACAATTATACATATAGTTTAGACATAAATAAAACTTTCACGAACAACACGAGAACGAATACTGTACAGTAAGTAGGTATCTAATATCTCGAAAATATTTTTAATTTTGGGATGAAATATGATACATGAAAATTGTTTGCAGTATATTTCGGAAAGATAGATTTTTGTAAATTATGTTAATTCGGAAAAGGTCCGATTTTATAGAGTGAACAATTAAAAAAATTGTATCATAAAAATTTCTAATATTTTTTTTCTTCATGGACCATACATTAGTTATTTCTTTTGTCTTTGGCTGATACGCTTCTAAATGGTACTCATTTACCATTGGCGTTCTGGTTTGGTAAGTAGTAATTTGTTTTCGTTGCAATTATGAAAATAAATGTGTAGTAAAAAGAATTTCTTTAATATAAATATTTTGTCATAAAAATCCCGTCTCTTGCAGCATTATTGTTTGGTCCCATTCCTCTCCTGAGTAGTCGTCATTTGGTATACAGAAAAATAATTAGCTGCTCCATCATCTCGTCTAATGCACCGTTAAGTTTCCACATTCTTTTCTCATGCTTAATTACATGTTCTACACACTTTTAGCAAGACTTGCTTCAATGCCTGTAAAAGGAAATCTGTTAACATTTCTATTAGATTAATTGGACGCATTGTATATTGTAAATACGGTTTCTACTATTTCGAAAGACAGTGATCGGCATAATCGCTTCGTTCCAGACATTACTCAATTATTAAGTAGATCCATTTGTTACATTAGTAGGGATGAAATTGAAAAAGGAGGTTCATATTGGATAAAGTTGTCAACTACATATTTGAGCAATGTCTGGAGGAAAAGAGTATTCAATAGAAAGATTTACGGGCAATGCCCTTCATACAAAAATACAGAGATTTTATTCGTAAAAGCTTAAATGTACACTTTTAAAAGTATTAAATAATTCACTGGAATAATGTCACATTTGTTCTTTCTCAAATGACGGTTAGATGGCGCTAGTGTCATTATAAATTGACATAATTCCACTTATTATACAATACTTTTAAAAGATCTTAATGAACTTAAATGAATTTTGAGATGTGTCACTATTCTTTGGAATGAGATATACTCAATTTTAGTATTGTATACTCTGAAAAGTTTATGAGTAATACAATACGACACAAAAGATTTGGAGAATAGCTAAAGTTTTTATAAGAAAACTAAAGGACATAAGAATGAATTTACCAAATCAATGTGGGTATGGTAAATCGTACACTCAAGAGACAAAATGCCCAAGAGTCAAGGATCATTATAATAATATTCAGATACGTGAAATCAGGCATAGCGTCTGGTCAACCCAACGGAAAAAGTTCACGGAAGCAGCTTTCATAAAAAGGAATCATGGTATTTTTAATGGAATCATGGTATTTTTAATGAGCCTGGCGTGGATATTTCAAACATTTGGAAGCCGATTTTACCTTACCTTCACGCTTTAGACCATCAGGGGACAGAGACTTCAAGCGTCACCGTACAGGGTGTCCGGATTTGGTTGCAAAAGCAGGGTATCTCGCTTATTTTTAAAGATAGAACCTTGCGGTTTTCACGAACCTGAGCTAATTTTTTGTGAAACTCATGAAGCCGTAAACAAAATTTTCATAGCCTTCTTCGTTTATGAGATACAGGGCGAAATAGAAAATTTTGCATTTTGGGACCCCCTCGTAACTCGGTTATCCTTTAACTTAACGCAAAGGGAAAAATTGCTGCTTATGCAGTTTTTTACGCTGGATCCAGTGGCGTAGTCACATTTTTCATTTGAGTTGTTATTTTTTAGATATGACCCAAAGTTTTGTTTTTTTAAATGGGACACCCTGTATATTTGTCCAGAAATTGATTTGTCCTTTTAAAAGCTTCTCAAAAATATATAATAGTATGGGTCTCTTTTAATAAACAACAACAAAAATCCTAATTTTTATAATTATCATCCCAAATTTTGCAGTAGGCCATGCAAAACAATGCTGCCTTTTATTTAAAGTCGTTAACAATATCTACATCCTAACAATAAATCAAAATAAATATGTAATTAAATCTATTTATCAAAATATGTATTGATAATTTTGCACCAAAAAAGTACCACCTACCTAGATTTATGTAACACAAGAACAAAACGGTAATAAATTATTATGTAACAAGCTTTTCAGCAAAAAACAACTGTCGTATAAGAACTACAGTAACCAAGGAAATCAAAAGAACTGTTCAAAGTGATTTCCATTTTGTTCTATGTACTTCGCTTCGCACGATTTTCGTATTCGTTTTAGGGAATTAAGCAAAATAACGGGATGATTTTGTAAATAGCGAAAATTTTCTCTTGTAAATTCTATTTTCCAAATATCACCATAGAAAGAAATCTAAAATCGACAAATCTGGGGACCTAGGGGGCCATCTTATAGGTCCATTTGTTCCGATCCATTGATTGGTAAAATTATTGTCCAGAAATAATCTCGTCATTCCAGAATTGTGTGCAGGAAAATTTCTATATAGCGATTGGCTGCTAGATTTCCCTCAAATATATAAAATTTTATGTGTTCCTAATATGAAGCAGGACACATTTAGACCAAACCTGCCCTGCTGTCTTCTGGGAAATATTTGGTGTTGATTTTCCTGGGACCAGAATCTACTATTGTGCCTATTGAGTATAACAGAATTACTGAAATGTGCTTCGTCTGACCGTATAACCTTCCCTTCAAAATCTCTAACCATATCGCATCTTTCTCGAAACCAATTGCAGAAGACTACCCGACGCTCTGCATCCCCTGGCTGTAAGTGCTGCACGAGCCTAAATTTGTATGGGTGGTATTTGTGCTTTTTTAGAATTTCATGAACTCTAGTTTTTGGAATCCCTATGCTCTTTTCACTGGCCCTACAAGAGTTTGTAGGGTAAGCTTCTGCATTAGCCAAAACTATAATTTCCTCAGCCTCCCGATTTTCTTTATTATATGTTTTCGTACGAGGTTTGATAAATGATCCATGATTAAGTAAATTCTTTTTTATCCGATAAAAAGGGGATATATTAGGTTGCCTCCTTTCAGGATATCTAAATAAAAATTAAGCAATAGTATTTCAACATACCTAAAAATTAACTATTTACCTGTTAAAATACATCTCAGAAGCCGCTTCAACATTTTCATTACTTAACATAAAACAAGCTAAGATATCGTACTTTTCATAATGTTCGAAAGTTTGGTTTTCTTCCATAATAATACAAATATATTTTTACACAATAAATAAATATAAAAAACTAGCGCTATATTTTATATACTCGTACAAAATTGGGAAATGTCATTTGCTTCCAAGAAAACAAAAGAAAACGGCATCGTTTTCCATGGCCTACTGCAAAATTTGGGATGATAATTATAAAAATTAGGATTTTTGTTGTTGTTTATTAAAATAGACCCATTCTATTATATATTTTTGAGAAGCTTCTAAAAGGACAAATCAATTTCTGGACAAATATACAGGGTATCCCATTTAAAAAAACACAACTTTGGGTCATATCTAAAAAATAACAACTCAAATGAAAAATGTGACTACGCCACTGGATCCAGCGTAAAAAACTGCATAAGCAGCAGTTGTTCCCCTTGCGTTAAGTTAAAGGATAACCGAGATACGAGGGGGGTCCCAAAATGCAAAATTTTCTATTTCGCCCTGTATCTCATAAACGAAGAAGGCTATGAAAATTTTGTTTACGGCTTCATGAGTTTCACAAAAAATTAGCTCAGGTTCGTGAAAACCGCAAGGTTCTATCTTTAAAAATAAGCGAGATACCCTGCTTTTGCAACCAAATCCGGACCCCCTGTACACGTCTAGTATATAAGGCCATAACTGCTGGGTATTTAGTTTACACCTGAAAACCATTGGACGATACTATTCGAAACGTTGTGACTAGAACAATAAATACTATGTATTTACAACAGAACGAGCAGTTTAGTGAACATCCTATATTGTCTGCCACCTTCAGACAAAAGGGGAAATAAATTTTAGTTTAATTTCCCATCGGAAATAACATCGGTTGTAGATATAAGCCAATTGAATCGTAAATGAAGTTTAATGGTAGTAAGATGGAGGGGGGGGGAGAAGCCTAACGACTAGGTCTGAAAAACCCTTTTCGCAAACCCTGGACCCACCCACCTCACTTCACTTCTTTACGAAGGCGGCCCGTCCTTCTACATTTCTTCCCCATTCGAGATGTATTTCTTCCTTGGAGAGGGACTCAGCGCCGAAAGCATTCTATCGTAATCCTGCCCACCTTCTACACGTGCCAACAAGATGATAGGGATCCTCCTCCTTTGCCCCACAGTTAGGACAATCAATGTTGTCCGCTAACCCCAGCTGGTACATGTGCCTGTTTAGTTTACAGTGTTCTGTCAAAATGCCAATTTGTCGACTCCTTGACACATCAACCAAGTTGCCTTAGATCGGCGTGGGTTGGGTAGCATTTCTTTTGCCTGTCTACAGTAGTTCGTTCTTGACCAATTCTTCTTTGCCTTTTCCTAGACCGTTTTACTCAGGGCCAGCGAGCAGTAATGTTTACTTATACACAGGCAGAGTTCTGGGCCCGAGAATTGGAGCGTCGATCTGCTTCTGGCGAACTCATCCACTTTCTTATTGCCTTCGACACGACTATGCGCAGAGATCCATTTTAATCTCACCACCTTTGTTGTTGCTAGCTCACTTAGTGCATCTCTGCATTCCTGGACTAAGGCTGAGCACATCCTGGGGCTTACCGATCTTTAAGTGAAATTGCTGTTTGGGGAACTTCGGATGCCTTAAAATAAAGAAAAAATTGGCGGGTTTTATGAATCTGGGTGGTAGAAAAGTGTACAATGTGAGAAGAGGGTACAGCGACGAGGTATGTCGTAAATTATTTAGGTAATGGAAGAAAATATGCCAGTTAAATCCCAGATCACACTCTTCAAATTTGTTTTTTAAGGTTCAATAGAGAAAAAGTTGATTGGCTTGTAATAATTTTCTTGATGATACCATATAAATGAGCGGTGGAGCGTTGTCTACTCAGAAGATAAAAGTTTTTTTTGAGAACGTTAGGTATTATTAGTGAGGTTTGTGGTCAGCTTGTTGGTGCTTTTGGTGAATGGGCAATTAATAAGAAAATGCCTAGGGTCGTAGGTGCTATTGACTGTACCCATATGAAAATATCAAAACCATCTATTGACGGTATATAAACCGAAAAGGAGTATGTTCCATCAACGTTCAAGTTACTTGCAATGCTAGGGAGATATTTACTAGTGTTGACGCTTCTTGGCCGGGTTCTGTGCACGATAGCCGAATATGTATAATAACCTAGAAGAAGTAGCTATGTTAGGCGATGAAGGTTATGGTGTTGCACGGTGGTTATTAACACCATTTAGGAATCCAACAAATGATATTGAAAGAAATTATAGTGTACGGCATACGAGTGAGCATGGTATCATAGAGCGCTGTTTTGGTCAGTTGGAACGATGTTTTCCGATGCCTAATTACAATATTTGCTTAAAAACTAGCACAATTTCAAAATATATTGTGCATTTGTCCTTCATAATATAGCAAATTATTTTTTTATGTTATGAAGGACAAAATAAACGCACTTAGAATATAATATAGCAAGGATAAATAGATGCATCCAATAGCTCCTGCGATTAACAAAACGTATCGCGTGCAGACTCCAGAAAAGATGGCTAGATGATGTGAAATCAATAGCGGGTATCACATGGCATATAGAGCAAGTTGGAAGATATAGGTGGAATAATATTATTATTGTCCTACCATGGATAATGAATGGCTGAGAAGAAGAAAAAGAATATAGCAAAACAACTGCATGAGCCAGACATCCATTTTGATCCAGTAGAAGTAGAAATACATCATCAGGACGAACAAATAATTGAAGATATTCAAGGACAAATTCTATATCGGGTACTTAGCGCAAAAATGAAGTCGCTGCAGCTGTATTTCATTACGCCATTAACTAATCGTAAAAGAAACAAGGAACATGTTTTGAATTATTAATTTAATAACAGTCAACAAACTAAATGGTTTTTGTTTTAAAGAAACTAAAATAAATAGTGATTTCTTAAAAATAAATAGCAGTTATAATTATTGATATTTAATCCTGTCCTGGGCTTTAGTAGCAGTGTTTCGGCAGCTTCAATTTGCTTTTTTAAACGTGACTTCTAGCATTGTGCCAGTGGCATATCTTCATTCACCGCTATTGTAATGCTTTCACTACTTGCTGTTTCTCCTTTGACAATGAAGGATGAGGCTGGGTCACTGTTTTCTTTGGATTTTCCTAAAAAGAGAAATAGAGAAACATATTTTAAAATTACAATTACTACGGGTTTTTGAGTTCGGCAGCAAATTTAGAAGCTGGAAAAATACCTAACCTAAATTTTAAATTATATGAAAAACTATAGCTTGGGCGCACTTTTATTTTATACAGATAATGCAAAAAAAATGAAAGCCGTTTTTTGTACTTGTTTCTTTAACTAATCATCTCTCTCTTGATTCAAAAAAATTTTGCCTATTCAAAAGGCGCAGTGCAGCGTGAATTTTTAGAACAATACCGGAAATGAATAACCTGGTTGAAATTTCATTCTTTTTCCTAAGTTGTATTTTTTTATACCTAAGGGGGAACTGCACGCAGTATTATGGATCATTTGCAAGCCTTCCGCCGCTGCAATATTATGATAAAGCTGTAAGAGATATTTATTAGCTTCAAGGTGATTTAATTAGGGAAATATGTATAGTTGGACGCTAAATACGAATTGTTATGAAATAATTAAACCTATAATTATAAAACAGAAGTCGATTTGTCCATTTTCGACCATTTTTTGACGCAAATGCCATCGCATATAATTTTTTTATCCACAAAATGGCTCTTGCGCCTTGCATTGATCCTTTGCCTACGTAACTGCAAAATTTGAAGTGGTAAATCGTACTCATTTCTTTGTATTTCTGCAGCGCGTGAACCCTTTTGAATCCATTTTTAACCGAAATCAGTACACGTAAATACACGTAATACAAGTACATGTAGAACTATATTTACTTATATTAAGTAGCTAAAAAACTACTTACTTTGAATTTTGGTTAAAATTTTAGGGTCCCCATATGGATGACATGGTAACATTTTTGTTAAAAGGCCAACATTTCGGAACAAAATTGGGGATTAGTAGAATGTAAAAAAAATGTTACTAAAAAACTACTTATTCAATTAAGCACAAATTTTGTACAAAAATCAAGTGTGACATGACTAGTAAAAATTTGGAGCGAATCCAAGATGGCGAAATAAAATGGCGGCCTAATAAAATGTTTAAAAAAACAGTCTCAAAATACGAATTATTCGATCGATTTCAAATTTTGGACAAGAATTAAGTGTGATATAGAGATGAACTGGCTAAATTCAAGGTGGTGGAACAAAATGGCGACTAAATAAAATGTTAAAAAATCAGGATAATCAAACTAGATGCAATATAGGGATAAATTGGTTTATTCAACATGGAGGAACAATATGGCGGTATAATACAATTTTGAAAAATTAGTGTAAAAAACTATTTATTCAATTGATTTTAACTTTTGCCGAAGGACAAGCGTGACATAGGTAGAAACTGGTAAAATATTAGTACGAATACATTATGGTGGAACAAAAGGACGACCTATTAACATCGGTAAATTTTCTTTACTCGGAACTTCCCTCGTTATGAATCTTTCCATTTGTTGAGAATAGTGAAGTGTGTGTCATTTATTAAAACATATATTAGTGTCTCTTTAAACATTTTTACTTGAGATAAAGTGGATAATTAGTTTTTTTAGTAATAATTTTTTTTAACGTTTCACTAGGCCGCCATTTTGTTCCGGCATATTGGTTTTTACCGAAATATTACCAGGTCATCCTCATATGATTCTTAATTTTGGACTAAAATTAACACAGACAAACCGACAGACGGACTGACGGAATTGATAAAACATATTTTTTGGACGCTAAAACGTGAAGATATGAATAGAATAGAATAGAATAGAATAGAATTTATTAATGAAGACAGCTATTACACTTTTCACACGTCATAAGGAGAATTAAAATTAATAAATTTAGAAATACATAATTTTACAAAAATGATAATAATTAAATTTAAATCAATAATATAAAATAATTACAATACATATAAAAAGACAAACTATGCTTAATTTAAACGAATATAAACACTAACTAAATTTAAATAAATATACAAAATTACAATAAATATATAGAATAAATACCAACTAAGTAAATGTCAAACAACACAAATTTTACAGGATAATGAAAATCTATGGTCAGTCTTGTAGAGTTCTAAAAGAGTTAGGTAAACCTTCAGCTATTTCTTCTAACGAAAAAAAGGCACGACCCAGGAATACAGCTTTTAACCTAAGTTTCAGCTGCTTAGGTGCCAGAAGCCTGATGTTAACTGGAAGCAGGTTATAAAATTTTATTCCATAATAGTTTATGCCAGTTTGTCCTCGTGTTAGTCAGGTGTATGTTGTTAATAAGTTGTTCCTGTGTCTAGTATCGTAGTTATGATGGTCGGAGTGATTATCATATTGAGTTGTGTTATATTTAATGTACATGACACATTCAAGAGCATAAAGGCAAGGCAAGGTTAGCACACCCAGCTGCACAAAGGCATCCCTGCACTCGTCTCGATAATTAAGACCTCCCAGTATTCTTATGGCTTTTCGCTGAAGACCAAATAGGCGGTGTTGAATAGGAGAATGGCCCCAGGACACAATCGCATATGTAAGCCTAGACTGGAATAGAGCAAAATAAGCCACCCTCAAGACAGTAGTGGACACTCTGTTAGCCAGCTGTCTAAGTGCATAGATACCTCCACACAACCGCGCACCAACTGCATCGCCATGTCGGTCCCACCTTAAGCTAGGATCGAGAGTGACTCCCAGATATTCAACCGACTCTGGATTACCTTCAACGGTGCTCAAATCCCTAGTAGATGATATCATTACTTCGGTCTTTGCTCGTGAACCATTCCTGTGCCCCAGACCGTGCCCTCTCCACACTCGAGCCCAAGTTGACCAGACTCTTCTCCGCTACAAAAAGCACCGTGTCATCGGCATAAAAACTGCTATTGATGTTGGTCATGGCAGACTCCATGTCCGAGAGATAGATGAGAAATAGAATGGGGCCCAGGATGGAGCCCTGTGGTACACCGACGTTGATTTCCAAAACCTCCGACCTAACCCCATCAAGAAACACTGATTGCCTCCTGTTCCGCAAATATGATGCAATCATTTCCACGCAGTGCGTTCCGAAACCCAGTTTTACCATCTTGTTAAGTAGTGATTGATGAGGCACGCAGTCGAAGGCCTTGCTAAGATCGCAGAAAATAGCAGCCGAGTAAAGTCCCTTCTCAAAGCAGTCAAGGGTAAATTCCACATATTTAAGGATTGCATCAGTTGTACTTAGATTTTTACGGAACCCAAACTGGTTTTTGTTTATAATATTATGTTTATCCAAATATTTACATAGCTGTATTTTTAAAGCCCTTTCAAAAACTTTTGAGACCACAGGCAAAACAGAAATAGGTCTGTAATTAGATACATCGTTAACATCACCTTTCTTGAAAATCGGGACCACAGAAGCAACCTTGAGAATGTCAGGAAAAACCCGTTTCTCAATACATTGATTTAATATTTTGGTAAGTGGAACAACCATGAATTCTCTTACTATTTGAAGTATTGGTGTGCTCAGACCATAGACATCTTTGGCGGTAGTACTTTTCAGGGAAGTCATTATGTCCCGCACCTCAATGAAAGTCAGCTGGTGAAACTCGAGACTATCCCTATCAGTTGCTTGGACAAAACTAAGTGGGTCAATATTAGTGGACGGAAGCCTGCTAACCAACGTGTCGGCAGCATTAACAAAAAAGGTGTTGAGATCGTTAGGAGATATGTTGGGCTTTTTTAAGTCGGGCTTTTTTTGATTTATAATAGCCCACATGGACTTTGTTGGGTTATTAGCATTGTGAATAAAGTTGTCATTTGCCAAAATTTTTTGTTTTTTAATTTCATTTTTATATTTAGATCTAAACTGGTTTCTTATAATTTTATTTTCCTCTGTGTTGTACATTTTACAGAGATCATTCAAGAATTGAAGTCTTTCTCTCATTTCCCTCAACGTATCAGTAAACCATAAAACACGCATAGATCTTTTTTTACATGATATACGTTTCTCGGCAAAGGAGTGTTCAAAAGCCGTAACAATTTTTTCAAGAAAAATATTTATCTTATTACTGACGTTCATATGAGGATCATCGACAAATGTCCAATCAGTAGCACTAACTAGCTCAAAGAATGCATTCCTACCTGTGTGTGTAATGGGCCTACAAATCCTCACACCAACCTCGTGATCCCTGATGCAAGACCGAACCTCAATAGTTTGACAATCGTGATCAGACAGCAATGCGTCAATATTTTTCGCTCTATAAAAGTCCAGACTAAAATTAATAAAGATATTATCAATACAATTGTTATTTCTTGTGTTGCAATGGATGGTTTGCACAAGGCCGTACGTTGTCAGAAGGTCAATTAATGTGATGGTGTTCGCCTCGTTTGTATTAAATTTAACATTAAAATCCCCACTCAATATTATGTTTTGAGTAGGTTTAAATGTTGATAAGACTGTATTCAAATGTTCCATAAAAATAGCAAAGTTGCCCTGTGGTGTGCGATATATATTTACAACATTGATGCCACAATCCTCCAATCTCATTGCCGAGACCTCACAATGTCTCTCGATAGAAGGAATATTAAGTGACAGAAAGGAAATAGTGTTTTTAATTAAAATCATAGAGCCACCATGTGACGTTTCGCTCCTAGAAAAACAAGAGGCAATAGAATAACCACTTAAACAAAAGTGTTGCGATTCAAGAGGTGTTAGCCAGTGTTCGCTTACACAGATAACATCAGGCCCACAGGCACCAAAACCTGCCAAGAGAAATGCCTCCATTTCGCCAGTTTTGTTTCTAAAGCTTTGAATATTAATATGAATTAGTGATATAAGATGTAAGTTATTTTTTGGATTTGTAATATTGTTTAGTTTAGATGTATTATTAGTACCTGATATATGTATATATATGTATATATGTAAAACTTGAGACAATGATTTTTCACGATTACAAACATTTTTTTTGTTAGAATAGCAGTTGTAGAGATAGTTCTTTTACCAGGAAATTCTCTTGTTGTTAATCATTCTTTTTTTAGGAATAGTAATGTATTATCCGATTTAGTTTTGCATATATTCATTTAGTATAGTACACCCGACAACACCGAAATCACAAGGACCCGACACTCACGTGTGACGTCATCATATGTAGGTAATGCCATAAGTTTCGCGCCGTTTTAGCATTAAAAAAGGGGTATATGTTTAAAGCCCTTCAAGGGTTTGGTTTTAAAAGGGAGCCCGTCGTGAACTGAGCCTTAAGTATTTGTAAGCATGGTTGTTTGAATATTTGAAGCTAAAATCATAGTATTGTTTGCATGTTTATTGTATGTAATTTTAGTTGCTCAGATACAAAAATTAAATCAGATTTATTTTTAAAACTCTCTTCGCCGAGGTCTTCCCTCTCATATGAAATATTCCACACTAAACAATCCTCGAAACAATCTAATAAGTTCGAAATATGGATCAAAATACAAGAGTTCTAACCACACTACACCACAACTTGTTACGTCCTGGACGCGCGTTTCGCTAACCAAGTTAGCATCATCAGCAGATGATATAAACTAAAGTAACTTATCCTAACCGAGACTATTTATAGATAAATGTGGTCACACTTGGTTGTACCCGACTGCACCGTTGTCAAGTAAACAATAGAGGGGACTATAGGGAATAGGCCCTCTGTCTTTATTTAGTGCTTTCTTACCACATTTAACTATTTCTATACTCTCAAATGCATCCAATAATCTATTATTAGATACATTTTTAATCAACTTAAGATTATTTATTCCTATTCGGTGATTGTTTTCCAAAGCATGTTGGGCAACGCTTGACTTTTCTGTTCTTCCGTATCTTAAATGTGCCATGTGTTCTTTAAAACGAATGTTTATGGAGCGTTTAGTTTGCCCAACATATTTTAGATCACAGTCATTACAGCTAATTTCATAGATGCCACTCCTCTCCCTCAAGTCGACTTTGTCTTTGGGGTTTCCAAGGAGATTTTTCAAACTATTCTCCGTTTTGTAGGCTACTCTAAAACCTACGTTTTTAAATACTTTTTCTAGACCTCTCGTATATCTGGGATCATATGGGATTACTATGAATTTATTGGAAGCCTCAGGTATTTGAATAGAAGTGGCATCTTTTAACATTTTCTTATGCTTATGTCTATTTACTAGTTTATGTACAAAATTATCATTATATCCATTACTTTTAGCTATATTTTTAATCCGATTCATTTCATTGTTAAAACGTTCTTTACTTAGTGGAAAATTGACTAACCCTGTGAGTTAAGAAATGGAATGCTGCCATTTTGTGTTGACGGCAATGAAATGAGTCGGATGTTATATATCTATCAGTATTAGTAAATTTCCTATAAATATCAAATTCTAATTTATCGTTATTTCTAATAACTAACGTGTCGAGAAAAGGTAATTGCCCATTGTTCTCCTTTTCGTACGTAAAATTAATGGAAGGATATTTATTGTTTAATGTTTCTAAGAAAATGTCCAAATTTTCTGTTTTAGTATCAAAAATAGCAAATATATCGTCTACGTATCTATACCACACCCTTGGGAAATACTTGAGTTCTTTTTTGAATTGGGTTTCTAATCTGCCCATAAACAAATTTGCAAGGAACGGAGATAAGCAATTGCCCATCGCAGTTCCCTCTAGTTGTTTATAATATTTATTGTTGTACTGAAAAAAATTTTGATTCATACATAGTTTTGTGAGAAGTAAATACTCATCAATAATTTCTTTCTTCAAATTATTGATTTCAAGTAGTTCCTTTAGGTACTCTAAAGCTAGTGGTATGGGTACACTAGGAAACAATGAGCTTACATCAAAAGATATTAAAATTTCACCTTCTTTTAAGTGAACATTCTTAATTTCATCTAAGAATTCTAACGAGTTAGTAACCTCAAAGTTATCATACGAGATATTTAATTTGCCGAATTCTTCTACTAACCATTTTGAAATATTGTACATTGGTGATCCAACAGCTGAAACAATAGGTCTCATGGACTTCCCAGGTTTATGAATTTTGGGAAGGCAATACAGTTTAGGTAACTGTGGGTTACTATGTGTTAGTTTGAATTTTAGTTTATCGGACACAAGGTTTTTACACTGTTTTAAAGTACTTTTTATTTCTGTTATCATTTTTGATAACGGGTTTTTCTCAATTAAATCATAAGGACCAGTTTGAATCAAATTGTCTACTCTTTCAAAATAATCTGTTTTGTCTAGTATAACAACCTTATTTCCTTTGTCAGCTTTTAAATAAAAACATTCCTTTTTCTTCAGTCCCTGGATAACTTCAGTGTTTTTACGAGAAACATATTTTGACTTGTTGTTAACAACGTTTTTTGAGATTTGATTTCTGCAAGCCTCTCTAATGAATCCCTTAGTTGACTCTGGCACGTATTGAATGGAACTTTCGATATTCCCTATAATAGTTGGTAAACTATTTTTTACTGGAGGCTCTGCAAAATTCAAACCTTTATTCAAAAGGGCGATTTCTCTATTATCAAAAGACTGAGAAGAAAGGTTTTCTACAATGTTCTCGACTTCCGAAGAAATTTGTTTTTGTGGTTGCAACTTTCTCAGTTTGTTTTTAAGTGAACACATTTTCTTCAAAAATTTGGCATCGATAACTACGAACATTTTTCTTTGGAAATCTAACCACTGTTCAAATTCTAAATTACTAAGCTTATAAGTGAGTTTTTTAAATAATCCGTATGCTTCAATTTCAAGCATACTTCGTTTGCTATACAGATTTTTAATTTCTAAATCTAGCCACTTTTGTTTGGCAAAATTTTTCGAAATATGGTTCAAAACACTTTTATTTTTATTGCTTTTTTCAGTTTCAGACTTTTGCCAATTTTTGTTTATTTTAAATAACAAATTTTTGAGTTCATTTATATTATTAGAGATATAAAAGGTGTTTTTTAAATTAGGCCCTCGGTTAGATCTAATGTCATTTTGGAGTATTTGTATTTCGCAGCCATACAAAAATGTCTCTACCTTTAAATCAGAATTTATAACTACAGAATATGCAATTACAGGTCCTGGAGAATATTAATTGCTTTTGCAAAAATTAGATTCCCTGCAATTTTGCCGCACGACTTCTGCGTAATTTTACAGTGTGGATAAATAAGAAGGACCGTATATTATCGGTAAGAAACTTCATTTTCGATAAAAAAAAACTAATAATCTTTTAACGTCGTGTCATTGATCAAGCGCGACGAATGTTTGTTGTGCTTACATCATGCAGCTGTGTAGTCACAGTACCCGGTCCTTGTTATTTCAGTGTTGTTGGCACACCACATGAATCTAAAGCCGCGACGAAAGGAGAAGGTATGTCCGTTTCTATGGATATAGAGAGTTGTAGCCAAACGTGAATGATTATTGCACCGTTTCCATAGTTACTCGTATTCTTTTCATAAACTCGGATTCGGGTGTTAAACTTTAGTTACATATGTAAATTGTGACATCTTTCACTTTTCTAGAGTAGATTCCTTATGAAGGGTAATTGAGTAAAACCAATCTGTAAAGGTACGTAACCAGAAATTATCTCCTGTAAACCTTCCTTATGTTGACAATGAAAACATCATTATGTTTTACTTAATGATTATATGTGGAACAAAATTGAGGTTATACTTCACTATTCCTAATAACAGTAAATATTCATAATAAGGGTGCCGGGTAAAGGAAATTAACCCCCTTTTAAATTTTGGTTTTTTTTTGTTTGTTCGGTTATCCTTCTTAATGTTTCAGAAAATATTTACTGAAATAAAGCGCAGCGAAATCCGATCAAACTACACCTCCCGCTAACAGTATTTTTGTTTAAAATTGCCTTAATAAGATTTTCCGTAGTGTACCAAGTAAATTTACAGCTGGAAACCGCCAACCTCGCTGCTAACAAGCTGGAAACAAACTCTTTTGTTTTGAACCGTAGACTCGCGTAAAACAAGGGGAACGTCTAGTAAATATGACGAAAAATATAACATAAAACGGGGTTAAGACGCAGGGCAAAGATTGATGGTTAATAAAATTTCAGTATGGTGCGACATTACTAGGATATCGAGTGATAATAAGACTTTATCCTTTACAAAACCAAATAAGAATTGTGGCAGAAATAGAATTGAAAAAATTTAACATTCTTGTTACTCTTTAATACATAGAATAAGAAAATATGAACCTATAACCAATAAAATCAAGGATGATAAAAGTTTGTTGATGGAGTTTAAAAAATTGTTGCATTTAGATTATTTTACTCATAAAATTATTCTTGATCCTTGTGCTCCTTCACATCTCAGAAACATGTTCTTGCGTCGTTGAAAAGTTCATTCTAGAACCACAAGGTTTAATTACAATGTTGTATTACCTCATCTTTTCTAGAAGCTTCGTTTTTCAATCAGTTTCTCTTTAGAACTCACTGCCTCAAACTTTTGAGCTGTTGAACATAAACAAATTTAAATGTTAATTAAAAAAATATTTTTTGGACAAGTATTAAAAAAACTACTTTTTAATTTAGTCTCTGGTAACCACATGATTTTATGATATTTCAATTTTACCTCATAACAAAATAGCTATGTTTTTTATCTTTCTGTTACTACTACTAATTTTCAAATATCCAATTTTTTAAACTTTTAAATGAATGAAAATTCAATATCATTTGAGAATATTTTTATTGTGCAAGCCAAAGAAGTTACTGTTAATTGCTTAGGAGAGCTTGGGAGTGTGTGTGTGTGTGTGTAGAACTGAGTATAGTACAGGGTGTCCAATTTTAGTTGTAAATGCAAGGTATCTCCGTTATTTGCAAATATTTAGGGTTGAGGTTTTCGCGACACCGTGCCACTTTTTTGTCAAACTCAAGCTGGCGTAATCAGACTTTCCATAGCCCGCCTCGTTTCGGAGATACAGGGCCTAAGGGAAAAAGTTGCATTTTGGGGCACCCCTCGTATCTCGGTTATCTTTTAACGTATTGAAAAGGTAAAAACTGGCTTTTATAGAGTTTTTTACGTAGAATCCAGTGGCGTAGACAGATTTTTACTCGGGGCCGTCGTTTTTGATACATGACCCAAAGTCACGTTTTTTTAAATGGGACTCCCTGTATATTTTTACGGAATCCTATTCGTCTTATTCTGAGCTTTTCAGAAGTATATGGTTATCTATACTTATTTTCAAAAATAAGGCTGCAATTTAGGTTTGTAATAATATCTATCTATATTTTTCATAGCAAGCCATGGACTGATTGTCAAAAATGGCTTTGTCACTGCTTTGTAGTAAAGTAAATGAAGTTTTGATGTTGATACTAATAGACGTGTTAAATTAGTCGCTCTGATTATTACTTTTTAACAAATGGCTGCAAATCAATGATCTGAAAACTTTGAGCAATATGATATGCTGACCTGTTTCATAGAGAGTCATGAAAATATAAACGCTGCTTTTGAGCTTTATTTCATTAGGTAATGTTTTATTTTCATAATTGTTATTGCAATCTTTTTTAAAACTTAAACTTTTATTATACAGATATCCGGAAAGGAGGCAGCCAAATAAATTAATATTCTATAGGCTGAAATCGAATTTAATAAATTTTGGCTCTTTCAAAAAGCCCAGATCAAAGAAATATAACAAAGAGAATCGTGAGGCTGATGAAATTAACGTCTTAGCAAGTGTAAATGTAACGCCTGTAACGTCCTGTAGAAAAATAGAGAATGAAGTGGGTGTAATCAAGTCTCGGGTTCAAACGATTTTAAAGAAACATAAGTATAAACCTTATAAAGTCAGAGTTGTGCAAAATCTACATCCTGGAGGAAGGGGCGGTTATATGGTCCGACGATCGTATATAAGTAGTGCTGGAATATTTAATAGGCACAATACGAGACACTGGTCACCTGAAAATCAACATTTGATATTTCCATATATATTCTATATACAGTGTGTATCAGCCAAATGGAATAAATTCGATAATAAATAAATGGGGGCGTGTTCGGAAAAACGCTTGGACCCGTCGATTGGTATTTTTAGTTGCTCATTTTCTCCAATAAAAACTTTTTATACAGGGTGTGTCCTGTAACAGTGGTCAATGCCAACTTTCTTATTTCAAATGCAACACCCCGGATATTATTTAATTTTTGGATTCTTTAGGAGATTCTAAACATATTTTATGTTCAATGTCCTATACCTATCTTCAACTATTTCGGCAATATTAAGTGTTTTCAAATTTATTTTTATTTTATTTATTTCGAATTTATTATTATTCATGAAAGTGGCTCTGGTTACTGAACTATTTATTTGATTACAAAAATTCGCTACAAAACACTCAATACTTATTTACCATTTAGGTCTTCATATTAAGAATGTAAGCAAAAACCATTTTAGCGTTCCTTTTTATTGATATGGAACAAAAAGAGCCAGTTTTGTTTACTTTTGTGTAAAATGCCTGGCCTTTCTCTTTGCAAGACAGTAGTTGTCAGTGTCAGTGTCATAGACTTTTGAATTTCGTTAACTGCATAATACCTAATATCAGAAAAATGGTTCATTTAACAGAAATGCATAAAATAACAATTCTACAAATGATTGGTTATGGAGATAACACACGAACACAAGTGGAAGTTGCTCGCTTATTTCATGAAAAATTTCCAAATTTGCCGCATATATCCCAAGGGACAATTAGTAAAATAGAAAAGCAGTTTCGCGAGCTTGGACATGTGAGGCAGATAAAAAAAGCAGCTGCCAATTCAATAAAAGATGATACTAAATTGGATATTATGCTTGAGTTTGAGGAAAACCCACATATTTCTAGTCTTCAAGCCGCCGCAATGTTCGATATTAGCCATTCGTCGATTATTCGAACATTAAAAGAAAATAAAATGCATCCCTATAAAGTGATACCAACTCAGGAGCTCATGGAAGACGATTATGATAGGAGAACTTATTTTTGTGAACAAATGATGGCTATGTTAGATAACAATGTTATTCAATTAGAACATGTTTTGTTTTCGGATGAGTGCACCTTTACACTTCACGGTCATGTAAATCGTCAAAATTGCCGCTATTGGTCTAGGGAAAATCCTCACTGGATCAGCGAAGAACATACTCAATATCCTGAAAAGGTTAATGTTTGGGCAGGAATTGTTAGGGATCATATCATAGGCCCCTTTTTCATTGACGGCAATTTGAATGGCGATAATTATTTAGCACTGCTCCAAAATAATGTCGTGCCAACTTTGACAAATTTGTATCCGGATCCAGCAAACCCACAAGTTCCAGCGAATATGATATGGTTTCAGCAAGATGGAGCACCGCCCCATTACCAAATTAATGTCCGGCAGTACCTCAACGGAATATTTCCAAATCGGTGGATAGGGAGACGAGGATCGATAGAATGGCCAGCGCGATCCCCTGATCTGACGCCATTAGACTTTTTCTTATAGGGACATATTAAAAATGTTGTATACAAAACTAAACCCCTCGACTTAGCTGACTTAAGAAGACGAATTACGCTTGCGATTAGATCGGTCACGCCTGAGATGCTAAATAACGTTAGAAGAAATTTCTATTTAAGATTAGGAATTTGCCAAGACGTTCGCGGCGAGCATATTCAACAGTTCCTAAATTAACTTTTTACTTTTGTTTATACATTATGAAGAAATAAATAATTTTATTTTTTTGATCTTAATTTTTGCAATAAATTTGAAAACACTTAATATTGCCGAAATAGTTGAAGATAGGTATAGGACATTGAACATAAAATATGTTTAGAATCTCCTAAAGAATCCAAAAATTAAATAATATCCGGGGTGTTGCATTTGAAATAAGAAAGTTGGCATTGACCACTGTTACAGGAGACACCCTGTATAAAAAGTTTTTATTGGAGAAAATGAGCAACTAAAAATACCAATCGACGGGTCCAAGCGTTTTTCCGAACACGCCCCCATTTATTTATTATCGAATTTATTCCATTTGGCTGATACACACTGTATATTGGCTTTAATGTCGCTTCTTTCGTACTAGGAACCAAAATAAAATTTCATATTTTTGAAGGAGGTCTCACTGTTAATCGCTACCTTGAAAATATATTGCCAGAAATCATAGAAGATGTCCCTTTAGCACATGTGAATCAAATATATTTCCAACAAGACGGAGCTCCAGCACATAACTCCCAAATTGTGAGGCGGTATTTAGAAGAGGACTTCCTCGAACGCTGGACTGGAACGCACGGATCTGTCCGATGGCCTCCTAGGTCGCCTGACCTGTCCATATTGGACTTCTTTTTATGGGGTCACCTAAAAAATTTAATTTTTCGTACCCGACATAACACAGTTCAAGAACTGCGTAACACCACTGAGCAGCACTACGAAAAATATATATACTTAATATATTCTTAAAAACTTAAACTGTAGCCTTATTTTTAAAACAACTATAGATAACTATATATTTTTGAAAAGCTCATAATAAGACGAATAGGACTACGTAAAAATATACAGGGTGTCCCATTTAAAAAAAACGTAACTTTGGGTCATGTATCAAAAACGACGGCCCCGAGTAAAAATGTCCACGCCACTGGATTCTACGTAAAAAACTCTATAAGAGCCAGTTCTTACCTTTTCGATACGTTAAAAGATAACCGAGATACGAGGGGTGTCCCAAAATGCGACTTTTTCAATTCGGCCCTGTATCTCCGAAACGAGGCGGGCTATGGAAAATCTGATTACGGCAGCTTGAGTTTGACAAAAAAGTGGCACGGTGTCGCGAAAAACTCAACCCTAAATATTTGCAAATAACGAAAAAACAGTCTAATGCTGCAATTAGTCGACGTTTCGACTTCGATGGGGTCATCTTGAGGACTATACAAATGTGATTATTTGATGTGTATCTCAAGCGTGTTGTTTGGAAATCCTCTTTGATTCTCAGAAGAAGCCATGTGATCTCCGCTGTCACCAATGATAGCCAATATCTTTATGGAAGCTTTTGAGGCGGAAGCCTTAGAGTCGTCTCAATAAAAGCCAAAATCGTGGTTCAGATACTTAGACGATAATCTTGTAATATGGCCGCATGATCCAGAAAACCTCTCCATGTTTTTTGATCATCTGAATCAACTGCATCCTAATACAAAATTTAAAATGGAAATTGAATCAGAAGTCACGATTCCCTTTCTAGATATTTTTGTGCAAAGGAAAGGGGGTGGTTCCTTAGGACACTCTATATACAGAAAACCAACACATACGAACAGATACCTAAATATAAATTCCCATCATTATCCGGGACAAAAGCAGTCAGTTATTAATTCTTTGGTTTACAGAGCCCTCCGATTTGTGAAAAAAATTTTTCAATCGGAAAAAGTGAAGCTTTAAGAGGGAATGGATACTGAGGATATTAGATGGTCAATTAGAAAATATAATAATCCTATTCCACGAAATGAAACTAATAGGCAGTTACCGACAGGAAGTGTAATTCCTCCATCTATACGCCGAACCACAGACAAGATTGCAAGGTTACTTCGCCGGTCCAGCATACCTACAATCTTCAACACACACACACAAGAAAATTGGACAATATTTGCGATCGCCAAAGGACATTATTCCTTTCCAAACGAAAGGTGTATATATAAATATTTGTTCCTGTGGTGATGTGTATATTGGAGAAACTGGACGATCTATATCCACTAGGCTTAGGAAACATGAACGTTGTATTAGTAAGGAACAAATTGTACAATCTGCTACATTCCATTGGACATGTCATTAATGTAAAAGAATCCAAAGTTCTTGCATCGGTCTCGGGATCCTGTATACGGAAAATTAGAGAATCTATTGACATTTATAAGCATGTTAACAATTTTAATAGAGATAATGGCTTCAGTCTACATCATACGTGGAAACCGATCGTTACATTGGGCCACAGTTCGGTGAACACAGGCCGACTATAAATAACCGGCCTAGGTCTCTATGAGTTGATTTAGTATTCCGTGAAGTAAAAATCCCTGAAGATACTTCATGCAATCAAAGGCGAAATGTCGGAAAGTGATTCCATTTTAACACGATCTAATCTCAACCTTAATTGCTTAAGTAGATTTTTATTTTTCTCAAAATTTCATGTGTCGTCAGCAAAAGCTGAATATGAGAATTTTTAATCGTTTATATCTAATATAAAAAGTAGTGGGCCTAAAATACTGCTTTGCGGAACTCCAGTATTATTTAATTTCTCAGAGGAATATATATTAGAAAACTTTACTTTTTGCTACCTGTCATTTAAATAATTTGAAACTGACTAAAATACGGTACCCCTTATCCTATATTGATCCAATTTATGTAATAAACGCTCCCTATCTATTATTTTAAAAGCAGTCCAAAAATACAGCTATGATAAATTCATTTTCTTCTGTTCCTCTTCTTCACATTTCTGTAAAATGTAGAACATATCGGAAAGCTCCAGGAAAAATTTTTAAATGAAATTAATTTATTGGATAGCGCTCCACATCATGTAGTCGGAGGAGTGATTGAGTTCATTGATTATTTGAATGGTCGTTATGACGAGTGGATTGCCTGTCGAGGAATAATTAGTTGGCCACCCACCACAAGCCCAGATATCACGCCAATGCAAAAATTTTTATGGGACCATTTTTTGGAAATTAATTGAGTTAACCGGGACTGTTTGGAAATATTGAATAAGGGGCATCTGGCATCTTTTGAAAACAATGGAGGACGTATCGGTCATATACATATATAGTATATAGATAATTATAAACAGCAAATTTTTTAATAATATATATATATATATATATATATATATATATATATATATATATATATATATATATATATATATATATATATATATATATTCACGCAACTCGTTCATTAAAAGTTTTTGATGATGCCATTTAGATAAAAATTTCAAATTTTGGGATTAAGGTAAGGTCAAGGGGTACTTCTTTTTAGAAATATTTTCAACTTCCTGTCACCTCCGGTTTAACCGGAAGTTGGTATCAACTTGCTTATTTTAAATGGAACACCCTGTATTTTATGATATTTTTGGATTCTACGGAGAATTTGGTGAATTTTAATGCTATTTTATGTAGCATGTCCTATAAGCGTTCTTAAGATATTTGACCTTGAACCGAAAATGAGCCTTCGGGGTACCAAATTTTGAAATCTCTTATTTTTGTAAGTTTTGAAGATACGATCGGTAAATAATTTTAGGTTTCTATTTTTTTATTGAATTTGTCTATTTTTATACAGGGTGTCCTAAATTCAGCGGCAAACATTCACAGTTTCAAAGCCGCTAAAGTCTGTTTTTTTTAATGGGACACCCTATAACTTTATGCACTATCAAATGTAGAATTTCATTTTCTATCGAAGTGTATTAAGGTTGCCTATTTTCGTAACCATTATCGAAATAATTGGGTTTTATAAAAATATCGTATGTATTTGCTTAAACGTTTACATGTTGCAATGGTGAGCTATGGAAAAACAATTGAGATCCAATATGACAGATGATTAGTATGCGTTATTTATCGAAAGCTGTCAGTGATAAACTAAATCTTCTAAATCGAAATGAAAAAATATTCAAACGCTGATATTCTCAATCTATTTTATATTCATGGAGAATGTTATAAAATTTTGGAGAGAACGTGTCGTGTGTTTAATGAACGCCACCCTGATTTGCATTGAACAAGTCAAAATTCAAGAGAATTGAAACGAACTTTTTGCGTTTTGGCAAGGTTAAAGTTACAAAAAATGTTCCGAAACCAGTGACAAATGCCGAGGATAACGTAATAAACGCATTAGCTTATTTCCACGCAAACCCGCAAAGTTCAATACCGTCTGCAGAAAACGATTTGGGAATTTCTTCTTCATCTGTCCAAAGAATCTTGAGCGAACATCATATGCACCCTTATTCCTTCCAAAACGTGGAAGCCTTGAGACCTGGTGATGATGTCCGACGACGAGTAGAATTTTGCGAATTCTTTGGACCGAAGAAGCGAAATTTTCTAGAGAAGGAATAACAAGTAGAAGAAACGAACATTTCTGGACAACGCGTTCTCAAGAGAGGTTTAACTTCAATGTTTTCGGTATAGTATTAAATGATCAGGTGCGGTACTGTATTTATGAAGAGAATTTAAACAGTGATAAGTATTGGGAAATTCTACGAGGGACGGTTTCTGAATTTATAGAAGAAATTCCTATTGGTGAGCTGCAAAATTATTGGTATCAATTAGATGGGGCACCAGCACATAATTCCGCTGCAGTTTATCTCCAATTATCTCGAATTTTTGAAGATCGCTGGATTGGTCCCAATGGCCCTTGGAGATGGTCCCCGCGATGGGATTTATCAAAGGTAAAGTCTATGCTTCCCCAGTAAATAACCAACAAGATTTACTGGCCAGGATACGAACAGCTTTTGCCGAATTAGAAAACGGACAAATTCAACGGGCCACAGCAACTGTAAAAAGAAGAATTGAAATGTGTCTTCAAATGAACGGACAGGATATAGAACATTTGTTATAATTCAATTTTATTATTTTATTTATTTATTGTTGATTGTTAGATTGCTATAATTTTTAAGTTCACTAAAACAAGTTTAGAACAGTCTCGAACTTAGTAGACATGGTTAAAAATAATGTAAACAATTTATTACATTTTTTATAACTTTAACTTTTCCGAAATGAAAAAATTTCGTTTCAATCCTCTTCAATTTTTTCTTGTTCATTGGCGATAAATGAGGATGTTTTTCATTAAAAACATGGCACGTTCTCTCCAATATTTTGTAACATTCTCCGCGAATATAAAATAAATTGAGAATATCAGCTTTTGAGTGTTATTTTATTTTAATTTAAAAGTTTCAAATCAGTTTTCATGTTGAATAGAAAAGCACAACAATTGTTTTTTCATGGCTTACTATGGGAAGGTGTAAGCATTTAGCAAATACATATGATAGTTTAATAAAAACCTGATTATTTCGAAAATGGTTACGAATAGGTATAGGGAACCTTAATACAGTTCGATAGAAAATTAAATTCTACATTTGATAGTGCATAAAGTTATATGGTGTCCCATTTAAAAAATCGGACTTTAGCGGCTTTGAAAATGTGAATGTTTGCCGCTGAATTTAGGACACCCTGTATAAAAATAGACAAATTTAATAAAAAAAATAGAAACCTAAGATTATTTACCGATCGTCTGCAAAATATGAAGATTATATCTTCAAAACTTACAAAAATATGAGATTTTAAAATTTGGTACCCCGAAGGCTCATTTTTGGTTCAAGGTCAAGTATCTTAAAAACGCTTGAACCTAGGTATAGGACATGCTTCTCCGTAAAATCCAAAAATATCATAAAATACAGGGTGTTCCATTTAAAATAAGCAAGTTGATACCAACGTCTGGTTAAACCGGAAGTGACAGGAAGTTGAAAATATTTCAAAAAAGAAGTACCCCTTGACCTTACCTTAATCCCAAAATTTGAAATTTTTATCTAAATGACATCAAAAACTTTTAATGAACGGGTTGCGTGAATAACCCTGTATATATATATATATATATATATATATATATACATATGTATATATATATATATATATATATATATATATATATATATATATATATATATATATATATTATTAAAAAATTTGCTGTTTATAATTATCTTATTGAAATTTTCTTAAATTTCTGTTTGATATGCGTCGAAATAGAAATTTTCTGTTCATAGTGACCATATTTATAATGTTCAATTTAGCAATAAGATATACATTTTACAAAAAAAAAAACTACCGTTTCATTTTGTTCTTTCGTCAAAAATAAAAGACTGTCACATGTTTATAAGTCGGATTTTTTTCTTTGTCATAAAGACATTAAGTACCCTATAAGATTGAACTGATAGGGATATCAGTGCTGCTACCAATTTCAGGTGTTAAGGGAAAATAATTTCACGGTAGACCAATATTTTCCCAGTTTAGAAGTGCAAAATTGACTTTATTAAATAAAAGAGTCAAAAAAATACCACGAATTGAAAAATCGCATAAGAAATACGTTACTCCAGTTAAAAAAAATATCAAAATGAGCAGTATCAGTTTTATTTGATTTTCGCTTGTCTGCTTATCGTTTTCGGATTCCACGGGAAAGACATAATAAATGACTATTTTGGTTTTCCAAATCAAGATAGCCATGACGTGAAGGAAAACCGGCTTATCTAGCTCTCATTTATATTTTAACTATATGAGATACCAAAAAACTTTAAATACAAAAACTATAGGATTTTTCCTCTTAAATTTTAAGAATATAAGGTATTTCTGAAAATTATTGAAAAATAGAAAAAATTGCATAGCCTATATTTTTAAATGGTACACCCTGTATATTGTTATTTCATTAAATGGACCTCTTATTTTAAATATATCAGGTTTGGTACCTTTATCTTTAAAGACAACCAAGAAAATTGACAAAAACACTTCCATAAGAGGCAATATCTTCCTATTTATTCCACATTTTTTAGAAGATAATGATCTCCCTCTCTCTAACGCATTGCATTTGATTACAGGTACAGGGTTTTAGTTAGTTTCTTAGTTGCCTTTAAAGATAAAGGTATTAAACCGGGTATATTTATAATCGGTTTGAAGTGCCAATTTTATTAAACAATAATATAGAGGGTACCCTTTTTAAAAAATATAGGTTATGCAGTTTATTCTAGTTTTTGATAATCTTTAGAAATACCTAATATTCTTAGATAATAATACAGGAAAAACACTACAACTTTTATATTTTTTTTACTTCGTAAATGAGAAGTATTGTTTGTATTCGTAAAAAAAATCACCCTCCGATACTTTTTCAGATCTTTACGTTTTAGAGTCTCTAGATTATAATGATGAGAAACATGGTTTTTTCAATTGCGTCGGTCTGTCTGTCTGTTCGCGGCATAGTTAAAAAACTACTTACCCGATTGACTTCAAATTTTGGTCAAAAATTAATGGTCATATGGGGATGACCTGGTAACATTTTGCTAAAAATCCAATAAGGCAAAACAAAATGGCGGCCTAGTGAAATGTTAAAAAAATTATTGCTAAAAAACTACTTATCCAATTTGTCTCAAATTTTGCACAAAAATAAAGTATTATGTGCGTATCAACTGGTAAAATTTTGGTGCGAATGAAAGATGGTGGAACAAAATGGTGACTTAGTAAAATATTTAAAAATACAGCCTGAAAAACTGCTTAAGGGTTTGATTTCAAATTGTGCGTCAGAACTAATTGTGGCATACAGATGAACTGGTAAGACACTGGTGGTACTAATTCAAGATGACGGAACAAAATGGCGGTTAAATATATTTGTAATCGTGAAAAAATCATCTCAGGTTTTACATATCTTCACGTTCTAGCGATCCTAGATGCCAAAAAATAAGTCGGTCCGTCTGTCGGTTTGTTTGTATGTCTGCAAGTTCACGGCATCACAGAGTGACTTCAAATTTTGGTCAAAAATTAAGGGTCATATGGGGATAACCTGAATAAGATGGCGGCCTAGTGAAATGTGAAAAAAAAATTTGCTGAAAAAACTAATCATCCAATTTACCTCATATTTTGTTCACGAATCAAGTGTTATATAGGAATAAACTGGTAAAATTTTGGTATGAATATAAGATAGCAAAACAGAATGGGGGTCTTTTAAAATACCCTGCTGGAATTTGGAACCGCACCAAGGAAATTTTTACTGGAATGAAATATTTTCAATACGGATGACGATTTTGAGTTACGGTTTTGGGCCCGTCTTATACAGGGTGTTATATAATTTTTTGTAAATTTTATGCGACCAGGACTCTTACTGTGGAAGATTTCTTTTTCTCCTTGAGCAACCAAAATAATCTAAAGCTAGGTACAAAAAAACATTTCCAGCGGATTTGAATTTTTTTCTTCCTTTTGGGACATACAGGGTTTTTTAAAAAAAAATATTTTTTTAAAAATGGTCTGCTGAACAAAGCCCAATTATAGCAATCAGATTCCGTATGTTCTATCAGATTATGAACAGGGTTGGCACCCTTATTATTCCACCATGAATATTGTATACAGGGTGCACCAAAAACTCGATTCTAAACTTTAACAATATTGAATTTCTGCTGCGCAAAATATTCCAGACCTTTGTTATCCACTGTATTACTGCGATCTATTCTCAGTTAATTCGAAATGGTCAACAGTTTAAGTAATTCTTTCTAAACAAAAATAACATGTGAAACTGTATTTTATTAAGAAAAAGAGAAAGAAAGAAGTTTAAGCAGTTTATATAAAAAAAATAGCTTGAAAACACTACTATTAGATTAATTTCATATTTTGTGTATATAGAAAGTGTGATATAGAAATAAACTGGTAAAGTTGTGATACGGATTCAAGATATCGGAACAAAAATCGGCGGTTAAATAGAATTAAAAAAAATGAACGTCTTATTCAAATGACTTTAAATTTTGCAGAAAAATTGTGATATAGGGATAAACTAGTATGAATTTAATATGACGTAACAAAATGGCGGTGTGTGTTAATATTTAAGCTACTTATTAAATTTAGTTTAAATTAAGCACAGAAAGCAAGTGTGGCATAGGTAGAAACTGGTAAAATATTGGTAGGAATCCAATATGATCTAACAAAATGGCGACGAATAAAAATGTTATATGTGCATGTTACTAAATGACTATGTACTGAACTGAATGGGGCCACACTTCATTATTCTTAATAAATAGAAAGATTTATAACGAGGGAAGTTCCGGGTAAAGGAAATTTACCCGTTTTTATATCTCCTATAGTTAATGCTGCCTCACAATATAAATGAAACCCATGTACGTAAAAAAATTCTTGTTATTATCCGTTTCATTTTTGCGTCTACGTAAGAAACTGATTTTGATCTGACATCTGATAACAGTATAGCCATTGGAACCGCCCTGTCATACTAATACGTACTGCGATCTATAAAGAAGTTTGTAATTAGATATAATTAATCCAGTAATATTCATAATAAACTCGGCCATGAAAGCCAATTATTAATTGTAAATGACAACCTTGGATTGATTATGTAATACTAGTCTATTGATACCTGGAAGATTATTGTAAGAATTACGCTTGGCTACGTAAATAGAGTTGTTTTTACAGAAAGATACAGGATTCTTTAAATAGTTGGGGTGTAGCATATAGGTTGGAATTTTAAATTGAAAAAAATAGTTTAAAAAACTCCAAATGTTTCAAAAAAACGCTCTTCGATTCTTTTATATTTTTTTAACACTAAAGTTTTTTTTTATATGCAGGGTATCAATTTTAATTTTCTAAACAAAATACCCTATTTTATATTTTTGGATTCGGCGCCTAATTTTTACCTTTTTTTTTGAAAATATTGACGTTTGAAAATTAACCATTTTATTTCAGATTTCCTGGGGCCATATAATTTAAACGATTTGATTTAAGAACAACTTAGCTTTTTATGATCTTTGTAATGGTTTTAACTTCTAGCCTAAACAAATATTTAATAAAAATTGTTCAATGAAAACAAAAATTGGGAAATAACTCATGTAAAATTGGTGACTTAATCAAAAAAGTACAAAAATGTGCAGATTATTTTGCCATATCTCAAACCATTTAGATTTCTGTTTTGATGCATATAGGGTGGAAGTTTGAAATTATAAAAAATCCATATTTAAAAAAACCTCAAACTTTCCACCGCCTTTACCCGGAACTTTCCTGGTTATGATTTTTTTCTTTTATAAGGAATAGTAAACTGTGATCCAATTTAATTTAGTATAAAGTCATTTAGTAACATATATATATTATATTTTCAAACATTTTTGTTGGGCACCATTTTGTTCCATCATATTGGATTCCTATTAGTATTTTACCAGTTTTTACCTATGTCCGAACTTGATTTTTGGGCATAATTTAAAATAAATTCAATAAGTTGCTTTTACGTTGATATACACCACCATTTTTTACATTATGTGGAATTCGTATCAGTTTATCCCATTATCACATTTAATTCTTTTGCAAATTTTTTTTATCCTGACTTTTTAAAAATTTTATTTGGCCGTCATTTCGTTTCACCATCTTAAATTCGTACTACAACTTGATCAATTTATCTCTATATCATAATTAATGCTTGCAGAATTTGAAATTAATTTATAAGTAGTTTTTTCAGGCTGATTTTTTAAATACTTTATTAGGCCTGCTATTGCTATCTTGGATTTATACCAAGATGTTACCAGTCCATTGCTATGTAACACTTGATTCTTATGCAAAATTTGAGGATAATTAGTTTTTTTAGTAACATTTTTTTAACGTTTCACTAGGCCACCATCTTGTTCCGTCATAATGGATTTTTGCCAAAATATTACCTGGTCTTTCCCATATGAGCCTTGGTTTTTGACTGAGATTTCAAGCCAATCTGGTAAGTTTTTAAGCTATGCCGCGAACTGACAGACAAACAGACAGATCGGCAGACGAACCGACGGAATTGATAAAACATATTTCTTGGCATGTAGGGACGCTAAAACGTGAAGATATGTAAAGCCTAGGAGGATGATTTTTTCACGATTACAAACATTTTATTTGGCCGCCATTTTGTTCCTTATGAATTAGCACCACAATTTTACTAGTTCATCCTTATACCACAATTAGTTATGGCACAAAATTTGAAAACAATCTATTAGGTACATTTTCAGGCTAAATTTGTAGATATTTTATTAAACCGCCATCTTGGATTCGTACCAAAATTTTACCAGTTGATTCCAACATAATACTTGATTAACGGCTTTGGTCAATTAAGAAATCATAGTTCTTGGGATTAGACCGTGTCAAATTGGAATTACTATCCGACGTTTCGCCTTCGATTGCACGAGGCATCTTCAGGGATGTTTACTCCACGAGATCTGAACACTGAATGAACTCGAAGAGATTCAGGCGGGCTTTTATACCCGACTTGTGCTCGCCGAACCGTGACCCTGTGTTAAGATAGATTTCCACGTGTGATGTAGACCGTAACCGGTATAAACCTGGAACCGATGCTAGAACCTTGGTTTCTTTTACATTTACGAAATGGCCAGTGTTATGCTGGTGTTCAGCTACAGCAGATTGAACAATTTGTTTCTTTTTAATACATCGTTCATGTTCCTTAAGTCTAGTTGATATTGAGCGTCCTGTTCCTCCCACATACACTTCTCCACAGGAGCAAGGAATTTTATATACTCCTTCTGTTTGGAAGATCTTTCGGGGATCGCAAGCATTGTCCAATCTTCTTATGTGTATTGAAGATTGTACGTATGTTGGACCGCCGAAGTAATCGTCATATTTTATCTGTAGTACCATGTATGTAGGGAAGAACAACACTACCTAATTGTGGCTCTTTATCATTCTCCTTTGGCGGAGTTGGTTTACTTTGTCTTTTAATTGAACGCGTAATATCTTCAATGCAATAGCCATTCCCTCTGAGAGCTTTGGTCAGTACAACCAAGCACCTCCAAGACTCCCAGGTTCTACGGTCCTCCGAAGATACATAAGGACAACGTACCACTTCGACCGATCGTCAGTGCAATAGACTCGCCCACATACAAACTAGGTAAATAGCTTTCAAATTTTCTTAATCCATTTACTGGAAAAACAGATTCTTTTATTAAAAACTCTGCACATTTCGTGGAAAAACTCAAGACAATCCAGTTTGATCCCGAAGATATTTTGGTCAGTTTCGATGTAGAATCACTTTACACAAATGTTCCTGTCAACGACTCAATTTCCATTATATCAGAGATACTGGATAACAATAATCTTGATAAGAACTTAATAGACCTAGTGGAAGCTTGTCATACATCTACTTATTTCATTTTTCAAGGAACTTTTTATGAACCAACTTCAGTGGTAGCGAATATCTTTATGGAAACCTTTGAGGATATTGCTCTAACATCCGCTCCACTAAAACCGAAGCACTGGTTTAGATATGTAAATGATACTTTTGTTGTTTGGCCTCATGGACAGGATAATCTCCTCATATTTTTGGACCACCTTAATCAGCAACATCATAATATCAAATTCACGATGGAAATTGAATCTAATGGAACAATTCCCTTTCTAGATGTATGTGTTCAAAGGAAGGAAAATGGTACATTAGGACATTCTGTGTATAGAAAACCGACGCATACAAATAGATACTTAAACGCAAATTCTCATCACCATCCAGCACAAAAGAAATCGGTTATTAACTCACTAGTATTCAGAGCTATTTCGATGTCTGATCAAGATTCTTTAACATCGGAAACATCGGAAACATCGAAACTGACCGAAGCTCTCAGAGGGAATGGCTATTGCACTGAAGATATTACGCGTTCATTTAAAAGACATAGTAAACCAACTCCGCCAAAGGAGAATGATAAAGAGCCACCATTAGGTAGTGTTGTTCTTACCTACATACATGGCACTACAGACAAAATAGGACGATTACTTCGGCGGTCCAACATACGTACAATCTTCAATACTCATAAGAAGATTGGACAATGCTTGCGATCCCCGAAAGATCTTGTACCTTTCCAAACAGAAGGAGTATATAAAATTCCTTGCTTCTGTGGAGAAGTGTATGTGGGAGAAACAGGACGCTCAATATCAACTAGACTTAAGGAACATGAATGATGTATTAAAAAGAAACAAATTGTTCAATCTGCTGTAGCTGAACACCAGCATAACACTGGCAATTTCGTAAATGTAAAAGAAACCAAGGTTCTAGCATCGGTTCCAGGTTTTTATAAACGAAAAGTTAGAGAATCTATTGAAATATTTAAACATACAAAAAATTTTAATAGATACCGGTTACACAGGGTCACGGTTCGATGAGCACAAGTCGGGTATAAAAGCCCGCCTGAATCTTTTCGAGCTCATTCAGTGTTCAGATCTCGTGGAGTGAAGATCCCTGAAGATGCCTCGTGCAATCGAAGACGAAACGTCGGATAGTAATTCCAATTTGACACGGTCTATTCCCAAGAACCATGATTTCTTAATAATACTTGATTTTTGTGCCAAAATTTTTGATAAATTGGACAAGTAGATTTTAATAATAAAAAACCGTTGATTGAGCCGCACCAATATTTCAAATAAATTAACTGTTCTATATGATTATTATGTGGCAGTTGGTTTGGATAATTTTTCGGTTGAAGACGCAATAATTACTTTACGAATATCTGGGTAATCAAAGGTTCACTCTTGGTTTGATAGTATCACTTTGCAATAGTAATTTATAAAGGTAAAAATCGAGTGTAATACAAATTCCTCGCGTTTTGCAGGTTCCAATACCTAGTTAAGACAAGAAGGTTCTAAACTTTATACATTTACGTATGGAGTTTAGGATGTACGTAATTTATGCTAATGAACTATTATTCTATTTATGAGAACCTATATTAAGCGGTAATGTAAAACAGTTTTTATTGTATTAGATATTGTAGCTATTTGTGCTAATTTAATGTAATGTAATACAATGCCAATTTCCATTCATTTGATGTGATTAAAACCAGCAAAGGATAAATAATATATGTATGAATAATATCCGTTTTGTAAACTATATTATAGGTTCATACAATATTCATTTAAAACTGTTAAATATTCGATTTGCTAACAGTATCCTTGATACACAGGGCTCATATAAATATGTTTAGTTATCGAAGAAATTGTCCATATTTCTAATAGAGACCTGGTTTTAATAACAAATATAAAAAAGGCTCCAAGTCTCGGTTTCATTAAATTATAATTATTAACTGAAACGTGTTTCGACCATTCGAGCATCATCAGCCCTATAAACAACAGAGAGAACCTTAGTAAATAATCACACTCAGAAATCCAACAGCAATAACTTACAAATATAATAAAACACACTAAAGTACAAAGTTGTTTGTTTTGTTGTACTTTAGTGTGTTCTATTATGTTTTTTAAGTTATTGTTTTTGGATTCGTGAGTGTGATTATTTATTAAGGTTCTCTCTGGTGATGCTCGAAAGGGCGAAATACGTGTCATATTAATAATTATAATTTACTGAGAACGAAACTTGAAGCCTTTTTCTAAGTTTGTTATGTTCAGTTAACTTAAACATGAATTAAAATAAGATACAGTAAACTTAATATGGAGAGTTTTTCTAAATACATGGGTTTGCCGCCGGAAATAATGTGTACACTATTTTTAATAAAGTGCACCCTTCGCTCATCTTTAAAGGTTCATCAACATCTCTTTCTAGTCATAAATGGCAATAGGGGCAAAGGGTGGTCTTTAGTTTTTCGTTTCGAATATTTACTATATTTTTTAAACTTTTGGACAGACTGTTCAAAAATATCATAGCGTAAAAACCTAATAAGGAAACAATAACAATTATAGAAAAAGATTAACGAGGCAGAAATATTATATAGTAGAAAAAGGATTTTTTTTTGAGATGACAGCTAAAGCACAATGAAATTTGACCAATCCGTAGACACGTGTTTCTGATCTTCTGGTCTTCATCAGTACAGTCAACTAGTTGAAAGACGAGTACACGAGCAAAACTTAACCCAAAACGACACTAGGTTGCCAACAGGAGCAAAACCGATATTTGTGGTTAATTAATATTTTTCTACTTTCGATTTAATTACTCTTGGTTTGTGATTTCCGCCACAGGTGGCTTTATGCTGCTCCGAGGTATCACTGTATCAAATCCGGCGATGATTGCCAATGTTCTCTTAGATGCTATTAATCATTCTCTTCAGCTTGTTACCATTACTCTTCAAGTGTTATCATAACACGACGGTGGTGATTGTGACTCAGCTTCAAATTTTAGACCTATTTCTCTCTTGCCTACTCTATCAAAAATAATAGAACTAGTTAAAGTTTGTTTAGCCAGTTTCTTCAGCAAACATAAAATATTTTGTGAAGAACAGTTTTAGTGAGTCTAATGGTACGATCGATGCATTTTTTCATTTTTCGAAAAATTATATTTAGGATTTAATAACAATAAGGTGGCCTCAGCAGTATTTTGTGATTTGTCAAAAGCTTTTGACTGCGTAAATCATGGGATACTGTTGTGGAAAATGTAACAATATGGAGTAAGGGGTAAAGCTCTAGCCTGGTTTAAAACGTAACTTACGGGTCGTACTCAGAAAGTCTTTTTTAATGATGCATTCTCTGAGGAGTGAGAGATAAATTTTGTTGTACCCCAAGGCTCGATCTTGGGACCTTTGTTGTTTATGTTGTACATTAATGATCTGTCGAGTATCAACATAAGTGGTAAGTTTACATTATTTGCAGATGACGCCACTATTCTTTGGGTAAATAAAGACTCAAATCAGCTTCATGATGACATTGGTAGAGACATGGCAAGGGTAAAAGAATGGACTGATTCGAACTATTTAACTTTTAATGTGTCAAAAACAAATATTTTAACCTTTAAATGTAGTGTTGAAAATGTCACTCTGGGAACGGACATTATTGCTGATGCTAATGTAAATAAATTTTTAGGTATACATATAGACAATAAATTAAAATTCGAAACCCATATATCTTATTTATGCAAGAAAGTATCATCTGGGTGTTATGCAATTAAAATAATTTCTAATGAATTAAACCAGCAGATGGCAAGGAATGCATATTTTTCTCTTATAGAGTCTTATTTGTGTTATGGGATATCTTTTTAGGGGTCTTGTTCGCAGTACCTTTTTGATATGTTGTTGGTTTTGCAAATAAGAGTAAGATATATATCTAAGATGGGATATAGAGATACTTGTAAGCCTTTATTTTTACGTTACAAGATTCTTACCCTGCCGCCTTTGCTTCTACTGGAAACAGCATGTCTGATATATAAGAAACATAGAGATGACATTAATTTGTTTTCTGTCTATCATACTCGTCAAGCTGGCAATATTAGATTTCCTATAGGATTCACTGCCCAGGTTAGGCAAACTTTAATATATCAAAGCAAAAAGATATTTAATCACTTACCACTGCATTTGAAGCAATTAAGACCTTATAAAAAAATTATAATTTTGTGTATAGAAAAGTTATTTATTCAAAGGCTTATTACAGTGTTGGCTATTATTTTTTGAAGATAGCTTTAACTAGATTATATGTTTTTGTTAATACTTGTTTTGTTATTTTATTTTAATTACTGAGGCCATTATGGTTTTTAAAGCTTTTTGTGATTTTTTTTGTTACTATTTGTTTTGTCATTTTAATTTGTTTTCTGACACCATTATGGATTCTGGTTTATATTTGATAGGTTTTTGTATTTTAATATTATCTAGCTATAATCATTGTAATAATTGTTTTTAAATTTTTACTGTAAATGTTAATTTGCTACTGCTTTGTCAATAAGATTTCTTTTTCATTCTTTGACAATAAAGCTTTTTGAGTATGAGTATGAGTATTCTTTTGGTAAGCAAAAATGTCGGTTTTGCTCCTGTTGCTGACTCTATGTGGTTTTGTTTGTTAGTTTCTGGGCTACTTTTATTCGTCTCTCAACTAGTTTACTATACAGATGAATGAACCTTACGTCAGAAATACAAGTCTAACGGTTAACCAAATTTCATTGTGCTTTCACGGTCTTCCCAAAAATATCCTTTTTCTGTTAAGTAACAATAATTTATATTACATTTAAGATGATTTTTTATTTCGCGCAATGATCAAAAAAATAAACATAAATATTTTATATATAATATGATGAAAGTGCTAGCAAACCAAAAGAATCGAAACCAAAAAATAAAAGAACATTATTTTTGAATTCTTAATTTTTAATTGTCCGTATTTTATTATTATGTTTTCCTAAAAATTATTTAATTGGCATTTCAGACAAATTACAATTGAAAAAGTTAACACGTCTTCCGCTGGAACTCGAATCCAGGCATTCTAGCCAAATGCTCTGACCACTGAGAGGTCCAAAAAAACAATTTAAAAACCAGTCCTACTTGCTGTTATTATTCTGCTTCCGATTCCTATTAAAATATATGTCAATGAGGAATTCCGATGACTAGATAAATAGATCTTAATGACTAATTATCATGAGTGAGTTCCTTTCCCATTTAACACCCTGCTCGGTTGGCTGCATACCGTAATAATCCACTAACATTAAATTGAACAAGGTCGTAGTTGGTTTTTGAGCTCATGGCCTTCGTTTCTCAGTAGTCAGAGCGTTCGACTAGAATGCCAGAGGTCCTGGGTTCGAGTTCTAGCGAAGACGAATTAACTTTTTCCATTTTAATTTATCTGAAATACGGATTAAGTAATTTTAGAAAATTATATTTATTATTAACGATTAAATATTTAGCCTAATATTATTAGGTCTAATACTTCCATAGTTTAATATAATTATTAAAGATAAAACAAATATGTCGACATTTTTTTTGTCTTTATCGATTAAATAAGCCAAGGGAACTTCCATAGTTTAATTTTTCCCATTCGATTGATTGGTGAGGGATTCTTATTGCATTATCTCCTCTATGTCCTGACTTTTTTCTGTTGGATTTTAACTTATTAACTTGAGCAGAATTTGATGACGGCGTATAGTGGCGAGATTTCCTTTAAAAAATTACACTTGACTAAATGACAAACTGGGCTGAAATTTGTAATGGGCACAACAATCATGAATTCGTCGTTCTTATTTTTTAGGCTTTTTTAATACAGGGAAGATTTTATTATTTAAATTGTTTAAATTGTCTTCTTAAGACTGAGCTGTCATTAAGTAGACGTCCACATTAAGTAGAAATATGCAGTATATTTGGAAATAGCACACCTTTGATAAAGGTTACTACATTATTTTTAGAAAAAAAGTAGTTCATCTTATCGAGAGTAAAACAAATTTTTGCATGCAAAACGTGTATGTGATCAATAAACGAACCGTGTACTTTTAAAAAACTTTAAGAAGCAGTGAAAATTTGGTTTTATAATTTTTTTTAAATGTGTGAAAAACGCCATTATAACGACCTTTATGTAACTTAAGGCATTTTAATTAAGATTTTAAGAATTATTATTTTCCTGATACGGTTTAAGGTCAAATAATACCTAAAATTGTTTTATCAAAAAAGTTTCATGAACTTATAGTGTTATTTTTATTTATAGTTTTCCTTCTATTCAGACATAAAAGGTACGAGTTCTCGCAACCCCACAAATCCAATTATGGATTTGAAATATGAACAGTCCACGAAAAGGAGCATGATGCCATTAATTTTTTTTTACAACGCGTTAATGATGTGACATAAACATCTAGAAATTCCTTGTTATTTTGAATGAAATGATTCAGCCTATAAAATTAATAAAATAAAAAATTAATTTGGTATTCTGTACTACTAACATATTTCCGTTACCAGATTAACTGTTAATATTTTTAACAGATATAGCATAAGGAAGTCTGATAATGACCTTCCAAAAACAATCTAACTCAATATATGAGCAGGGCCGGCGCTACTATAAGTGGCAAATGGAAGGTATGCACAGGGGGCGGCAATCTGTCTCCGCCGCACGTCACTTTTAGATATTGTTGTATTATTATTTTGATATATGAAAAATATTTTTGAGTGATAAACATCATGTATCCAAATAAATAACTTTCTTTCAATCCAATGTACCACGTGGCAGACTCAAGTGTATCCAAATAAATAACTTTCTTTCAATCCAATGTACCACGTGGCGTACCACATGGCTCCCATTGCGGACCAATACTATCCAAGCTATTCGTGAGTGAAATATAGGTAATTACAGGTAATTTTTTCTTGTTTAAATCCCCTTCTCAAGCTTGAGCTGTCATTAAGTAGAGGTCCAGTGGAGCATCGAGAGCGAAACAAATTTGTACATGTTTTAAAACGTGTAAGTGATCAAAAAACGCAAAAGCAGCAAAAATTTGGTAGTTGTTTTTTCTATAGTAAGATATGACACTAAATAATCGGATGATACAAATAATATATGAACCCACAGTGTTGGCGAAATATGTCATGAGTTTGTTTTCTTTAATAAAGCGGAAGTTTAAAGTAAAAATTGTTTTTTTTTATATAGTGCCATATGTAGTAATTATGGATTTCCACCACAGTGTTAAGAAACTCTATCATGCCATTATAATGATATTTATATTTGATATATAAGTGAACTTACACTTCAGTTTTTAACAATTATTTTAATTCAGAAAGAAAAAGTAATTATTTTCTTGTTACTCTTCGTGGTCAAATAACTATGTAAAATGAATGCGCTTTGCCCATAAAGTTTCATGAATCTGAACACTGAAATGTCATTGTAGAGTAAAGATCCCTGTAGATGCCTCGTGGAATCGAAGGCGAGATGTCGGGTAGTATTTCCAATTTGAATGGTCTTTTCCCAAGAACCGTGATTTCCTGATTGACCAAAACTGTGAGGGCGTTCGTTCTATGTTATTTATAAGATTGCTACATTTTGAGAATGCTAAGTGCAGTGCTGTCGCCCTAAGCAAAAGGGGGCAAGTGAAAAATACAGAGTCTCCAGATAATGTTTTGATTTTGAGGTAAGTCTATTAACTAATTTGTTTTAAAGTATTATGTACAAAACCGACGATATACTGGATTACGTAAACAAATTAATCCCTTATGGCTCTTTTTTTATCCCCTTAATATAAATGCTCCTCTAAGTTCTACAAGTAAAAAGGGGGAATCTGTGATTATGCTGACTTCTTACCTAGAATCTTTTGAAATGTAATTGTATTGTTTTGAAGGAGATTTATGCTTAGTTTATTATTAACCATAAAATAATTGAGAATATATAGAAATATTATTTTAGATTAGAATAAAATAGAATAGTTTATATTACCATAAAATACATTATTGTATAAAGGGTCGTCAAAAAGTATATATAATTTAAAAAAAAAGAAAAAGTACAACAGTACACAGTTATATTAAAAATAAAACAAAATTATAAAAGTTGTTGAAAATGTCCGCCTCTTGCTAGAATGCAAGAATCAAGTCTTCGCCTCATGTACTGGCGGACTCTGTCAAATATTCCAGGAGTATTGCGAATGATGTCGCATGAAGCTATTATTCTATTTCTTCAATCTTCTTCTGTCTGGTTGGGGTCTGATACACTAATGTTTTCAGGTGTCCCCAGTAAAAGAAATCCAGGCTATTCAGATCTGGAGATCTAGGAAGCCATGGCTGAGATCCCCCTCGCCCTATCCAACGGTTGTTAAAATTATAATATAGGAATTCCCTCACCTCTATGCTAAAATGTGCTGGTGCACTATTGTGCATGAACCACATTAGATTTCTGAGAAGAATTGGCACGTCTTCTAGCAAGTTCGTCTTCGAGAAATTGACGATAATATCGTCCGTTTAGCCTTGCTGACAGGAAAAATGGACCTATCAAATAATCTCCAATAATGCCGGCCCACACATTTACTGAAAATTGTTGCTGGAAATTATTTGCATGTGTCTAATGCGGATTCTCTTCTGCTCAAAAATTATTGTTATGAAAATTACGTATGGCATTTCTAGAAAAATTTGCCTCATCGCTAAATAAAATCGTGTTTCCAAATAATGGATTTTGGGCTAGCATTTGTAAGAACCACTGGCAATTTTTATCACGTGGGAGAAGAGCTTGAACCCTTTGGATGTGGTAAGGATACATTAAGTTATCTAATAAAATTTTCCATACAAGCACAAATGAAATGTTAAGTGTTGCTGCAATTTTCCTCGTACTGGTAGCAGGATCATTTTCTACTGCATTCAGGACTGCTTCCTCGACTTCAGGAGTCCTAACCGTTCTATTTGCTCCTGTTAAACGAATGGACTTCTTGAGTGATCCTTTTTTACATAGCCGATTAATGTACCTTTGCACATGTTTTGCCTATTGGGCACCATGCGATTTGGATATTTCTTTTCATAGAGTCGTCTGGCTTCATAACAATTGCCGTTGGCAAGTCCATAAATGAAATGAATTTCTGCATATTCTTGATTTGTGAATTCAACCATCAACAAACAACTCGAAACAACTACGGGAACATCAAACAAAAAATATTTCTTACAAAATGTCAGATTAAAGAACAGAATTAACAAATGACCTGCCTCAGCCTACTACCTTTTTTTCCAGTTTCATTATTTAGCCTACACTTAATTTACATCTATGGCAATTATTGCAAATAAGTCGAAAACTGTGATAGATACGAGAATAATGCAAAATACGAAAGAACTAAAGAAATGAACAAAGAGTTTAAATTTTATATCAAAATTCATACAGAGTGCTGCAAAAAAAGTTCCGCAAGATAAACTTGTAGGTGGTGCAAAAAAATGTAACACCCTGTATACTAACATCAACGATTTTAATATTTTATCATAGAGGTTCTTAAAAATAATATATGTTCTAAAAAATGCGCAGAAAACGAGAAAAAAATTAAAATTTTGACACCCTGTATAACGAAATGGTGCGTTTTTGACCATGTATATATATTGACAGTTTTTTCCTATTTTGTCGAGTACTATCACCCGCTGAAATATGTCCACGACATTAGTTAACACCCTGTATATGTCATGATAACAACCCACAGCATTGTATAACATCGTAAAGTTTTCTTTGTTTGTTAATAATAACCTTTTAAAAAGTAGCTTATTCTCTTACTATGTAATAACAAAAAAACATTATAACATATATGCGGATGTCTCTTACATATACTAAATTTTAGTATAAGCTCTAAGGACCACACCTTTAAAAGCTGTAAGGGACATAACGAAGAAGATAATATGCAACCCTCAAGATTGGGGTCTCAAAATCCTTTGGGACTGGGCTTTTTGTGACTTTCGCATAATGCAAGAACCATACAAATCTGACTATTTTGTCCTCAGAGATAACTCCAACAAATTCTGCAAGCCTTACAGGGAATTGTCGAGAGTGGCCATTTTAATATTATGAAGATTTTTGGAAAAGTTCGTGAAATTTAAAAAGATTGTTTGGTGGAAATCCGGTTTAATCCGTTTGTATTTTAGGCTCTCTGTTGACATGTCCGTCGTTTAAAACTGGTGTTTTCAAAATAAAGAATAATCAATTTTCCGTATTTATAAATATAATTCCGTGGATTTTCCAAGTTTCAAGTATTTTCTCAAACTAAATCATAAAAGGTGTAATTATTAGGAAAACGAGGAAAGAAGCCGGTGTTGACAAATAGTAAACACCTACGCGACGTGTTGAAACAAATCCAAATAAAAGATAAAAGTTGTTTTGGAAATGTAAAAATACCAGAATAAATAGCAGATAAGGAAGAGCAAACTGACAAACAAAACAAAGTACTTTCGTCACAATTAGACACCCCAACGCATTTATGCGCCAATGACATTAGTATTTTAGTTGCTCGTTATTAGTAAGTTCCCACAAATAGCATATTACTGTCAGAAGTACGACAATAAAGGATGTTAAGAGGAAAGAGTCAATATTTTATAAAATAATTTATTTTCCATCAAACTTTACCATATATATATATATATATATATATATATATATATATATATATATATATATATATAATGTGTTTTCATTCCGGGTGTACAGGGTGTCCGGATTTGGTTGCAAAAGCAGGGTATCTCGCTTATTTTTAAAGATAGAACATTGCGGTTTTCACGAAACTGAGCTAATTTTTTGTGAAACTCATGAAGCAGTAAACAAAATTTTCATAGCCTTTTTCGTTTATGAGATACAGGGCGAAATAGAAAATTTTGCGTTTTGAGACCCCCCTCGAATCTCGGTTATTCTTTAACTCAACGCAAAGGGAAAAATGGCTGCTTATGCAGTTTTTTATGCTAGATCCAGTGGCGTAGTCATATTTTTCATTTGAGTTGTTATTTTTTAGATATGACCCAAAGTTGTGTTTTTTTAAATGGGACACCCTGTATATTTGTCCAGAAATTGATTTGTCCTTTTAAAAGCTTCTCAAAAATATATTATAGTATGGGTCTATTTTAATAAACAACAACAAAAATCCTAATTTTTATAATTATCATCCCAAATTTTGCAGTAGGCCATGCAAAACGATGCCGTTTTCTTTTGTTTTCTTAGAAGCAAATGACATTTCCCAATTTTGTACGCGTATATAAAATATAGCGCTAGTTTTTTGTATTTATTTATTGTGTAAAAATATATTTGTATTATTATGGAAGAAAACCAAACTTTCGAACATTATGAAAAGCACGATATGTTAGCTTGTTTTATATTAAGTAACGAAAATGTTGAAGCGGCTTCTGAGATGTATTTTAACGGGTAAATAGTTAATTTTTAGCTATGTTGAAATACTATTGCTTAATTTTTATTTAGATATCCAGAAAGGAGGCAACCTAATATATCCACTTTTTATCGGATAAAAAAGAATTGACTTAATCACGGATCATTTATCAAACCTCGTACGAAAACATATAATAAAGAAAATCGGGAGGCTGAGGAAATTACGGTTTTGGCTAATGCAGAAGCTTACCCTACAAACTCTTGTAGGGCCAGTGAAAAGAGCATAGGGATTCCAAAAACTAGAGTTCAAGAAATTCTAAAAAAGCACAAATACCACCCATACAAATTTAAGCTCGTGCAGCCAGGGGATGCAGAGCGTCGGGTAGTCTTCTGCAATTGGTTTCGAGAAAGATCCGATATGGTTTGGGATTTTGAATGGTAGGTTATATGGTCAGACAAAGCACATTTCAGTAATTCTGGTATACTCAATAGGCACAATAGTAGATTCTGGTCCCAGGAAAATCAACACCAAATATTTCCCAGAAGACAGCAGGGCAGGTTTAGTCTAAATGTTTCCTGCTTCATATTAGGAACACATATAAAATTTTATATATTTGAGGGAAATCTAACAGCTAATCGCTATATAGAAATTTTAGAGGCAGCTATAGCTAAATTAATTGACGATGTTCCTTTAGCGCAAATTAACGATTTACTTTCAACAGGGCGGTGCTCCTGCATACAATTCTGGAATGACGAGATTATTTCTGGACAATAATTTTACCAGTCAATGGATCGGAACAAATGGACCTATAAGATGGCCCCCTAGGTCCCTAGATTTGTCGATTTTAGATTTCTTTCTATGGGGATATCTGGAAAATAGAATTTACAAAGACCACTATGATAATGTCCAAGATTTAGAAAATGCAATAAGAGAACATTTTCGCTATTTACAAAATCATCCCGTTATTTTGCTTAATTCCCTAAAACGAATACGAAAATTGTGCGAAGCATGCATAGAACAAAATAGAAATCAGTTTGAACAGTTCTTTTGATTTCCTTGGTTACTGTAGTTCTTATACGACTGTTGATTTTTGCTGAAAGGCTTGTTACATAATAATTTATTACTGTTTTGTTCTTGTTTTACATAAATCTAGGTAGGTGGCACTTTTTTAGTGCGAAATTATCAATACATATTTTGATAAATAGATTTAATTACATATTTGTTTTGATTTATTGTTAGGATATAGATATTGTTAACGACTTTGAATAAAAGGCAGCATTGTTTTGCATGGCCTACTGCAAAATTTGGGATGATAATTATAAAAATTAGGATTTTTGTTGTTGTTTATTAAAATTGACCCATACTATTATATATTTTTGAGAAGCTTTTAAAAGGACAAATCAATTTCTGGTCAAATATACAGGGTGTCCCATTTAAAAAAACACAACTTTGGGTCATATCTAAAAAATAACAACTCAAATGAAAAATATGACTACGCCACTGGATCCAGCGTAAAAAACTGCATAAGCAGCAATGTTTCCCTCTGCGTTAAGTTAATGATAACCGAGATACGAGTGGGCAAAATTTTCTATTTCGCCCTGTATCTCATAAACGAAGAAGGCTATGAAAATTTTGCTTACGGCTTCATGAGTTTCACAAAAAATTAGCTCAGGTTCGTGGAAACCGCAAAGTTCTATCTTTAAAAATAAGCGTGATACCCTGCTTTTGCAACCAAATCCGGACACCCTGTACATCCGTTCACTACTGTCGTTCTGAAAAAATTGAGAAAAACAAGGTGATTTGAATAAAAGGGACGAATCATTAAAATTACCAACAGTATCGAAGACAATGCGTAGCTTAAAAGCAATTTAAATCTAGCCCTAAATTAGGACCGATACCCCAATAATTAGGTTACTTGTTGTTGAACTAGTCGGTGAAGACTGCCCTTCTCTTTATATATATATATATATATATATATATATATATATATATATATATATATATATATATATATATATATATATATATATATATATATATATATATATATATATATATATATATATATATATATATATATATATATATATATATATATATATATATATATATATATATATATATATATATATATATATATATATATATATATATATAGTTAAATTGTGTATTCTTCGGATATGGTCCTTTAGTTTAAAAAATAACTACATTAAGGAAGTAACACATCTTTATTATTGACGTTTTGGCCGTACGTTCAGGCCGTTTTTCAAAATCTACAAGAGATAAGCCGGTCAGAGAGAGTTTTAAATGTTAACTTATTGCTAGGACTTACATAAATAGTAAAAACAAACTTGAGGAAATCTCTGTGTTTCGGTCATAGTAATCCATTTAGTCACGTCACAGACATTACACACATATATATTAAATATATATATATTATATTAAAAATATATATATATATATAAACAATATATATATATATATATATATATATATATATATACATATATATATACGTTCACCTTTATATGTCATTAGACGTACTCGATACAGTATGCAAAATAATTGTGGTTTTTTGTTTTATAAATATTTTATGGCAATCCGCACATATTTGTAATACAGATTGATATTTTACGAGGCAGAGTTTAAAATTGATATGTTTTAGAAATTACCAGGATGGTATTTTTATGTGATATTTATTTTTGAGAGTAGATATATAATTATGTATGGATTTAATAATAGATATATAATTGTGGATTTTTCAAAAGATTTTTTTTTTTGGGTTTATTATATACAGATTTTTTTTTGAAGTATATATTTTTTTCTTACCTATGTACATACCATTTATTGTAGGAGTAATCATTTTAACAGTGTATGATATATTTTGTGTAAATTTTTCGTGTCTGTTTTTGCGTTAATCGCGTTAGAATTTTTTTGTATGTAGATCATTTTGTAAAATTCCCTTTTCTTTATGTTAGTTTCGATAATAAGTATTTTAACATTATCATAGTTAAATTTATGGTTGTTTTCGGTCATATGATTTGTGAGCGCTGATTTATATATATATATATATATATATATATATATATATATATATATATATATATATATATATATAAAATCATTTCGGGTGTACATCCGTTCACTACTGTCGTTCTAAAAAGAACTGCTGATGTTTTGCCAAAATCACATTTGACGTTTTCGGAGCTTTCTTTACCGCGTTCGAATAGACACTGAAGTGTTGGTGACTGGGACGCTTCCTTTTATACCCCCATCCGGGGCCGAAGATTATATCTGCGCGGCCGTTGGTCGTTATTTATGTTTTCCGGATGGAGCTGTTGTTGTTGCGCTAATTGCGCTTGAGTTTTTGCGATTTTAGATTTGTCGGCTTCTCGGATTATTCTGATCTTAAAATATTCTATATTGGAAATCTCCCTACACCCATCGAAATTTATTTTCTGACCGGATTCCTTAAGATGTAGGAATAAAGCTGAGGTTGTTTGTTTGTTTCTGATGCTCAGTTTATGCTCTTCTACTCTTGCTGATATTCGCCTGTTAGTTTGCCCCACGTGCATTTTTTCACAGTCCTGGCACGGAATGCTGTATACTCGGTGGTTTTCCAGTTTGATTTTATCTTTTGTTTTCCAAGTAGTTTACCTAAACTTTTTTGTGGCTTGTGTATTGTTTGTACGTTGGGTTTCCTAAGAATTCTTCCGATACTGTCTGTTGTGCCTTTTACATATAGTAAAACTACTGGTTGCTTTCCCGGTTTATAATTTTTGTTGTTCGTTGTTCGGGAACCCTATGCTTTAATAGCTTTCTCAATGGTGCGATTTGTGTAGCCATTTTTCTTTAACGCACTAGATATTACCTTAAGTTCGTTTTGTCTCGTCTGTGTGTTTAATTAATCGCAAGGATCTATATTATATATATATATATATATATATATATATATATATATATATATACAGATATATATTTAAATGCAAGATATATAACCTTCGGCCCCGGGTGCTGATATAAAAGGAAGCGTCGCAATCACCAACACTTCAGTCTCTATTCGGACGCGAGAAAGACAGCTTCGAAAATGCCAAATGTGATTTTGGCGAAACGTCAGAAAAACTGTCCTTTTCAGAAAGATAGTAGTGAACGAATGTCCACCCGGAATGAAAACACTATATATATATATGTATATATATATATATATATATATATATATATATATATATATATATATATATATATATATATATATATATATATATATATATATATATATATATATATAGATACAGGTTGATATATCTTATATTAAGATACAGGGTGATTTTTATATTTTGGTAAAAATTTGTTCACCCTGTATCTCCTAAACGGCTTAATCCATTTTTTAAAAATTTTGTACACAAACACTCTTGGTATATCATAACTTTTTGACGTCTGAAAAGTATCAAAGTTCCAGGGCCGTATCCAGCCAATTCACACAGGGGAGGGGGGCTAGTTTTGAGACACCCTGTACATCGGAATTCGGTATTTTTGAATTTTTTTCTTAAACTACATTCATTTGTGAACAATAATATGCCACCATCTTGAATGGCACACTAAAGGTTATGTACGAAATTTAAATCTTTAGATAGTACATACCTCTTTTTTTAGCGGTATCTGTATTAAAGCTTTTAACTAAGTATAAAATTATTTCAATGATTGACTTTAAAAAAAAAATTAAACTATCTCTACTAATAAAACACAGCCTTGTCGAATTATTTTTTATTTTTAGTGGCCCAAAAATACCAAAATCTACCCTAACACAATAACGCCTGTCTAACGGTATCTCTACATTTTTGTGCACGCTTTTGTGAATTGCAATTGAGCGTTGAATCATTTACATTTGAGGTTTTTGTCTAAATGCTTTTAAAAAAATTAAACTATCTCTACTAATAAACCAGTTAATTTCTGTTTGAGTCTTTTTCTCCTCATCTCTTATCTAATGCTCGAGATCGTGATCATTTATCGGCTACCGTAAAAATTTATCTTTTTTTATTTTTGTTATTGTATACAAATTACGTGTAAGAGCCTTATTTTTTTAAATTTTTTTATGTACCTTTATTTTTTTCGTAACCTTCAAACCTACAAAAAAATACAAATTCAATAAATTTTAATACCTAAAAATAATAAAGTAAGCCTTGGAATTTAGACAGGATATTTTAAAAATGACATTCAATCAATTCAATCATTTGTGTTTGACATTGTTAATTAAAGATTTTTTATTTGAATTTTCTCTTTGCAAAAAGTTTGTACGTTTCAATAATTGTAAAAATGCCGTTATTTACAAATGCTGAGTACGCAGACATCGTATTTGTGTACGGATTTTGTAATGGTAACGGAAGGGCTGCTACAGAAGAATACAGAAGACGATTTCCGGATCGGAGAATTCCAAATCCAAACGTTTGCCGCAACCTTTAAAACATTGCGTGAAAAGGGTAAGTTTCCCTCAACCGATCTTCATGTTGAAAGAGTGGGTGCTAATAACGTGGTCCAAGAAGAGAATATTCTCAACCTTGTGAGGGAAGATCCAATCACAAGCACTAGGCGAATTTCCGCCCAATTAGCGATACCGCAGACAAGAGTATGGAGAACTATAAAACATGAAAACTTATACCCTTTCGATGTACAACAGGTACAAAGATTAGAAGAAGGCGACTACTTGCCTAGATTAGCATTTGCTAGGTGGGTAATAAATCATCGAAGAACAATTTTTAGAGCACTATTCACTGATGAAAATTTGTCAAAGATGTATGGGCAGATGATAAATTTGAATTTTGAATGTTTGGTGCGGCTTAATAAATAATCATTTAATTGGACCACATATTTTCCCTCAACGACTAACGGCTGTTGTGTATTTGGACTTTCTACAAAACATTTTACCGGGCTTATTAGAAAATGTAAATTTAAGAGGCATATGGTTTCAACACGATGGGGCACCTGCACATTTTGGAATTGATGTTCGAAATTATCTCAATCAACAATTTGCTGATCGGTGGATTGGACACGGAGTACCACATCCTTGGTCAGCTAGGTCGCCAGACTTTAATCCAGCCGACTACTTTTTGTGGGGGCACACAGTCAGTAGTTTTAAGTATGTATATACTGTATTGTCACATATATGTAGAACAAATTTTAAGTGTATATGTCTCATTTGTGAATGGATTAAAAAAATTTACCTTCTTAGTTTTAGTGACCTGTATTAGAAGCCACTGATGAAGGTATGTTGCCGAAACGTTTGGGAAAAAAAGAAAAAAAAAACAAATTAAAATGATTTCCGAAGAATAAACAAGTTTTATTTTTCAAAAAGATAATTCAGACCAAAAACCCAAGAAAATCTCCTAAAAATATATAATATATATATATATATATATATAATTCGTTTTTTTCTTTAACCTTATGAAATATTTTTGTCGGTATTTTCTTGGGTATAGGTTAATATAAAACCAGTTCTATAATTTTACATCGACGTTTCGCTCACCATATTGAGCTTTCTCAAGATGAAAATTTATTTCCTAAAAAGACACATATATATAGTTAAAAAACATAAAATTATCAAATTTAACCACATTTTTTTAAAAAACATTACATCTAAGTTTTTCGGTACAAACAAACCAAGACTTTACAATATACAGAATACACTTAACAGAAAATTAAAATTTTTATTTGCTACGTACCTTGAAAATGCCATGTTAATCCTAAACGGAATCGAGATTAACAGTGATTTCTATAGCATTGGAATGCTGTTAGTTTATAAGAAATGATACATTTTTTTTCCTTTTTTTAAATTTTATATATGATATCTGTTTGGGTTTCTGCTATTTATATGTACAGGATGTTATGTGAGAATAGCTTTTTCTTTGGAATAAATTTACTTAGAAATTAAATTATGATAAATTTGGCTTAAGTTGTTGATATCTTTTTTATCATTTACAGCATTTTTCTCCTTTTTAATCTGAATCATTTCTTTGATTGTTAGTTTCCGGTAATTAGTTTCCTGATCCAGAATTTGTGTTTCTTTAAAATTGAACTCGTGTTTTTCTGAAAGTTCGTGTTTGTGGACGTGTTGGCCTCTACTGCACTCCACAAACACGAAAAAAAATAACGAGTTCAATTTATTCTGGATCAGGAAACTAATTACCGGAAATAACAATCAAAGAAATGATTCAGATTAAAAAGGAGAAAAATTGTAAATGATAAAAAAGATATCAACAACTTAAGCCAAATTTATCATAATTTAATTTCTAAGTAAGTTTATTCCAAAGAAAAAGCTATTCTCACATAACATCCTGTACATATAAATAGCAGAAACCCAAACATATATCATATATAAAATTTAAAAAAAAGGAAAAAAATGTATCATTTCTTATAAACTAACAGCATTCCAATGCTATAGAAATCACTGTTAATCTCGATTCCGTTTAGGATTAACATGGCATTTTCAAGGTACGTAGCAAATAAAAATTTTAATTTTCTGTTAAGTGTATTCTGTATATTGTAAAGTCTTGGTTTGTTTGTACCGAAAAACTTAGATGTAATGTTTTTTAAAAAAATGTGGTTAAATTTGATAATTTTATGTTTTTTAACTATATATATGTGTCTTTTTAGGAAATAAATTTTCATCTTGAGAAAGCTCAATAAACAAATTCGATGTAAAATTATAGAACTGGTTTTATATTAACCTATACCCAAGAAAATACCGACAAAAAAAATATATATATATATATATATATATATATCAATTGGTCCAGAAACTCCATATAAAAAAAATAATATATATATATATATATATATATATATATTTATATGAATACAGTAGGTTAGTGGGGATGCAGTTTATATATATAAAAGGCCAAATAAAGTAGTGGAACCCTTTATTGTTTTGTCAAACTTTCTGGATTAATTTATCCCTTCCTCAGGACTTTTGTACAAATAATTTTAAAAAAGAAACAAGTTAGCAACTAACTAATAAAGTATAATAAGCTTGAACTCACCAATGTGAGTTTGCTATTAAAACAAAAACATACTCTGAAGGAGATACACATTTAGTTGCACGAAATCATCATTCTGTTTATTTAAAATTATAAAACTTAAAAGATTGATAGCGAAAAATTAATTTAAAAACTTCTTAAAACATGTCCATCGTAGGACTTCATTTTGTTCGCTAGCAAACACGTTTTTTAGAGGAATTTTAAACACGAAAGTAGAGGGGACGTAACTGAGAGAGATACAAATATTATTTTTAACAAGAAAGAAATAGAGAGAGTATACTAAATTGGTAATTTTAAGGCACAACACAGAAGGATGACGGATTGCCTATCTTACAGTGGTGTGTATATGTGTCATGTAGACCACAACTACAACAACTTAATTCGATCTAATTTATGAAAATATATTCATAGCAATAAATTATTTTCTAATAAGCCAAGCTTTCGAAATAATTCATTTCTTCTTCAGGGCTACGACAATTTTCAGAAGTTATAAAGTATCAAATTGGGTAGATTTTTACTACTAAAATTTTGACCTTTTTTTGATTTTTCTGTATATATTCTGAATTATGTCCAAGATGTCAAAGAATTGATAAATTTGAATTTTGAAGGAAACTTTTCTGGTTAAACTGTATTTTGTCTATAGCTCCATTTTTAAGACATTTAAAACACAAATAACCAAATTGAATTAGTGGTCCAAAGAATTGTATTTATCAAACCCCTCGTAGGTGAGGTGAATCTTATATAAGTAAAAAGCAAAAACAAAGCTTCTTATTAATATAATAATTTTTGAACATGGAAAAACACGCACAAAGGAAAAACAACGTCAAAATTGGGTATTATCGACCATACTTGGTCTAAATACCATAGAATTTAGGCCCAAATTTATACATAAAGAACAGCATTGGAGAAAAAAATTGAATAAAGTGGCATTTATTGCTTATAACAACCGAATTTTCAGCAAGCCTAGTATTAATATACCTAATGTTTGGAGCCCTTTACACTCTCTCAAGCTTCGTGACTAGTGGGCGGAGCTTCACGCATCACTGCATACACCAGTATGTGTATAGGCCCACTCAGAGCAAATAAATAACAGTAATATATTTAATGATTATTTTATAAAAATCGGTATTAATATTACCACAGTAGAAAATACGCATAAATTACAGATAATACGTCAGCAATAATCAATGGACTTAAACACGATTAGGTCATTTTTATAGAATCCAATTTTGTTCACAAATACAAAAAGAGAACACAAAAAGAATACATCGAAACAGAAGAGATCTACATCAGACCAGGTATATTCCAGGAAGATTCACTCAGCGCTTTGTGGTTCTGCCTCTGTCTCAATCCACTTTCAAACACACTGAATAACAAACACAAACTTCGGATCCCACATTCAACACAAAAAAAATAACCTATACAAAATAAACTATCTCTTGTACATGGATGACATAAAATTGTACGCAAGCACAAAGGAGCTCCTTAAAATCACAGAAACGTTTACCCTAGACATCAACATGGAATTTGGTATAAGTAAATGCAAGCTACTTCATATCAACAAGGGACTGTGGAAAGACCACCCTACGACGAAAACAATCAACAATGAGACCATAGATAACATGCTCAAAGAAGAAACATACAGACACCTAGGCTTCCATAAAAGCACCAAAATTAACCACAATCATATCAAATCAGAGCTCAAGGCGGAGTTTAAAACCAGACTCACAAAACTACTAAAAACAAAACTGAACTCCAGAAATCTAACGAAAGCTATTAACACCTTGGCCATACCTATTCTTAAGTATTTGTTTGATAGCATTAAATAGTCACACACTCATAGAAAACATTCATATTTTCTTACGCTCTGAATTCACTAAACACAGGAAGTTACATCCCAATACATGCAAGGAAAGACTCACCATCGAGAGATAAAGAGATATACAATCGCTAAATAAAAAAGAAATTAATGAACGAAGAAAATTCTTCCACAACAAACAAACTAACCTCTACAAGGCAATAGTGAAGGCAGACCAGAAGAATTATACACCGCTCGATATGTCTCAAACGAGCCACGCAGCAGGCGCATACAATCACATCCAATCACGACTAGAAAAGATGAACACCTGGTCTGAAAAAACACTCCACGGAAGATACAGATACCACATAAAGCAAGACCACTTACATAAAAAGCTTAGATATACGTAGTTACAAGAAGGGCAGCTTGTTCTTCAGAAGGCTTCCTGTTTTCCATCCAGGACAAAATCATAGCAACCGGAAACTACCAAAAGCACATCATCAAAGACACAACCATTGAAGATGACAGGTGCAGAACATGTCGTCACCAGCAGAGAGAAATGATCGATCACATAACGAGTGAATATAGAATAATGGCCGGAATTGAATACACCGCGAGACACAACTCAGCAGCGAAGGTCGTTCATCAAGCATTAGCCACAACATACAAACTAACGGAGAACACAGACCCTTACTACCATTATACACCAACATCCATACTTGAAAACGAAGACTAGAATCTCTATTGGGACATTCACCTATTTAATTGATATGGCTGTCCCCAACGACGAGAACATCCAAGCGAAATACAGTGAGAATATCGCCAAATACGCCGATTGGGCAATGGAAATAAAAAGGCTGTGGAAACACGAAAGAGTCATCATTGTTCCTCTCGTCATATGAGTAACAGGCCTCACCCCAGCAACGTTTACACCGCATGTGGCTCAATTAGGACTTAATACAGACATTCACGGGAACATCCAGAAATCGGACATTTTGAAAACATGTAGCATCGTTAGATCATTTCTTAACACACAATACTGACTTGGTATAATCCAGTCAATATAAAATACAACCACAAGAATACTGTGAGACAACAAGGTGTAGAATAATAATAATAATATATATTTTTTGTTTGATACATTGAAGTGACATGTCACATAATATTGCATATTCTCTGTACGAAATTACCTATGGCTTTTCCTTAAACCCAGTGCACCCTGGGAAAATTAAAGTCTGTCGACTTGGTTGTTACGTAACTGTAATGAAAGCCGCTTAAAATTGCATGAGACAGTGTTGGATGTCTTGTATCGTGCCGACTGAATTATTTGCCGCTAGAGAAAATTTAGTTTTATAGTCTTTTCCTTCGGCGATATAATGCTGTGCTACCGACGGCGACGCTAATAAAACATGAGACAGTTTATTACAAGTGCAAGTGGAAGTCCGTTTAAGTACCTGCAATCAGTTTATCTTTTAGAATTGTTTTGTTAAGTATGGTCATCGATAATTCATTTGCCAAGATATAGCCATAAAATAATCGTATTAGTCCAGTGCAATGAAAGGAAAATTTATTGAACCGTGAACAGATTACAATTGGCATATTTTAGTATTGAAAATACTATTGGGTTCACTTTTATGCAAACTTAACACTGCCTGTCGTAACCTCGACACCGAAACTGCGATAACGTTTTCAGTAAAATAATCGTATAGATTATGAGTGCGGACGCACTAAGTGAATAAATAAGATCACATTATAACATGAGGTCATCGGATTGCCCATGCATAGATGAACAAATATTATATAGAAATAAAATAATCCATTGTTTTGTCCATTGTTTGTGTGTAACAAAGTTCTGAGTCTTATATTAAAATAAGGTAAATACGGATTGCCAATGCATAGATCAACAAATTTTAGTAAAAACAAAATAGTCCATGGTTTTGTGTATGTGTACTATAAAATTTCGAGTCTTATTAGAATAAGGCAGCCATCACTAAATACACTAAATAAAATTATGATTGCAGCCGATTTATGTTATATTTGAACCGATTTTTACCACAAATTATTTATTTAATTTTAACTTACCAAAACGTCCTAGCTTTTCGATTCATATCTTATTATGTCACAGCACGACAGTAAAGAATTCTCAAGTAATAATAAATAAATCTAAATATTAAGTTTTAAGGCCTTCGGCAAAGGAATTGCTTACAAATATGTATATTAATCTAACATCAAAATGTAAATGGAATCCGAATTTAATCACATCTAATGTTTTTTGAAAACATTGGGACAGGGAGAAGGCCGACAAATTAAGAAGAAATGTAGGGAAGTCTATCATTTTTAACATAATTACAATAGTCACATTTAACCCATCTTTATTAATAATATTAAAATGCTATAAATGTCACAAACTGATGAAACAAAATTTTAAAAACTTGGGAATGGAAGGATTTTTATCTTTTAATATATATATATATATATATATATATATATATATATATATATATATATATATATATATATATATATATATATATATATATATATATATACCATTTAATTTCAGGTCCTCTCTCCTGAAATTTCTTCCATTTTTCATTGAATTTTGTAATATAAAAAAGATGCCGTTTGTATCGAAAATTTAAATGGGAAAAAAGGGACATGCAATGTATACCTATAGATGAACAATTTTAATAAAAACAAATATTTGAGCGAGGGTGGTTACCATTGTTGTGTGTACATTTGAAATCTTTAACAACTTTTTTTGTTGACAAAGGAAAGTTAGATATATTAGATTTAGGTCTATTTTTACAATAAAAACTACATTTGTAAAATCGAACAGAATTTATTTAGTAGTAAAATAGTAAAATACCCCGTCATAAAATTAAGAAAAAAGTGTCGTTTTGGCTATAATAAATTAAAATTGTCAAGAGCTTTCGGTCAAACTAGACCATTATCAGGACTGACACTGGTAAGTGACAAAATAAAAATTAATAAGTTAAAATTTTGTACTACTTGAACAAATGAACACCAAGCGTTAGATTCAGTCTCGTTCATTGATGAGGTGAATTGTGGATCTTTAACAAGTTGCCTTATTTGAGGACCATCAAATATACCAGCTTTTAGTTTTTCCGTGCTAATGCCAGGAAATTTACGTGACAAATACCCAAAACAATTTCCATCTCGATTTAAATCCTTCACAAATTGCTTCATTAGGCCTAGCTTGATATGCAAGGGCAGAAGTAAGATTTTTTCTCTTGAAACCAAAGGTTTGTTTATCACGTTTTGTTTTTCTTGAATCATGATATCTCTTAAAGGCCGATTTTTGTTAACCCAGTGCTCATTTTTAGCTCTACTGTCCCAAAGGCACAAAAAACAAGGATCTTTTGTATAACCACTCTGCTGTCCAAGGAGGAAGTTAACCATTTTTAAATCAACACAAATTGCCCACTGATGTTCTTCGTATTTAATTTTTCTCAAAACTAATGCAATTGTTTCATATTCTTCCTTCATGGTAGTAGAATGACCAATAGGAATTGAGCCATATTTGTTACCGGTATGTAAAAAAACACATTTTAAACTACATTTTGAACTGTCAATAAAAAGGCGCCAATCATCTGGAGTGTATTCAGGCAAACCCATTTTTTCTAAGAGCCCTTTCATATTGTTACAGAATACCAAGTCATTTTCCTGAGCGAAAAAAGGCATCAGATTCGTATCTCTTTTATGATAAAATGTAATATTAGTACCTGGACAAAGTAGATTTTTTTCTTTTAATCTAGATGCAAGTAATTCAGCGGATTCCTTTGAGAGATTCAGGTCTGTTATAAGATCGTTTAGTTCTTCTCGATTGAAACCCTGCGGAGTTGCTAAATCTGCTTCAAATTCGCTGTCGTTTTCTGATTGAATTCTTTGAACTTCGTCAGACGTTGATGTTTCTGTATCATCTTCTGTCAGTTCGGGTAGACTGCTGAATGATGGAACGGGCATTTCTTCCGAATGCGCTACAGGCCTTCTTGCAGAATCTAGATCAGGATATGTCCATTTGTGAATATTGTTTCTATTTATGCCTTTAATATTAACGAGACAAAAATAGCAGTCGTCATGATGGTTTCGCGGTTCTGTCCAAACCATTGGTACACCAAACTTTAGGACTTCCTCTTTCCAGTTGTCCACTGTCGCAAATGTTCAACACATATTTACATATGAAATGTGGGGCCCAAAATTTATCTTGATTTCCTAAATGAACGCCAAAATAGGCAAGATAAGCTCTTTTCACAAAGTCAGAAATCGTTTTTCTGCTCTCTTTCAAAGTGTATTCACCACACACATAACAAAAAACATCGGGATTTACACAGGTACGTCTGCTTGTGGAGGCCATTGTTTCAGTTTAGTGTCTTGATACTACAAAACGACCAAAATTTACACAAAATGATAGCACAACTTTACTTGGGGAAACTCAGTAATATACTAAATCGAGTACAGCCAAGCAGGTATAGAAGGATCGGGTCATAGGTAATTACAAGTATAAAAGTAATTAGCAGTAGTGTATTAAGTAGTTCCTAGTATAGGAACATTGGGTTGGGGACAATTCCAGGTATCCATTTGGTTAATTAGATTCTGGGAAATTTCTATTTTGACGATTAAGTACATATTTATCTCTTTATTTGTTGTCCTTTATCAGAAAAAAATATCAATTAACCTGTAACCTGTATCTCAAAAACTAGAGCTGATAGAAAAAATCTGGTGGCATTTTTGGAATCAGCACATTAAAAACATCGAAAATCAGATGTTAGATTTCCGGCACCAAATTTTTGTTTTCATTTTGTTACCCTGTGAAATGCACCAAATCATTTCAGTCAAAAATACAAAATTCTAGATAGCTCATCAAACAAGCAGGAAATTCAAAACTTTTTAAGTGAAAACGGTCTTTGTTTTAAAGACTGCTATACTAAAAACGATTTTGTGCTAAACACAAAAAAAAAATGAGGACAACCTTACGTCGTTGACAGCTTAGTGAAGCAATATGGTCCTAATATGCTAAGATTATCACCTTAGTTTTGTATTTTGAACCGGATTGAGCTTATTTGAATCCATCGAAAAAATAAATTTCTAAGTTTGACAAAAAAGTCGTTGATTAAATCAAAACAGAAATGTCAAATAATGGTCAGGAAAATTGAAAAAAAATGCAATAGAAAAAGTGTTAAAATATGAAAATGACTACAGGAAACTGGGAGAAGTTGGCATGAATGGGGGAGATAAATATGAAACAGAAGATTTTTTGGATGAGTAAACTGTAATTCATAGAACATATTATATAGCCAAATATGTAATCCTTGTAAATTCAAATTTACCCATTTCTAACTCGTTCTACATCAAGGCAATTGTTTTGTACATTTCTATATCGGAACAGTTTAAAAAATTAAAACACCAACAAATAGGAATAATTATTTTTGTCATGTGTGCAGATTCGACTGAAAAATGAATACGTGATGGTTTTTAAGAGGACGAATTATGAACTGTAGTTAACATTAAAATGTATTGAAAAGAACTTGCTTTTTGGACTAACATTGCTTTTATTGTTGATCTCTTCACAACGTTTCGATTAGTGTAGTATCTCTTGTCGTTAACTAGTGCAAACCAAAAGCTTATCTTTAGACATGACCTATATAACGTATATTCCATAAGTTTTGAGAAAAAATTCAGCTGGAGCTTTATGTTGTTTGTCTAAGTTTCTAATGAAATGTAATTTTTGTTAACAGTTTTGGTTACAATGTGTTACAAGATTGATATTCGTAATAGATATTTACGATGCAAGTGAGTCAGTTGCGATAGAGTTTCGAGTTGAGTTGCGCATTTATTGATACAACACTTAACAGTACTTATTATAATTTATTTCGGATACCGTTTTTAACATGTCTCTTTCAAAACCAAGTGGAAGTAAGAGGAAACTTGTAGGTGAGCATCGTATCTTTTAAGAAGAGTGGGAATTATAGTTTTTTTGCTGTGAAGTGAAATAAAACATTATTTGTTTGATTTGTAATAGTAGAGTCTGTGTCCCAAAATTATATAATATAAAACGTCACTATGATATTCATAGAACTATGTTTGACAAATATACAGGCATGGTCAGAAACGGAAAGGTAAATAAGTTAAAATCACCGTGGAAAGATCAGCAGCTTATGTTTACACGTCCAAAGCAAGAAAATGAATCTGTCCTTCAAGCGAGCTACGTACTGTCGGAGTTGATCGCGAATCACTCAAAACCATTTGTTGAAGGTGAATTTATAAAAGAGTGCCTTGTAAAGGCCGCGGAAATTGTAAGTCCCGGGAGCGTGAAGGCATTTTAGGCAAATTAGACTCTTTCATTGTATTTTCTATTGCCTGTGACGATGGTATGGATGTTTGTGGTGTGGCGCAACTCGCTTTTTTTCTTCGTGCGGTTGATACAGACATCAATGTGTATGAAGAATTACTGGAATTAGTACCATTGCATGATACAACAACTGGGAAGGATATTTTCAATGCTGTTTATGGACTTCTGCAAAAGTACAATTTAGATTTGTCAAAACTGTGTTCCGTTGCAACAGACGGAGCTCCTTCAATGACTGGAGTAAAAAATGGCTTCGTTAAAATATTACAGACAAAGATCAGAGAAACGGGCAGTGACAAACCAGATTTTCATCATATTCATTGTATAATCCACCAAGAAGTTTTATGCTCAAAGTGATCAAGTTGGAGAGTGTTTTAAAGTTAGTGAAAAAATTTATAAACTTCATAAGGTCACGAGGCCTTAATCAGCGACAGCTTTCTGCATTTTTACGTGATTTAGAAAGTGAGTACACTGGTTTACCATATTATGCAGAGGTGCGATGGCTTTCGTGTTCTATGGTACTCGACCGGTTTTGGAAACTCAAAGAAGAAATACACGTTTCATGGAAACAAAAGGAGAAGATGTCAGCTTATTATGCGATGTACCTTTTTTACAAGATTAAATACGAAGTTGCAAGGACCAGGTCAAGTGATTACAGATATGCGTGATCATGTGAAAGCTTTCAAGTGTAAGATGATGTTGTGGGAAAAATAGTTAGCAGAGGATAATCTGTCACATTTTCTGACTTGTAAGGCATATCAGGAAAGCACAAGTGTCTCAATATCGTACAAAATATATTCAGAGAAAATGAGAAGCATTCTGGCAGAATTTGAGAAGCGTTTTCAGGATTTTAAGACCCAAGAAAACCATTTTTCTCTATTTACTGGTCTTTTCACTATCGCTATTGATAAAGTTCCCCCTCACTTGCAAATGGAAGTAATTGAGATTCAGTGCCAGACCCACTTAAAACAAAAATTTGATAGTGTTGGTACATTCGAATTTTATAAGTACTTGCCTGTTCAATACCAAGAAATGAGAAAATTTGCCTGTAAAATCCTGTCAATGTTTGGAAGTACCTATAAGTGTGAACAACTATTTTCTTTGATGAAAGGAAATAAATCCCAACGGCAAGATCGCGATTGACGGACGCACACTTGGACGCAGTTTTAAAAGTTATTTCCGCCGATAAATTCGCGCCACAAATAGATAACTTAATTAAAGACAAAAGATGTCAGACTTGTCCTATAATATTACTTTTTCTTAAGATTTTCAGTAGTTTGTCTTGTTTAAGATAAGATTTTGCGGCCCTATTAGTCGATGGTCTTCATGCTTTTGGCCCACCAGTGACTTTGAGTTTGACATGGCTAATCTAGATTCTCAGATGTGTTGATTTCTGCTTTTTACAGCTTCAATGTAAGCAAAGATTACGCGCTTATATCAAGAGTTCGCGCTTTGTTTCATGTTACCCACAAGGTATTTGATAAATCCATTTGTTTGATCCATCCATTGCCGAAAAGTCGATTCTATCAACTGCTCTAATCGGGAAAAGATGCAAAGTGCAATACTCCTAATAAAACAATGCATAACGTAATTAACTGTTTTTTGTGCAGCGTGTCCGTTGAACGTATGTTAAGCTCGGGCCCAAAAAAAGCGAACAAAAGGAAGTAAGATATGTATATTGCCATGAGAAGCCGTATCGGCGTTATACAAGCGGTGAAATGCCTTTCTATTTATGGTCATCGGGCGGATTTTTTGAATAGAGTTCGCATTGTACGGAGTTTAAAAATCGTTCCAGCCAACGACTGAAAAGTTTGTATTAATACATATATAGTAAAGTAAAGGTCTGGACAATATGGATTACAATTATGGTGGCCATATTTTTTTTTTCGGAAAAAGTACACTAAGCTTTTTTGCGAGTTAACTATTTTGTATAATAATTTTAAATAAAACGCCAAATACTACTTAATAATATATAATTTTTATTGAACATCAAAGCTGAAACAAATATAATTCAAACTTCTTAAAAATAGCAATAACATATGAATTTATTTAAATTCCATCAATAATTCCCCGTTGATGAGTTTGGATGTGAACTATCGATCTTCCTGCCTATGGTCTTCCTCCAAAACTTTGTACTTAAATTGCCGGTTTTCTTTCCAATGGAAGTATTTCTCTAGTACTTGACTACACATGGTTCAGTGATGGTACCTACACTATTTCTCCTGCACATCAATGATCTGTTTTTTTCCATCAGCATACCTAGTCACAGCTGTGCTGACGATAGTGTACTCTACTGTCAAATACAATTTCCCAGACCTGCTTCAAGTGTTGTAATGACTTTATCCGTAACCGAGGACCTCAATAATATCTTACAATGGGGAGCAAAGAACCTTGTCCAGTTTAACGCCACTAAGACTTAATCATGTTTAATATCACACACATTATCTCCCAATACCCACACTATTCAAATGAATAATCAAATAATAGCCTTATTGGTATCAATTTTTATAAAAGATCTTGGAATGATCACCTTAATTGCCACACTAACCGCAAAGTTTCCTTTTCGATCTGGAAAGCTGTCCTTCTGCCAACTTGTATACCTTTTACATGTCGCAGGTCAGACTCAGTGCTAAGTATTGTTCACATATATCAGAAGAACCTTTCCTTCATTCCTTAACATCTTTGACTATGATGATCCAAACATCACAGGGAAGCTTTCGTCACTACAGCATCCTCAACTGTGATTGATCTGTCTTTGTTTTATATATACTCTCACGGATTCTGTTCTGAAGACTTTCGTGGTCTGCTCATAGATAAAAAAACGTATATTCAACAGAGTTCGTCATAAAATAAAAGAAAACACATATGTTGTGCTAATGAATCAATAGAAAAAAAAATTTTTAATCACTTTCATTGTGAATCAATGTCTTCTAATTGGTTGTTTTCCTAATGTATGGAAGCTTGCTCACATAGTTCCTGTTCCCAAGATATCTAATCCTAGTCAGCTTAAAGATTTTCGGTCTATCAGCATTTTGCCCATATTTTCGAAAATTCTTGAAAAGTTAGTAGTCGAACAGTTAACCAACTACACTCACAGGCAAAATAATCGATCCACGCAAATTTTTGACGAATTTCAATTGCAAATAACTTTTTTATTTAATGCGGGATTTTAATGAATTTTGGAGAATATTTTAGATGAACTAATTGAGAATCGCCCACATGTTAAACATTTTTAAAAAAATTGACCAACGTATATAATATACAGAACTAAACAAAAAGACGTTTTTTGCAATAAGTTTAAGAGGCTCTATGGAGTGGAGTAACAGTAAATTGGTCTAAATAAAGTTTTGGTTTTAAAGTCGCATCTATTCTCACCATTTTTGTTTTTGGTTCACATCGATATATTTATTTTTCTGGAATATATGAATTTTTTTAAAAAAAATTGCAATTTTTATTAATCTTTTTGTGCGAACAACTAAGGTATAAAATCAAGGTGGCTGTGAAAGTTTCGTGAAATAACACCATACCTGGAAATGTCATTTATGACTTTCAAAAGTAATCAAATTATTTTTTTAAATAAGCGTGTGTTTTTTCGTGAGGCTACTTCTTAATTTTTAAAATGGATATGTCTCCAACTGATGCTGCCAAAGTAATTGCTTTAATCTAAGATGGACGATCACAGTATTACGTGGCAAGAGTTTTAAATGTCACAAGAAGTAAAGTACAAAGGGCTGTAAATCGGTTTAATCAGCATGGAGAGTACAGCAGAAGAAGTCACTGTGGTAGGAAGAGATGTACGAATTAATGAGATGATCGTTTTATTACCCTAAGTGTTTTACGTGACCGAAGAGTAACTTCTGTGGAGGTTAAAAACAGATTGGAGTACGTACGGCAGGTTTAAGTAAGTGAAAGAACGATAAGGAGACCTGCAACTGCTCCCGAGTTGCTGAGAAATCGTAGGGTTGAACGGCTTGAATTTGCTAGGGAACATCAAAATTGGGGCCCTGATGAATGGAAAAAGGTCCTATTCACCGACGAATCCAGATTTTGTTTAAAATCACCTGATCGTCATGAAAGAATCTACAGAAGAACAGGAGAACGTTTTGAGCAAAACCATTTTTCGCCTAGGGTAAGCTATGGCGGAGGCTCCATTATGGTGTGGGGTGGTGTTCAGTTCGACGCAAGAACGAAATTGGTAATCGTCGATGGCGGAGCAATGACAGAAGACAAATATATACAAGATATTTTAGAACCACATGTTGTCCCCTTTGCTCCATTTGTAGAAGACGATTTCATGCGAATGCATGATAACGCTCGACGCATGTTGCAAGAGTCGTAAGCGAATATTTAGAACTAGTGGAAATTACAAAAATGAATTGGCCACCCCGTAGTCCCGACCTGAACCCGATCGAACACGTCTGGGATAGACCGGGCAGAACAGTACGGGCTCGAGTACCTGCTCCAGCCAATTTGCAAGAACTTAGTGATGTTCTCTTTGAAGAATGGTAGCAAATTGATCAAGTTTTTATACGGAACCTAATTGAAGGTATGCCAAGGCGTATAGAGGCTGTCATTCGAAAACGTGGAGGAAACACGCGCTACTGATTTATTTGTTATTGTTATTGTTAACTGTTATTGTGTTTTTAATTAATTTGCTCGTATATCATTTGTGCTTCGTGTTTAATAATTTAAGTTTTATAATGTTTTTTATAAAAGATTAAATAAATTGTGTTAAAAATATTTATGTTTCTTTTTAAAAATCTTATTTGTGACTAAAACTGTAAAACTGAATTTAGTTGCTCCTATCGAAAAATTGATAAAAATTGCAATGCTTTGTTAAAAAATCCATATATTCCAAAAAAATAAAGATATCGAGGTGAACCAAAACCATATATGATTAGAATAGATGCAACTTTAAAACCAAAGCTTCATTTGGACCAATTTACTATTACTCCACTTCACAGAGCCTCTTAAACTTATGGTAAAAAACGACTTTTTGTTTAGAGCTGTATATTATATACGTTGGTCTATTTTTTTAAATGTTTAACATGTGGGCGATTCTCGATTAGTTGATCTAAAATATTCTTCAGAATTCATTAAAATCCTGCATTAAATAAAAAAGTTATTTGCAATTGAAATTCGTCAAAAATTTGCGTGGATCGATTATTTTGCCTGTGAGTGTATATTAATCTGCATAACATTCTTCCTTCAACTCAGTCAGGTTTCCGCGGCAGTCGTAGTACTACTACTGACTTATTACAGGTGACAGACGATATTTGCTCAGCATGGGATCGCATCTTAACTACATGTCATTATCCTTCTCGATGTTAATAAGGCGTTTGATGCCATATATCATGACATTCTATTAACTAAACTAAAATATTTTGGTATAGGAGATGCCGTTGGACTTTTTTCAATAATTATTTAAATAACAGGAAACAACAAGTTTGTTATAACTCTACAATATCAACGACAGTCCCAGTCCCAAAAGGAGTACCACAAGGTAGCGTGTTAGGTCCACTGCTTTTCTCTTTATGTATTACCGCATTAGTATTGTGTACTCACGGTGGTTGTATGAGTAGCAGTAGTGGATACCCCCACCTATCCTATATATTTTTATGTAATTATACTTGTAAAGTTAAAAAAAATAAAGACATTTGTTATTTTTATTATTTAAATTTCTATTTAATTTATTCTTAAAATGCTGCCTACCTTTTTGTATTGTGTCTTATAATCAACAAAACAGGATTTTACATATCCTTTGAGTTAAAATATGCAAATTCACAAATTGATTTGGAGTGCCCTGTGGAAAAACAGTAGGGAAAAATTACGAGCAGACTGCGAAGTAGCAACCCAAAGTGTGTAACTTGCAGAAGCAGATATAGAAAAATATTTATTACCAAATATAATCATTAACCAAAAATGTGTTTCTCTAATAACTTCGTATTAAAATCAATACTTAATAAAAGTAATGTCTACAATATAATATTTACAAGACCAGATAACGAAAATTTGAAAAAAAAATTGATCCATAAAAACCTTTGCAAAAATTGGTAAAAGCGGTAGTCTCGGCATATTTATTGAACAAGAAAAATATCAAATCATTATAGTAGCTTTTTTTAATAAGCAACTTAATATTTTAGTAGAATATTGTAAATTTAAACCTAAATATGGAATAAAAAGTAGCATTTAAATAATACAAAAATTTATAATTTATCTTATAATATTTAATGATTAAAATGTATTCTTTTGTGTATGACCTCAGGTGTTTTATTAGATGAAAGACTAATTATAAAAAATAACGTTACTTAATCCAATTTATAAACAGGATTCTATCTTAGAAGCCTTATCAACCTATCTAGATCCTAAGTAAGGAAGGTTGAATAATGGGAAACCCTGTAAGTCCAATTTTAGCTCAGATATTTATGGACCAATTAGAAACAAAAATGTATAAATGTCCCCTTAGTAAAAATTTCGTTTACTAGTACAGGTATGTTGATTTTATTTTAAGCGTTTTACTGGTACACTTAGAGAACTAAAATCCTTTTTAATATGCTGCACAAAAACACATAATTTACAGTTGAATTAGAACATAATAAATAAATAACAGGTTTAGCAACAACTATTGAAAATAATAAACAAACATGATTTTCGAATATTTCATTCTCATCCACAACAACACAATATACCTCTAGTCATCTTTTCACATATAAAATATCAGTATATATTAGCGTTTAATGCTGATTATCATAAACATCTTATACACAAAATAGTTAAGAAAAGACATTAAAAAAATAACTTATACACGGCGTTTTCTATTAATAAATGAGCAATGGGGCCCGTGGCAAAACATCATATACAATAGGATAAAAACCACAAAAAATCTGGAGTTTACAAGTTAAATTTTTAAAACCACTTCGCCATTTTATATTGGACAAACGGCTAGAACATTTCAAAAAAGACTTAGAGAAATCAAATTACAATACAGATTAGAAATTCGAAACCTAATATTTAGCAAAAAACTAAATTTGCTAGAAAGCACGGAAAGAAACAAATAATAAAAGAATACCACATTAGTTATTAAACAATCACTTTGTCCCAAATATTTTATATTTCCTTGCACCCCCCGCACTACGGTAGTACCACTACTAGTCGTATGTGGTACGGATTTGTAAAATAAAATTTAAAAAAAAGCCGGTGTCAAATTAATTCTGAATTACTTATCACAAACAGACATTTCTATAAGTGTCTACATAAATACCATTACAAATAAACATAGTCTTTATTAGTTTGACACCGACTTCATAGTCAAGTCATTCAAGTAAAATTTTCAATGTGGAATAAAATATTATTATTTCATTTTTAGTGCCTTTTCTGATATTCTATTTTTTATAAACGATTTTATTTTATTCTTTTTAGTCCTGTTTATACAAAATTATGTTATAAGGCCTAAACTTAGGTTAACATTTTGGACGTCCCTAATAAAACTAAATAAGTAGCTACTGGGTCTATTACATATGAAATTTTGATGATCCCTGATGATATGGCGAACGCAATATATATTGTCTGCAGCGCGAAGCTCGCGGAAACATCTAAAATATTATTATATATAACAAGTTTTTAATATGCTTGCTATGGGGCCACTCCGGTACTATCTTGAATATTCCCTGAAAGTTTCATCTATATTGGTAGAACCATCAAGGAGTATTCGATATACATGCATAAAAAATACATAGGGTCGAATTGATAAACTTCTCCTTTTTTGAAGTCGGCTAAAAAGGGCTCCTATAAAATTCAGTTCAAAGTCTTGCATTGAGAAACTGCATATTTCAACTTTTAAGCTACCGTAGAAACCTTGAACTATACTAACTTATAATTTAATAACAGCAGAAGGTAAATACAATACAGACCACCTGACGGTAAGACAAACAATGAAAATGAAATTAAAATATAGCTCAAATAATACACACTGTTTTTTCAGCCTTTAAGGTGTAGTGTATCTTTTCGACGATTTAAATTCACATCACATGTTCTCAAAACTTCAAAATTTAGGAAGTTATAGTTTACACAAGATTTCTGCTTTTAACGTTAATTCTCTTAATTATATCAATTAGTTTGGCTTGCAATGTCGTTGTCGAACTTAAACCACTGAAATAACACATTTTATTTTAGTAAAATGTTATTTCTAAATTGCAGTTTTCCACGTTTATTTACAATTAATCATTTAATATTATTACAGAAATTAGTAAAGAAGTTTAAATTTGCGACTAATTCTCTGCCATTGCAATATTAACATAAACTGACATTATGAATGAAACTTCTGTCAAATAAATTTTCATGATCACTAGTTTACAGCCATTTTGCGACTGTAGTGTAAAAGGCAATTTTCTGGTAATTTTTGATCAATAAATGGAAAATGATCGTAAAAAATTCCTAACAAGCGCCAAACTCTTGCCAGGCGCCTTAAATGTAAAGTGCGGGACCCGAAAGAAAACCGGGCGGTCCTTAAAATAAAGGTTCATAGTCTTAAGCAAGCGGAAAAGTAAAATCTGTGTACGCAAATAAATTTTATGTTATTTTATTTGTTGTAATAGCTTGCCGCTTCACCTATAAAGTGCCCCAGCTAAGCGGTACGGAAAATTAATCGAGGATTTAGTAAATTTCGCACTGGTCCACTTGTAATTGGGATATGCCTAGAGTCTTCATGCACGTGCCGCTAGAAGGTTCAAACTATTTTCAGTGGCACCTATACATTTCGAGCATTTGTTTTCATTTCTATATAAATGCGTTGCGTTGAATTATTTCGAAGTAACGATGGCGAGCAAAAGAGGAAAAACAATTCGAAGCGGTGCACGTGAAGTTATTGCGAGCGTTATAGAGGCCTGTACTAGAGAAGCTGAAAATAATAGTTTGGCTATTCCAATTCAAAATCGAACAGAACGCGCTGCATTTTACACTGGTGTTTCGGAAAGTAGTGTAAGAAAAATTCAAAGAGAACATAATGATCGCTCATGTTCTACTTCACCTTCAAAATCTCCTGGAAAAAAAAGACCCCGATTATCATACAAATATAAAATTGACGATGGTGATTTTCAAGTAATTCGACGAACAATAGAGGATTTTTATATAAACTTGAAGAAGGTTCCGACCTGCAAACCCCTACTTCGTGTTGTGAAGAACAAAATAGATTTTCCGTACGGGTATAAAACCTTAAGTCGGCTTTTACGAACAAATGGTTTTGTTTGGCGCAAGTGCCAAAATAAACGAAAATTGCTCATTGAGAGACCAAATATTTTTCACTGACTGGTGAAATATCTATCAACTGCAAGGCAAGAAGGACGCAATATTGTGTATCTAGACGATACCTGGGTAGATAATGATATGACAGTGAACAAATGCTGGCAAAGTGAAAGTGTTACAGATGTTGTTCAGGGAATCCGCTCTAGTAGTCGCTTTATTATAGTTCATGCTGGTTCAGAAGCCGGATTTGTTCCAGGTGCTGCTTTAGTTTCTCGCTCGTGACTAACAACTGGAGACTATCATGGACAGATGAATAGAGATAATTTTGAAAAGTGGTTGCTCGAGAAGCTTCTACCTAACATTCCTCCCAAATCAGTCGTGGTAATGGATAATGCGTCTTATCATTCTCACGTAGAAGATAAAATGCCAACTAAATACTCTATAAAAGCTCATATGATATCGTGGCTTAAATCGAACAATCTTGTATGTAATCCAACATGGAGAAAATATCGATTATATGAAGTAATATCAGCCAACAAGCCTAGAGAAAAACAAATATAAGATTGACGGTCTTTTACGTAACCTCGGTCATACACCTTAAAGCTGCCTCCATACATGTGCGACCTCAACCCTATTGAACTTGCATGGGCAGGAGTAAAAAAATATATTTGAGAGCGCAACACCGGTGAACTTTCAATTAAAGATTTAAATAAAATAACGTTAGAAGCGATTGACTCAATATAGGCTAAAAATTGGAAATCGTATGTTAAACATGTCATTGTTCTTTCTATTGAAGATAAATACTGGGAAGTAGATGGCAAAATTGAAACGGTTATTGATGATTTAGTTATCACACTGGGATCTTCAAGTAGTGACGACGAAACCTGATCATTTTCCGAGGAAGACAACGATTTAGAAGGAATCGAACCATTAGAATCACAGGCGTCAACCTCAAAAATGGCTTAGTTTTTTTTCATATATTTTGTAAAATTGTTCATAAAGTAGCTGTCAATAAACTGCTTCAAAATAATTAATTTTCTGTTCAATACAAAAAATATCTAATATTGCAATTAATATTTGAAAATCTACAGAACTCATATTTTTCCAAAATTAACACATCAATGTAATTATATTGATTCCAGTGAACAAGATTTATCAAAATTTTAACTTATGCAGTCCGACTTTGGGCTATTCGGGTATAACAAAAGTGACCGTTTGTCTCCGTCTGTGATATTACTTTGTACAGGAGGCGTCATTGTGAAGTACTATACAGGGCGTTTCCGTGTATCCGTAGACATGTATCAAATGTCATGCAGTTATCTACAATAGCATCAGAATTGGGATGAAAAAAAAATGTTTTCTTTTTAAACTTTACCATCCTGTATCTCAAAAGTTAAGACTTTTAGGACATAAAAACACCCCCTCTAACATAAGCACGCCATTAGGAAACGCCCTGTATAGTACTTCACAATGACGGCCATTTTTGGCATACCCGAGTAGCCCAAAGTCGAACTGCATAAATTAAAATTTTGATAAATCTCGTTCACTGGATTTGATGCTGTCTGCCCTTGTAAAATCTGGACTTGTAAATCATGTATCACTATACTGGGTGGTCCAATAATAGTGGACGTAGGCAGTAGCCCGGGAACCGTTAATGACAGAACTCAAGAAAAAATATATTTATAGGTAAATCGATCAAGAAAAATCAAAATTAAATCATTTTAAAATTCGAAAGTTCGCTGTTTTTGCAACACAAAAGAGATATAGAAGTGCGGTACACAAAAGAAAACGGACAAATATAGATAAAGGTTCATTAAGCATAGTTACATTTTCTAATTGTCTGAAGTGCGTATAGTTAAAAAGGAGTGCCATATTATTTAAAGAACGACGGGACACCACTGGTTTAGAGAGATTTCTTGGCCGACCTTCCTAAACCGATTGACTCCGACTGGTTTTCTTTCGTGTCGCGCACTTTACAATAGCTGTATACGCCGAGATGTGTTTAAGCAATCTCATCCGCGAGCAGTAAAAATCCGCTTGGTGAACTGCTGGCTTTGAGCACAGATTAATCGACTAAGATCCTCGAGTGGAACGTGGATGCCAAGCGGGCGGCTTGATGTAAAATCGGCAGTGGAAGTTCGACGATATCGGAGGATTAGTGTGCGTGTTTATCCAAGTGTATCCGATGTAAACTATAAAAAAAAACATGTTTGTAAGTAAACATGTTTGATAGGGATAAAAAATACCTTCTGGGTTTCGTACCATGTTTAAGTTATTGCCAATACATTTTTTAATCATGGCAGCATTGCCATATCTTTTTTAATTTCTGAATTCTGCTAAAATGTTGATTTTTAAATCGAATACTTTATAAATTTTTGCTTATTTCGATTCCTCGTGGCATATCTGAGTACAGACATGTCATTTAGGTCATTCTGACAAATAAAACTATTTTTATTAAAACGTTTAATTTACGTCTAAGTAACCCGGGAAAAATAAGAGTTTCCCTCTCCATGTTTTATACTCATTCAGATATCACCTAAAACATTTTTAAACTTAGAATGTCATAATAAATCAAAACATGCTAAAAAATGTCGGGTGTCCCATTTAAAAAAGTGGTTAAAAAAATTTAAGTGCAGCAGTGCGGAGGCATTCTCAGGTCTCAAGCCTTCGTGGATTGTCCAAACATAAAAAAAAAACAGTAATAACGTAAGTTTCTGCTGCGATGAGTTTTGTTGTCTTGGATTTTAAAAAAGAACATAGAATTCGGTTCTTGGATAATGTATAACATTAGATTTAATAATTCTTCGCGTCTGCAAGCCCCCGATGATTGTGGCGACTTAACCAGGTAAACGTGATCGGGAACTTCTGTCAAAAATAAGGAAAGCTGTTAATTTAAGGTATTCCCTCATATCAATGTTCTTTTTTACTTTAAACATTGTTTTTATTATTGAAAATCTCGATCATAGGGTTGTTGGTTGTCACGTTTTCGAAAGCTCAGATAAATACACCAAAATTACCTCAACCTTTTCACGGTTGGTTATTTTCTTTTGCTAGGCACCATTGGTCAAAGTTCGAACTCAAATTATAAGTATGGGTAAGTTTTATAAGGTAATTAATAAATTAATTGAAAATGCTAATAATATGAATTCTGCGGCACGTTCTCTGATAATGAATGTGAATGCTCTAAAATATAATGTTATGTTTTCAATTTGAATATTGATTAATACATCTTTCGTTGACTCAACTGGGTTGCGATTGCTCTGGGTGTATCTTCTTGTTAACCACAACAAATTTAACTTGGTTATTATTTAACCCTGGGTGAATGCCTTGAACGCACCCATGTTAATAATTTCCGGCATTAGTGCTGAAAAACAAATTTTCCGCACAAAAATCTGTGTGGAAAATTAAATTTTTGTAGATAAAATTTATTGCAAGACATGTTTTCTTTTGCTATAAATGATAAAGGAAAAAGGTCGTATCACAACCGTAAAATTAGTGCGTGCTAAAACTGTGCATCGTTCAACAAGACTTTGGTCGGTATTTTTAGTTGCAGCTTCCCTAATTTGGAAAGCTATTTTTGGACACTGCCTTATAGGGAAACAAAGGCATTTGCCGAATAACGTAGTTTGATATAAAAAGCGGTAACGTAATGATTTTAATAAATAAATATCTTAGAAGTTATTTTTCTTACTTTTTGGGTGTCCTGAGCAGAATTTATAAGCGAGAGCTTTGTTATAATATTTTGAGATTTCAGTTTAAGGGCGTCTAGCGTTAATTAATTTTTTAGATTGAGAAAATGAAAGTAGGTTTTAGGTTTAAAAGTAAGTCTTAAATCACAGTGCTTGTTAAGTAAAATAACTAACATTTTTAAAAGGAGAGTGTAAATAGAAGAGAAGCACCATTGGAAGCCGGAACTGCTTGGTTGGAGTATCTGAAAGTTGCTTCTACGATCATTTTTGAAAATGACATATGACGTGGCCTATGTTCCACCATATTGGATTCCTACCAATAATTTACCAGCTTCTATCCATGCCACACTTGATTTTTGGACATAATTTAAAATATATTCAATAATTAGTTTTTACTTTGACACCCACCGGCATTTTGTTAAGTCATGTCGAATTCGTACCAGTTTATCCCTATATCACATTTAATGTTTTCACAAATTGAAATTAATCTAATAAGCAGGTTTTTCAGGCTGATTTTTTAAATTTTTATTAGGCCGCCATTTTGTTTTGCTACCTCGGATTCAAACTAAAATTTTAACGTATTTGTTGTAAAGTATGCATTTCAAGTTTGCATTAGCCTCTCATCATGACCTGATTTTGCTTTGTTCAAACGTTTTTAGCAACCATAGCGCCAAATTATTGACTTAAATTGTTATGTGCATGAAAAAATTGTGTGTATAATTTACGTTATAACTGTGATAATATATAATATTACTATTGCCAGTTAAAAAAACAAAGACACATGGATTTAAGTATTTAGTGCAAAAACTTAATGTACATAATTACATTAGTCACTAATCACATAAAAATTTTCTTAAGACTTTCTAGAATGGAGTTTACTAGGGCAGTCTCGCTGAAGGCTCCAGCAGTAGTCCGCCATCATGTGGCTATCCCATCGTCCTTGATAACGATCTTCTATAGTTTTAATATCCTGATGGAATCTTTCCCCCTGTTCTTCACTACAATCACTTAAGTTTTCTGGAAAACGATCTAGGTGGCTGTGAATGTAGTGAACTTTTATGCTCATGTTACAGCCGAGAATATTAAAATTTGAAAGCATAGTTTATACTAATTCTACGTAATTCTCTGCTTTATGATTGCCAAGAAAATTTTGTACTACTTGAACAAATGAACACCAAGCGTTCATTGATGTGGTGAATTGTGGATCTTTAACAAGTTGCCTTATTTGAGGATCATCAAATATACCAGCTTTTAGTTTTTCCGTGCTAATGCTAGAAAATTTACGTGACAAATACCCAAAACAATTTCCATCTCGATTTAAAGCCTTCACAAATTGCTTTATTAGGCCCGGCTTGATATGCAAGGGCGGAAGTAAGATTTTTTCTCTTGAAAGCAAAGGTTCGTTGATCACGTTTTGTTTTCCTTGAATCATGACATCTCTTGAAGGCCAATTTTTGTTAACCCAATGCTCATTTTTAGCTCTGCTGTCCCAAAGGCTCAAAAAACAAGGATATTTTGTATAACCACTCTGCTGTCCAAGGCGAAATTTAACCATTTTTAAATCAACACAAATTGCCCACCGATGTACTTCGTATTTAATGTTTCTCAAAACCAATGCAATTGTTTCATATTCTTTCTTCATGGTAGTAGAATGACCAATAGGAATTGAGCCATATTTGTTACCGTTATGTAAAAGAACACATTTTAAACTACGTTTTGAACTGTCAATAAAAAGGCGCCAATCATCTGGAGTGTATTCAGGCAAACCCATTTTTTTCTAAGAGCCCTTTTATATTGTTACAGAATACCAAGTCATTTTCCTGAGCGAAAAAAGGCAGCAGATCCTTATCTCTTTTACGATAAAATGTAATATTAGTACCTGGACAAAGTAGATTTTTTTTTTATCTGGATGCAAGTAATTCAGCGGATTCCTTTTAGAGATTCAGGTCTCTTATAAGATGGTTTAGTTCTTCTTGATTGGAACACTGCGGAGTCGTGTTCTGATTGAATTCTTTGAACTTCGTCAGACGTTGATGTTTCTGTGTCATCTTCTGTCAGTTCGGGTAGACTGCTGAATGATGGAACGGGTATTTCTTCCGAATGCGCTACAGGCCTTCTTGCAGAATCTAGATCAGGATATGTCAATTTGTGTCTATTGTTTCTATTAATGCCTTTAATATTAACGAGACAAAAATAGCAGTCGTCTTGATGGTTTCGCGGTTCTCTCCAAATCATAGGTACACCGAACTTTAGGCACTTCCTCTTTCCAGTTGTACACTGTCGCAAATGTTCAACATATGTTTTACATATGAAATGTGGGGCCCAAGACTTATCTTGATCTGCTAAGTGAACGCCAAAATAGGCAAGATAAGCTCTTTTCACAAAGTCAGAAATCGTTGTTCTGCTCTTTCAAAGTGTATTCACCACACACATAACAAAAAACATCGGGATGATTTACGTCTGGTGGATGCCATTGTTTCAGTTTAGTGTCTTGATCCTACAAAACGACCAAAATTTACACAAAATGATAGCACAACTTTACTTGGGAAAACTCAGTAATATACTAAATCAGGTCATAGGCAATTACAGGTATAAATGTAATTAAGAGCAGTGTATTGAGTAGTTCCTAGTATAGGAACATTGGGTCAGGGACAATTCCAGGTATCCATTTGGTTAATTAGATTCTGGGAAATATCTATTTTGACGATTAAGTACATATTTATCTCTTTATTTGTTGTCCTTTATCAGAAAAAAATATCAATTAACCTGTAACCTGTATCTCACAAACTAGAGTTGATAGAAAAAATCTGGTGGCATTTTTGGAATCAGCACATTAAAAACATCTAAAGTCAGATGTTAGATTTCCGGCACCAAATTTTTGTTTTCATTTTGTTACCCTGTGTAATGAATATGTGGGTTGCCGGAATAACACTTTAGAATTTTGTTTGAACAATAAGAGATATTTGGTTTGTATTTTTCTTATTCGTATATACATATATAGGGTGTTAATTAATGTCGTGGACGTATTTCATGGGGTGATAGTACTCGACAAAATAGAAAAAAAAATTCAATATATATACATGGTCAAAACGCACGATTTTCGTTATACAGGGTGTCAAATTTTTTTTTTGCTTTTTTCTCCAGTACATTCTGAGATAATTATAAACTAGTACATGTTGTAGCAGATTTTCTGGCCTCTCTGCTATATATAGAATAGATTAGGGAATATTGTTTAAGTCTTGACGTATAGGCAAATATTGATTAAAATTAAGTTAGTGAGTATAGATATCTATAAGTTAAGGAACGCTAGAACCTCTACAAAAATTTCTGTAATTTACAATCACTAATTTACCTCTTAATTTGTTACTTATTAAAAAGATGACGATATCGTAGTGCAATTTTGACGAATCAGAATTAAGAGAGAATATTTTTTGTAGTACTAAGATATCCGTTTTTAAAACATTCTCATAAGTCAGGTCTTAAATTGATTGATTAAAGGGGAGTTAAAACACCCATTTTCGTCTTTCTTTCTTTTATAGTCCTTGAACGTGAAAACATGTAAAGTTTTCAAAGGACAGTTTATCTTTTTATCTTTATGGTACTCATTTATAAAAATGGGGTAAGTTTTTCTGCTTTTTTACCTTTTGAATTGAAACTAATTATTATTTTTCTCTTATTAATACTTTTTCTATCTGGATTACATCATAATGGCTTAACCAAAACAGAAAAAACACGAGAACGAATACTAAAGTATATACAGGGTATTTTCTAACTTGATGCATTCCTTTTAGGAGGCGATAGAGGACTTCAAATGGAATCATAATAACCCCATATTAGGCCATACAAAAGTTTTTAGTTTTCTAGATATTTTCGATTTTTTAAAATATTGCAAAAAGCCAGAAAATTATGGTTAAAAAATGCATTTTAAAAAAACTATAAACCCTGTTAAAGTAAGTTAAATTTAATTTATTAGCCAATACATTGATAATGTAATATTAATAGCATTTGTAGTAATAAACCTAAATTCTAATAAATCACAATCAAAAGTTAGCATCGAAAATAACAATAAAATTTGCCTAGTTCAACTTTAAGACGTTTTCTTGAAGAAAATTGTTAATACATGAAGCGTACAAATTGAAGCAAAAACATCCTCGTTTAATTAGCTTTACAACGAGATATAACTCTTTTAAAAATATTAACAACCTCTAACAAAAAGTGTTTTGTGCAATTATTTTCGGTTATTTGTTAAATAAAAATTTGTCATAGATCTAGCAGGTCTTGAAACAATCACTTCTTCGATAACATATCCTTGTTTATTAAAACAATTTGACAGTTTTACGAAAGTTGTTTGAAAGTGTGTATTTGATGTTTTTTGTTAAAAAATTCCGTTCATTTCTACGGTTTTTTCTACTTTTACGTTATTATGGCATCTTTTAGTAATTCCGAATATGCTGACATCGGAGGCACGTCGAGAATATCAACGTCGTTTTCCAAACAGAAGACTTCCACATGTCCATGTGTTCAACGATGTATCCCTCGAAACGAAGGTGGAAGGCCACATACATACTCTGTACAAGTAGACGAACTCATCCTAGAACATTTTCGTGCGTATCCTGAAGCCTCTACAAAAGAAGTTGCGCGCCTGTTTGATGTTTCAGGCTATAAAGTCTGGTCTACCGTTAATAAATCTGGACTTTATCCATATCACTATACTCCTGTATAAGTGCTGGAGGAAGACGATCCTCGAAGAAGAATGGAGTTCTGCCGTTTTATGCTAAACACCGATGCGGAAGATACGAACTTCTTGAACAAAATATTATGGACTGACGAATCCAAAATTTAGTCAGGACGGGGTGGTTAATTACCAGAATTTACATTATTGGGCACCCAAGATAGAAAAGCATCCATGCGAAATTAGACCCACATCGTCTCAAAGGCGTTTTTCGCTGAATGTTTGGATGGGGGTAATTGACAACTTTGTAATTGGTCCATATTTTTTGCCGGATAACCTTAATGCAGTCCATTATGAAGCTTTTTTGCGAAATGACTTAATGGTTCTGTTGGAAGACTTACCACTAGCAACTCGACGAGATATGATATTTCAGCATGAGGGCGGTCCCGCTCACTACCGCTTAACAGTACGGGAGTGGTTAAACCATCAGTTTCCAAATCGCTGGATTGGAAGAGGCGGGCCTATGCCTTGGCCAATTTTTCTTCGAGAATTACAAAGAGTGAAGTAAGAAAACGTGTTCGAGCCTGCATTAGAAGCAGAGGGGCACAATTTGAAGGAAATCTTTAATTATAAACCCGGCTTATGTCGACTTTTCATTCTGATTTTAACAATTAATTATTAGCTTTTTCGTTTTGTATCATAGTGAGTTTTTCATAATTATCAATTTCTAGGGAGTTCTTGTATTGTATTTTCATAACTCTTATATCTCGTTGTAAAGTTAAATAAATGAGGATGTTTTCGCTTCAACTTGTACGCTTCATGTATTAACAATTTTCTTCAAGAAAACGTCTTAAAATTGAAGTAAGCAAATTTTATTGTTATTTTCGATGCAAACTTTTGATTGTGATTTATTAGAATTTAGGTTTATTACTATAAATGCTATTAATATTACATTATCAATGTATTGGCTAATAAATAAAATTTAACTTACCTCAACAGGGTTTATAGTTTTTTTTAAATAAATTTTTTAACCATAATTTTCTGGCTTTTTGCAATATTCTAGAAAATCGAAAATATCTAGAAAATTAAAAACTTTTGTATGGTCCAATATGGGGTTATTTTGATTCCATTTGAAGTCCCCTATCACCTCCTAAAAGGAATGCATCAAGTTAGAAAACACCCTATATATTTTTCTATGGTGTCACGAGAGATGAAATTTTTATTTATTAAGGGGTCTAACGCAGTTTTTTCCTTGTTGTTTTTGTTTTAAATTTGCTTATTACTTAATAACGTTTTTTATAGAATTGTCTTCTTATTTGATGATTTTCGGGATATCGACGCTGTCGCGGCAAAACGGCACAAAGGCCCTCTGCCCAAATTTTCAGGAGAAAGAAAAAACGTTCCTATTTGTTTAATATTAATTATTAGATCGCGGTAACTAGCCTCAAATTTTTTTCATTTTTACCACGTATTTTAATAATATGCAAATACTTTTTTAATTGTTATTAATCCCAAATTTAATGAGTAAGTAAAAAACTGGCGCTTGTGCCAAATCAAAGCCAGTAGTGGTGATTGTGCCATAAGTACTGCAGGCGTTTGTGCCAAGTAGGTCAAGGATATATCATTCAAAGTGGCACTTGCTAGAGGATATGCCATTGGAAAAATAAGGATAATGATTGGAATATGATCGCTTATGCCAAATAGAAAAAATCATTCCATTTACGTTTTATTACTAAATTTCATGTAAATTAGGTAAATGTTCCCTAAAATGATGAAATAGGTTTTTAGAAACTTTAAAATGAGTAAAACAAACAAATCTGATACAAAAGATATATTCGTAACTTAGGGATACTCAACTAAAAAAGACATACTGTTACATACAGTGTGACAATTTAAGTCCGCATCATAAGGGAATTTCACATGGTGCGGACTTAAATTGTCACACTGTAGATATAAACATCTCACAGCATTAAAAAAATAATAATTTTCAGAATCTTTAAACTTAACGAAACAAAAAACAAACGGGTTCAAAAAATACCTACGTTCTTAATGCAGGGAAACAACTAAAAATGCATACACATGAACATAACTAAAAAACACAAACATTGTAAACTTGCATTATTAAAAAACATATAGGGTTTAGATACTTCAAACTAAATTAAAAACAATCTGATACACAAAAAAAATATTCGTAACGCAAAGACACTTAACTGCATATTATCATGCTACGTGTCATCACGTAACTATCATTTAAAAAGAAAGACAATGGTTTTTGGAAACCTTAAAATCTGTAAAAAACAAATCCGGTACAAAAATAAAGTATATAGTGATACAAATTTTAAGTAAAAAACGCATTCTATTACAATACTTGTAAAAAACAACAAGAACATGGTTAACAAACATACTATTACTCATTAAGCAGATCTTCTACATCAGTGTCATCCAGCCTATCTGGAATCATACTACTAGTTTTAAGTGATAAATATTCAGCGTGAAACTTTGATTAAATAATAAATTGTTGACATAAGGTTTTCAAATTTTCATATTTAAGTTTTGTGATTGGCTGTTCACAAGATTACGCTAATCGAGGTTGTGAGTCTTTTTTAAACTGAAAATCGACACTTTCAAGTTTTGGATTCAAAAATGAAGTTTCAATTTTTACATTTGAATCGTTTTTTAACAAAGTGGCTCGTTTTATGGAAGATATTTTTATTTTGTTACTTTTCTGTGTACACAATGTTTTGAAATCCAAAAAGTCGTGAAAACGTTGTTGTTTAATAATATAGGGTTCTGGATTTATGCGAGCATTTCTTAATATAGTGGGCCATTCAGAGGGAGATTGGACAATTTTGTTTTTAATACTTTTTTCAATGACCCCATGCATGGAAATAACAATTTCATTAATGTGCTTTGAATTATTTAAAAAGTATCGTAACATTAATAGAATATATTTATTTTTATTTTGGCCGGTGCAATTATTACAGTATAATGATATTTTTTGGTATATTTGTCTCTTATCAACTTCAGTCAAAAATTATAATAAATTAGAGCAAATTTCATTACTTCCACGTTTTCCATCTTTTTCACCCCACAGGTAACAATAACCCTTTCTTGACGCTGTCTCGTATACAGTAAAATTGTACACGGCATATTTTCTACTAAAGCCTATGGTCATACTATCTCCAAGCGGTGTCGACAAAACTTTTTGTTAGTCGAAACTAGCGACGAACATTGTGGTTTCCTCGACGGCTTGACTTTGTTCCTATAAAAATTATTTGTTTACTGCTTCTTTTTCCTGTAAATGTTCATTATAGCTTTCTTGTTCTTGTATTGTTTTTAGGTTTTCAGGTAGTTGTTCATATCTTTGATATTTCATATCTTTGGAACATTTATCCTTTTTTGGTACATGTATCCCAATATTAAAATGAGTTTTTAAAAGTTCCATAAATTTAGTGTTTCTTAACAATATCTAATTGTCTCTCTTATCCTTAAGTGACCTTTCGTACATTCGGTAAACATTGTTTAAACTTTTTACTTCCGCAGGTAAATACTTTTTGGAACTTGAACTTCGACAATAATGTGATGGCACAAGTGGTAGCGAGTTGATGAAATTCTTAAAATCTTGAACTTGTTCCTCGGACGCCCTATTATATGGCCTATGATGTCCTCTTGCATCTGGAACGGGAAATTTAATTTCATTTTTGTTTTCTATAACGGTCCTTAGTAACCTACCAGTTATTCCCATGGTGTTAATTAAAAACTGTTTGCAAACCTTTTGCCTAACACCTTTCTTTTTTAAGAAATAGTCGTGAGTAAACATACGTTGTATCTTATTTTTTGATTTACGTCTGCGTTTTATTTGTCCCACAGTTACACATTCACTTAAATATGACTTTTGTTTCACGCCATCCTTTAGATTCCAAAAAAAGTCTGACAAACATTTCCTGACGATCTTCAGCTGAAAATAAATTACACTTGTTAAAACATGGTATATTTTCACAAGGATTTGGCTTAATTTTTTTGGTATTAATAATTTGTCCTCGAGTATTAATATACTCTTGTCCAGAATCTTTAAGAAATTGACAACGTTTCCTTTTATTCATTTTTTGCATAGCGTTTTCTTCGTCTTTTATTTCGTCAATCTGTTCTATCTGATTTATAATTCCATTTTTATTTCTGTCGTCTAGTTGTCTTTTTCTTCTCCTATTTATTGTTAATTTTTCCGTAATAGAATCTTCTCTCTCCGAATCATTGCATGACGATACTTCGTAGTCGTCCCTATTATCGCTGGGGTCGGTAGAATTTTCTTGAATTTCATTCATCGCTTTATCTTCGTTGCATTGATTTTCTGCATTTGGCAAAATTACATCAGGAGGACTTATTTGACTTTCTTTTTCCCTTATATCTTCGTTTTCTTGATTTTCTGCATTTGTTAAAATTATATCGGTAGAAGATAATTGAATTTCTACATTCTGCCCTTCACCCTCATTCTGTTGATTTTCTGCATTTGATGAAATCATATCGGTGAAACCCGAGATGGAACCATCATAAGGCACTTCCTCTATAATCACTTCATTGAAGAGACTATCAGGTGTATCATAGGAGGTATTGATATTGCTATTATTGGTGAAGTATTCTTTTACAGTTGGATTGTCTTCATGCCTCATTTCAAAATTAGCAAAAGTGCTACAGACTATATTATTTCCTGATAAAGTAGATGTCCCAAAATAATTATTTTCTGACATCACAAACTGGGTACTTGCACTTACATCCACAGCCACAGTTGAATCACATCTAGATTATCGTTTCTATTTCTATCTCATAAACTGTAGTTTGTACTAATATTGCTTTTATTTTTAGTAGGATCAGTCTATTGGCTGGCATTTTCGAAACTTTCAGATTTTTTATTTTGTGACGTGAGCAGCGCTAAAATTTTCTTACTCCTACTATTCATCTACAACAAAAATAATGGCATAAGCGCCAAAATTCGATCGTCGATTTAAGGCGGTGAGGAACAAATTTTCAGTTAAACACAAATAATTTTATAAACTTTAAAAGCAATTTTAGCATACTACTAGAAAAAAAATCCATTATCTACACAATATTTAACAATTTTCGTAAATACAATTTACATACAAACAGAACACGGCACTGGCGTTTATGCCAAACGTGTTCGAAATTATTGGTTATGGCATAAACGCCAGGCTAGTTTTTTAAGAAATAAACTATACTTATGGGGTGTAAATGCTTAAAAATAGAAAAACCATTCTTAATAAACTAATATTAATAAAATGTAGTAAAAAGGTTGAATTAAAATATTTACCTTAGACCAAAATAAGCACAATGTTGCTCTTATGGCAGTTCGGCGTTTATGTCGGTTTCCGTCTATTTTCCGTAGAGCCACGTGATTCAGTTGGCGTTTGCGTGACATTCCGAGCTAAATTCTAGGGAATATATATTTTTGGAGTTAAAGTCGCTTAGGTAGTTCGATGCGAATCAAAATTCTCTATCCAGTGGTGTGCCTAACCAAAAAATGACCATTTTGGCGTTTGTGCCGTTTTGCCACGGCAGCGTCGATATATGGTAGGGACATGTAGTCGGTGTTTTTTTATTAGGGTTTATATTTTCTTTCGATGGGTAGTTTTCATTGTAAAATTTATAAATGCTTTTCTTGAAGATGTTGTTAATGATTTTTTCAGGGTAGTTGTTTATCTGCAAAGCTTATTTTGCTTTATTAATGGATTTTCCTCTATATTCAGGATCCGATAGTTTTATAGCCCTGTGTGTTGAGAGTCAAAATGTAAATATCTAGATGACCAAGTGTCTTTAGTATACCACTCAGTTTTTATAGTATTTTTATATGGTGTAAAGTGAGGTCTAAGAAACTAAGTCAGAAGCAGTTTTTTTCAATATTATTTCTTCCAAGTCCTCCATAACTAACTGGGCAATCACACTGGAAATTGATGCCGCCATAGTACAACCATCAGGTATGGATTGTAATGGTGTATGTAGGGATTGTAATGGTGTATACAGTGGACAGACCAGTCAGTAATTAAAAAACAGAATACAAGGACACAAATATGACAAAAAGCACACTATTGCGTTAACAAAACAGTTAGTGAAAATCAACATTCATTCGATTTCGGTAAAGCTAAAATTTCAAGATCCGAAAATCATCAAAAAAGAATAGAATTCTATGAAATGATAGCAATAAAAAAAAATAAAAACTCCCTCAAAGCAAAAACCGATACAAAACAATTCAGTAAAATATACCATATCGTTATTAAGTAATAAGCAAATTTAAAACAAAAACAACAAGGAAAAAACTGCGTTAGACCCCTTAATAAATAAAAATTTCATCTCTCGTGACACCATATAAAAACCTATATATTTTAGTATTCGTTCTCGTGTTGTTTGCGAAAAGAACTTATTTATGTCTAAACTATACGTATAATTTTAAAAATATGCTGTTGTATCATGATATAATCTTCGGATTTTAGTTTTAAGAGTTAAGACCTACTATTGTTTTCTAAGTGTACCAACTTTTAATTTAATTCCTAAAATTTCTTCAGAAGAAAAAAAACTGATATTAGGTACATGATTTTATTTTATCAGAGGTTCAAAATGACAACCATTTTTTTCTAAACGTTTATCAACTCTCTTTCGAAAAGAATTCCGTACTCTGAATAACATATCTGGGGTGATTTCACGAACTGCACGTGTAATCCTTTCTCTCACGTCTTCGGCTGTAGTTGGAGCAGTCACCACTTTTTAGGGGTGGGGGGTAACTTTTAAATGTTAAATGGTAAGGTGCAGTTTTCTTTCCAGATTCGTAATCTCCAGAAAAAAACTACGTTATAATCAGTGAATAATTTAATGTCAAAAATTCAAAAGAAATTAATCAGAAGAAAAAACTGATATTAGGTACATGATTTTGTTATAATAGGTGTTCGAAATGACAACCATTTTGTTCAGAAGCATTGTCGTTGTTTTTTCTACATCTTCCAAGAATTAGCATGTCAATTGGGTAAAAAAATACGGTATTTTGGTTAGATTATGTAGTTAATTATTTTTTTCCTGATCTTTTGGGAGTAAGGCAGTAATTTTCTTAAATTATCTTTGAGTTTAAAGGCTTTAGTTTAAGCGTCTTGTTAAAATAGTGTTCATTGTGTAAATTGTTTCCGTTTATTGTTTTTTTAAGGTCTGTTCGTTTATTATTTAGCTGTGTTATTTCTGATCGTATTTAATAAACTTAGTTGAGATTTTAACTACCTGTCCTTAAAATGAACGCATTCGTCTGCCAAGTTGACATGTTATTAATTCTCGGAGAATGTAGAAAAAACTATCGCAATGCTTCTGAACTTTGGGCGGTAAGATTTCCCCACTTACCACCAAAATCTCACATGGCGTTCAAACGATTAGAGACTAGAGCCAACTTTCATCCAGAAAACTCAGCAGGAAGAAACTCAAAACGAACGACGACATGGCGGTAGGAGTTTTGGGAACAGTAGCTCTCAACCGTCATATTGGTTCCCGAGAACTATCCAAAGACGCCGGGATGTGTAAAACATCCGTTCTCAGGATTTTGCACAATTTTAAATTTCATCCTTACCATATTACCTTACATTAAGAATTATATGGACAGGACTTCGAGAGACGGGTGCAGTTTTGTCGGTGGTTACGACTATGGATCAATGAAAACAACTCACTGGAAAACATAATATTTTCTGACGAAGCAACATTCACTAACCATGGTCAAGTCAATCTTCACAATATGTATTATTGGGCTGAATAAAATCCACACTGGATGCGAACAGTTGCTAATCAACACCCTTGTTATTGGACCACATTTTTTCGTTGGTAATCTTAATGGACATCGATACTGCGATTTCCTTCGAAATAACAAATATTGCTTGCAAATATTCCAGAGCAACAACGTGAAGCAATTTGGTTCCAACAAGACCAGTAAATTGGCCTGCAAGATCGCCAGACTTAACCCCCCTTGATTTTTTTTGTGGGGTTTTGTCAAAGAAAAAGTCATGGTGACTGCTCCAACTACAGCCGAAGACATGAGAGAAAGGATAATGCGTGCAGTTCGTGAAATCACCCCAGATATTTTATTCAGAGTGCGGAATTCTTTTCGAAAGAGAGTTGATGAATGTTTGCATCCCTAGAAATTTCATTTATTTTCAATCAGCCGTTTTCTCAATATCGCTTTGTAACACTTTACCCACCCGGTATATATATATATATATATATATATATATATATATATATATATATAAAAGTCCAAGTTAACTACCATGTTCTAGCAACTTAGATACGTCATCTATAAATTTGTTAAAGGGGAATAGTTGGGAACGGGACCAATAAACTAAGCAGTTTTCTTCGCATTTGGAGAATCCGATTCAAGTTGGCCGACACGAAATCTAGTTTTACGCCAATATGCGAAATCGAGGACCGGAAACCCCATCTGCAACTCGACGAAACGGTAATTTTCAAATAAAATTTCAATTTTCGTGATGGGCTCTCATTACCCTGCGGATTTAAGTGGCCGCTCGTGTATAATATAAATCTTTATTGAGGAGTTGGGCTTGGTAATCCGCCGAAGGAAATAACTGTTTGTGTTGAATTTGACAAAAATCCGTATATATCTAATATATATATATATATATATATATATATATATATATATATATATATATATATATATATATATATATAATGTGTTTTTAATCCGGGTGTACATCTATTCTATCTATTATCTGAAAAGAACAGTTTTGCTGAGTTTCGCAAGGTCACATTTGGCATTTTCGAAGTCAGCAAAACTGTTCTTTTCAGAACGATAGTAGTGAATGGATATACACCCGGATTAAAAACACACACACACACACACATCTCAAGTCTAATATGGAGCCCGGTATGTCCCACAGACTACATGAATCCCGGCCTAAATATTTGTTTGAACAAAGTGTATTTTATTGAAAAATAAATTAAATCAGGTTTTATGAATCCCATATGTTTTTAGAAAATAAGAAGCCCGCTGTGTAAAAATGTATATACTTGTTGAATTATACGAAGCCCAACTGCGTTGCCTATATGCTCAAGCAATATAAGCATTTTTATTTATTCTTAACAGTTATCATACTTATTTTTTATTAATAGAGAATTATATTAAGTAAACATTTTTAACAGTGAATAGGGTAATTCGAAAAATTGAAGACGTCATTTTTGTAATAGACTAATATTTTCTATGTGTTAATAGAAAAAATGGTTTTATTATATTTACTACAATTTTAAGTATTATATTTCAAAGTATTGTATTGTGATTATCAATCAGATTATTAATGCAAGTAAATGTTTTTGTTTTTGTTGTGGTACTTTACCATTTGTTTTATTTTGATTTGATGTGGCGTTTGAATTAATCACCAATTAATGAAAAAATATAAAGTTTTATATATTGTGGTTACCTCCATATGTAAAAACCCTTGGCCTGAAAATGAATGTTTAAGAACTTATAGTTTATCTGTTAAAAAATTATTGCACATTTAAGGGTCGTAATCATTACTAAAAATAAAACTAATCCTTTGGATATAAAACTTAATTAAAAAATGTGTAGTTATTTACATATTTAAAGTACTAACTGCTGTCAAGTACTATTTTTAACAGTATGATTATATAATACAAGAAAATGTTTATTATTTTTTTTATGACACCTTACCACTCACTGGAAGGCTATAAAAATGTAAAGTTTTAATAGTCCAATATTATTTAAGTCTATATAGTTACTAACACATTAAAACTAACTGCTTTCAAGTACTATTTATAACAATCGGATGAGGGGGTAATTGGAACCAATTGTTCAAAAAGATTTAAAGTTCCCAATCAGTGGGGCATTTATAACGTCATTCTAATGAAGGTTTTGTTTTAAAATTTAAAAAAATGCATTAAATGCGTTGACAATACATGTTCATAGTTTAATACAGATTCGGGTAAGATATGTTTTATCTCTTTTATAATGTAAAATAGATCTAAAAGGTTGTAATATTTACTAGATAAAACTTAAATATTGTGAAATGAGATCTTCCATCTTAGTTATAAATGAATGATTTAGACTTGTCTACAAGGATACATCACCCATCCTCTAACAAATATTTTCAAATGTTTTCAAGAAATCAGGGACTTCACAAGAACCAAAGGAAGCATCCATTTAGTACGAAAGCTCTCACGGCTGAAGTCAACTAAGAATGCATGGTTCTTGGGTTTAGACCTTGTCAAATTGAAATTTTTTTCGTATTTACAAAATTACAATTTGACTATTTTTTCCCATTTTCCACGAGCCATGTGTGCCATGACCAAGCCTAAATATACATTTCCATTAATAAGTTCTAAACAGTTCAAAAAGTAAATTAATGTAAAAGACGAAGAAGTTACAAAACAGAATAAGGAATTTTCATTTATAGTAAAAATGGTTAGTGGCACTGTAGTAAAAATTCCTGTGAGGTAAAAGGAGTCGCGACATGGGAAAAAGTAATGCCCTATAAAGTGTTTTGAAATGTTTCATAGCCACTCTGTAAGCATTATTCACAGCATACAGTACATCAAATGTTCCATAATAAAAACTAAAAAAATTAAAATATTAACACTCCCTATCTCAAAAACGAATGCCTTGCAGTCACATGTTAATATGAACTTCTAGCCCTAAAGTGAACCAAAAATTTTTTGTTACCAAACAAAAAAATACCCTGTATCAAAGTAAATACAAAATTTCGACACTAAATACAATTTGATATTAGCTCGAAAGATGGCCTCATGTTTCATTGCTAAATCTGCTTAAAAGCAGATGATCTTTTTTTATATATATATTTGTCCTGTTAATTCTTAGAATATACTCTTGCTAGTGCATAGGCGGGACTAATGCTTCACGACCATATGCCAAGTGTGTCCAAAAAAGTATGCAATATATGGAAAACTTTATTGCTTATAGAAAAAAATAGTTTAGACAATAATAAACTTTAGGCCAGATATACAAGGTTATCAAAACATACAAACAAATGGATTTCAACACTAAAATTACAAAAAATACAATTTTTGTGGTGGCAGTTTTAAAGGCCGGCAAAGTTTTTTCATATATCTTATTTTTCACTATAAATAACTCCTTTTAACTATACTAAATACGGAAACATTTTACTCAGGTGTCAATTACGATCTTTTGTGCAGACCTTTCAAATTGCCTAGCACAGGATTGACACTGAAGAAAAAAACTAGGATTATTTTTTTAAAGTTATACTTAACGTTTTAAGGTCGTTTTTGTTTCCATGCATTTCTGTTGAGTTATGTTCTGGTTTTTGATTGGTTTGCATTGTTTTTATGTGGTATGAAATTTATGGGGTGTATGCTTTTAACATACTGCCATGCAATACACTTTTTATTATTTTTCTAATTAAATAGATTTTCTAATATTGTGTTTTATATATTTTTCTGAACAAATTTTCTAAATATTAATCCGTAGAAAATAGTCGAATGTTAATTTAATTAAAAAGATTAATAAGAATGTGTCAAAGATCAAAATGAGGATCTTGTAGGATTTATTTTGTCTTTAGCGCAAGATATGCTAGTATTATTTTCCCTGCCCTTAACAATTAACGAAACCAATTTCGCTGTACATTTTTTAACGTTCATTCAAGCGCCTAAAGCAAGTTCTAAAATCCGCTTTGAATGTTTCATTATTATATAAATATTCCAGCCACAATTCGTTATCTCCGCGTGTTTTTCTGAAGCTCATGCCACTAATTCCCACTTCGAATTCATAACGATAATACACAAATGTCTAATCTTATTATTAAAATTATAATCCAAATTTTCTGCGACGCTGCCATGTCGCCGGTACGGCTAAAGTCGTCGTATTTAGTAAGGATTTTCAAACCCGTAGAACCTATACAGAGTTGTATATCATTTACACACAACGACTAGAGCGCCAACTATAGTACGATACCGTGAACCCTGACGCGTATGTTTATAGAGAGTAACATGTAAATATGAAGCCCAAGCAAAAAATTAGGTACAGTTTTCTTTAACTTTGGTATGAACATAGGAAAGCTTTATACACGTTTGTATTTAGGAAGCCCGAAGGTGGGCTTTCAAAGGTCGCAATGGGCTTCGAATGCCCGTGCAATATGATATTTCGGGCTTCCGAATGACGGAAGATGTATATATATATATATATATATATATATATATATATATATATATATATATATATATATATATATATATATATATATCTCGACCGTACGCTAAATCAGCTAGTTTTAATTCTCGGGTAAGCGGTCTGTGGTGTGTGTCAAACAAAAACAAAAAATCTCATTTATCCTTCAATCCTCTTTATATATTTCGCCATTGATTAATGGCTTCCTCAGGAGGTAGATAGCTAAAATACAACACTAATGAATTAACAGTACAATCAAAATAATACAAACTTACATTCAGAGTTACCATACAGAACGTTAAACAAATTTTATTTGAGAAACATCGGTAAAAAAATAAACAAGCGTGTTGAAGGTCCCCTGGCTAACTCACATCGTAGATGCTTAAAACGAAATGCATTCAGGTGTTCGTAAAATACAGAATTTATATTCGACGCGGGAGCGTCGGTAGGTACAAATATACAGTTTTAAACAATAAACCTGCAACCACACTAACGGGTTCAACAAAAATCCAAGGCAACAGTACCAAAGTACATAGAAATACAGTGGTGCTAAACAAGAATGTTAACAATAAATGGTACTAAGCTGATCAACATCTGATCTGAAATGTATAGAATTATCTTTATCTATATTTATATGTATCATTTCCAAAAATGTTCTTTTTTTATAATTACCTTCACGTTCTAAAATTTTTGTGTTGTTAAAAGTGGCTAAATATAATACATTAAAAATTGGTCAATTATTGACAAAAACTAAAGACAAAACACCGTATATGCAAAATTACAATGTTGTATATAAAATCCCATGTCTGGACTGTCAAAAATTCTACATAGGTCAAACTAGTCAAAGCTTAAAAAACCGTATTATTCAACACAAAAGCGATAGTAGAATAGATAAAAGATCGTGTGCTTTAGTACATCACTTTCAAAATCTGGGCCATAGATTTGACTTTAACAACACACAAATTTTAGAACGTGAAGGTAATTATAAAAAAAGAACATTTTTGGAAATGATACATATAAATAAGGATAAAGATAATTTTATAAATTTCAGATCAGACGTTGATCAGCTTAGTACCATTTATTGTAACATTCTTGTTTAGCACCACTGTATTTCTATGTACTTTGGTACTGTTGCCTTGTATTTTTGTTTAACCCGTTAGTGTGGTTGCAATTTTATTGTTTAAAACTGTATATTTTTACCTACCGACGCGCTCCCGCGTCGAGTATAAATTCTGTATTTTACGAATACCTGTATATATATATATATATATATATATATATATATATATATATATATATAATGTGCTTTTATTTGAGGTGTACATCCATTCACTATTGTCGTTCTGAAAAGAACAGTTTTGCTGACGTCTCGCCAAGGTCACATTTGGCATTTTCGTTATGGTTTTTTTGGTTTTGTTATATCTGAGCTGCTGTTGGTCGTTATTTATGTTTTCCGCATGGTGCGTTTGTTATTGGCCTAATTGCGCTTGAGTTTTTGTGATTTTAGATTTGTCGATTATTGTCTTCATACTGTTGGTAGTTTTAAGGATTCGTCCCTTTTATTCAAATCACCTTGTTTTTCAATTTCTATGGCTTCGCGGATTATTCTGGTCTTATAAAGTTCTATATTGGCAATCTCCCTACACACTCTTAGAAAGAAATAGTGATTTTACGCAAAAAACGTTGTAATCATGTTACAAACGTAATTTTACGCATTTTTACTTTTAAAGTTGTATAAATAAGCAGGTAATTGTAAAAATACGTTTTTAGAGGTAAAGTTACAGTTGAAAATTCCGTTATATTTACAGTAAAAATATTTTATTTTTACTTTTAAAACTGTAAAAATAAGTATTGTAAAAATACATTTATAGAGGTAAAATTACACTTGAAATTTCCGTTATATTTATAGTAAAAATTCAATTATTGAAACCGTATTTTTAGAGTACTATTATAGTATATTTTTTTGATATTTTTAAATTTTGCACATATAACAAAACCCTATTACAGGGAAAAGCGCCACTTAAAAATTCTTTTTTGTATAAATTTATTATAAAAACTAATTAAAGACACTGAATAATTACTGAAAATTTGAATGGAATTTATGTAAAAATACCTGCTTTCTCAGGAAAAATGATGGAAAAGAACATTACTCTGTATATGTTATGATGAGATTTGCAAAACTAAAAATAATAAACCTTACGTTAAAGTCAGGCTAACTTAATATGTTACTCAAAATCATTGCATGCATGCATGCAATGCATTTTTCGTTCATTTTTTTAATGACACAAATAAATTCATTTTAGCTATTGCTAAAATATTCTACTTTGTGTTTGGTTTTAGTTCTAGTTTTCCATTTGTAACAAATTTAAATAACAAATATGCAAATATACACCTTGAAAATAAGGATGGCTTTTAAACAAACATAAAAGAGCTTACAGCATTAAGCGCAACAAAAGTAGGTACCATGGTTTATTCAAAAAAAAAAACACAAAATGAGCTTTTAAAAATTTATTTTATGATATAAAACTAAAAAAAAATAGATGATAACTAATTGTTGAAATCAAGTATTTTTATGGAAATCTTTTAGTATAGTGAATAATGCTTCTAATGTTACAATAAACATGTAATAATTTTCTAAATTCTTACCTAATTTTTACACACATCCTTCACTTGAACTCAAACATTACTATCACCGTCTATTAGTTATTCTAGTTTTACAGAATATGTTCTTTTTTACACTAAAACGCGCACTAAAATACTGAAAAATTATAGGATAATAAAAGTGTAAATGTGAGGTTGGATGTTAAAATTTCTTCTTCTTTTATTTTTCGCTTGCTTTTGACCAGCGTTACGTGCCACGTCGGGTAAAATTACGAAATGAAACATACACCAACCTTTTAGTAAAATTTGGATGCATAATGAATTTTCACGAATGTTGTTAAATTCACGAAGTACTTATACACTTACATTATTAAAATGTTTTTTTTTACATATAATAGTGTAAAAACCTATTTTAATAGTAAAACATTGATAACAATTAAGTAAAATTTTAATTAAGGTAGAATAACAGAACCAATTTATTATTTTTACAGTTAAAATTATGTAGATTTAACCCAATTTTTAACAGAAATCCATCGAAATTTATTTTGTGGCCGGTCTCCTGATGATGTTGGAATAGAGCAGAGGTTGTTTGTTTGTTTCTGATGCTGAGTTTATCCTGTTCCACTCTTGCTGATATTTGCCTGTTAGTTTAGTTAGAATGCTGTAATTTTATCTTTTTGGCTTCTCGCCATCACCAGTAGTCGCAAATTTATTTATGATATACTTCGAGAAAGAAGCTCTTGTTTGTGGCTTGTGTATTATTTGTATGTTGTGTTTCCTAAAAATTCTTCCAATCCTGTCTGTTGTGTTTTTACATGTGGTAAGACTACTTGTTGTTTTCTCGATTTATAATTTTTGTTGTTCGTTGTTCGGGAACCCTGTGCATTAATAGCTTTCTCTGTGGTGCGATTTGTTTAATAATTTTTCTTTAAAGAACCAGATTTTATATTTTAAGTTCGTTTTCTCTCTTCTGCGTTTCAGTTAATTGTATTGGCCACAACAATTTGTGCTGGGTGATGATGTGATCTTGTATTTAAATATCTGTTTGTATGAGTTGGTTTGCTATACACGCTGTATTCGAAATATTCGTTATGCAATTTTATAACCAGAACATCTAAAAATGGAAGTTTGTTGTTTTCCTCTAACTCATCCCAGAATACAATTTACTCTAAAATTGTATTCTGGGATCGATTGAATTTGGGTCGGTGAGTCAGAAATTTTTCGAGCTCTGTATAATAAATATGTCATCCACATAACGAATCCATAATTTGGGCTTTTTCAGCTCAGTTCTTTGCGTCTGGATTCCCTGGCTTTTCTAGCTTCGAAGGATTCATTGTCTTCGAACGAATTAAATTTTATATTATGCTCTTTAAAAAACTTTTCTTGTTGAGTTTTGGCTATATTATTTCAAACGGTTTTAACAACCGATTCTGTGTAATCAGTTACTTTTTTGCATCTCATGTTGGCTGCATAACTCTTCATAACTGCTGCTAATTCAGGGATAGTGTTTCTTGGATCGCAGAATTCCGAAAACTGACGCCACTTGGGTTTGTTTATTGTTTTGATTTTTCAATAAATTTATTAATTTCTCTATCAACAACGTTTCCCCAGCTCAGTTATTCCTTATGTGATTAATACCAAATTTCGAAGGAAGATATTTCCAGTGACGTTTTTCATTAAGTCCCAAAAAATCACCAATTTTTTGAGAAAAACATAGTAGGCTGCAATTTACATAAAAACCGATTTCCTATTTTTATTCGGCAACCTCCAAGACCTCCATAATGTATGATTTATTTTTTTTGTATTATTGAAACGTGATCGTAATTTTTCATTATTAATTTCTTAAAAAATTGTATTTTTCATAAAAGTTGATGCTAAAAATCTGATTTTTAAAGCTTCAATTATTTGGTCATTTGGTCCAGTAATATTAAATTCTTGAACGGGAAATTATCACTTGAAAGTAATTTTTCGGTATGTTTCAGGTTTAAATTTCATCCGTACAAATTCCAAATAGTGTAATATCCTAGTTGTAAGATAAACATGCCAGATTAACTTTTTGCCAACAATTTTTAAATTTGCATCGAGGAGACATCCACAATCTTTTAATGAGTGACGAGGCAAATGTTTATTTGAACGGCATGGTTAATAAACAGAATTTTAGGTATTGGTCAAACGAAAATCCTCAAGAAAGCATTACAAACAATCTCCATAATCCAAAAGTTATTGTTTGGTGTGCGGTAGGATCATTTGGCATTATTGGTTCATATTTTTTTTGAAGATGAAAATAACCGTCCTCTAACAGTGACGTCCGAGCATTTCGTAAATTTGCTAGAGATGTTTTTTATTCCTGATTTAGAAAGAACGGGATTATTAAATTATTCCAGCAAGATGTAGCAACAGCCCATATCGCTACAAATTCTACGAGAGTTCTGCGAGACAGTGGCGGCTCGTGGGATTCGAAAATTTTTCGGGGTGCCACGCCCAAAATGACTAATTTTTTTACCCTTTTCTTTTTTTTTATAGAAAAAATTACTAGTTACATCCATTATATACCATTTATACTACTTGCTAAATTAGTAAAAAATTAAACATTATAAAAAATTTAATAATAATCTTGAGTTTCTTGAGATAATTTATTCGCCTTTTATATCTAGTTACATATGTGTTTGTAAATCAATTCAATTCTTCTATTCTATTTCTAATTATGCGATAACGTGTGCATATATACCATTTTTACAAAGAAATAAACAACCTAAAAACCTCGATAAAAACTTACCAGAATAATTAGTCGTAATGAATAAGTAATACACTCCAAAACTATATACAGTAAAAGGAAGAATATTTTACACTGAACTGCGGTATTTGAAATCTAGTCTTCGTTCTGCCTTACTGGCAAAAAGGTCAATGACTCGTTTATAAGTCTTCAATATTACTAAGAAACACTTTTTCAGCTGATAGTCTTAGTCTTTCTTCTTTCATAGAGTTGCGCAGAAAAGTATTTAGTCTTTTTAACACAGAGAAGCATCTTTCAGCTTCCTAGGTTGACATAGGTGTTGTTACTAAAATTTCCAATAACTTAATAGTTTCTTGAAAAGTTCACCTCAATCTTCCTGTGAAACCAACGATAAAAGAGGAACAGCTTCAGATATGGTTTGCAATTCTTCTCTTTCATAAAGTACTTGCAGTTCTGTTTTTAGACGAGTTTTCTCTAGAAATGGATAATGGATATAACTTAACTGTATCAGAGAGCAATTTGTCTGGAAATTTTTTTCTGGTATTCGATAAAATGTTCTTTCATAAATAATACGGTAGCTGTCAGATGTCCTGTAAAAGTAAACCAAGCCTTAATCTGTTGTATTATGGAATCGCAAACTTCCAAGGCTTCAATTTTTTTATTTGTTGAAATACATAGAGATCAGAACGAGGGTAACGTCGCCTTTTTTGAGGAACATTTTCATCTTCGTTTTCTAAAAGCTCCAAGTCTGTTTGGTCAATAATTGTGTCCATTTCATCACGAACTTTTTGCATTGCCTTTTCGAAGTTTTGTAGATCTTGTTAGCCTTGATAGAGTCGATAAGCGGTTCGTTTATACGAATTTTCATAGTTATTTCTGCATGCACAGCGTGACCTCGCGTAATCTTTTCCAATATATTCCAGCAGGGCCGTTTAGCGATGTGCTCGGACAGTCGGACAGCCGACCACGGCAGCAGACGGAGAGTTTATCTGTTGTTCTAGGAATAATAGGTACGACGCGTGTTTTTTTCGTCGGAACTACATAATAAAAAATAATTTATGCATTGTTGTTTAGTCATTTGATCCGAAAATTATTGATTTTGCAACTCGTCCAGAAGACATCTTAGAACTCAAAGTTGGAATTGCTGAAGAACTCCGCCGAATAGATCAGATTTGGCTTCATCGTGTCCTGAATCATTTCTTGTCAATCTTGAAAAGTGCATTGAAGTTGATGGCGGTCACCTAAAAGACGTAATTTTCAAAAGTTAGGATAAGTCATATGTTACAGTAAATCCCAAAGTGTAGATTGTAATTAAGTGTAATAAAATGTTTGTTTTATTAAGTTTTTATGGAGCTATTTAAGTGGGTAATGCTAATATGGAGAACGCTGTATATCTGTGCACAAATTTTATATTTTAATTTATAGATACTTTTTGCAGAAGACCGCTCACTATATCTAAACTACCGGCGAATGGTAGGTCTATAAATATCTTAGATTAATTATGTAATTTATAGGAAAATGTTAATGTAAATTTAAAAAATAAGAGCTTAAGCCACTGAATTCTGGTCCCTTTTCCGCCGGTAAAGTTTCGTCTTTAATTTCACTGGAAGGATCGTAGCTTTTAAGAGGAATGAAACAATACTATCATTAAGACTGTTAAGATGGGATTTTCGAGATCTAATTTCAGAAAGCAGCTTCCTTTAATTCCTCTTTTAATTTCGGCATGTAATTGCTTCGACCGTTTAACTTTAAAAGGGACCCTAATTGCAAATAAAATGATCTATCAGATATCTTTCAGTTATGGGGGGGGCTTCGCAAGGCTTTAATATAAGCTGCCCTGCGATCTTGTAGCAATAAATTGGTTCGTATGATATTAAAGCTCGTATATGAGTATTCTGGTCTTATATTTCTCTCGTGCATTGCACCAATGATTATACGAACAGTAATAATAATAAGTCGATGCAAAACAATGTGGCTTGTGTTTTTAAATGAGTGCGAATTTGTCATCATGGACTTATTTATATCATTTTATTACACAATCTAAAAAGCATGCTTAATTTAGCACACATGCAGAATTTGAATTGAATATTTGCGCCCGCTTCCATATGTAAAAAGAAATCCGCACAAAACACAGGTTATTTACGCATATCAGGCCAGTAGATTTAGGTAACCCGGCCAAATAATAAGTACTTGAAGGCGTATTATTATTGGCTATAAAATATCCGTTGTCACCAATTTTCACTTAAATATCTCAAAAATCAGGGGTATTATTTTAAAAAATCGAAAATAAAATTTTAACTTAACCACCCTGTATCTTTCTTAATATTAACTTTTGGGACACTCTGTATATGTATGTATATATATATATATATATATATATATATATATATATATATCTATATATATATATATTTATATATATATTTATATATATATATATATATATATATATATATATATATATATGATATATATATAATATATATACAAAAATTAGTACATATTTTTTTAAAAATATATTGCAAATTTATGTGACGTTTCGATATGCTTTTGGTCTTTTTTAAGCATACCATTTTCTTGGCACATTTTTATATAATATATGAAGATAAGGTCAAATTAAATAAGATTCCGTTTTAAGTATTTTAGTTTCTTGATAGTTAAATGTATGTTTTTTGGAGATGTAGTGGTTTGTCAAGGCAGTGGTGTTCTTTTTGTCATATTTATGACTTTTCAACCTTTCTTCTAAATACTCGCTGGTTTGTCCTACATAGATGCCGATGCCGTTACAGTTGTGGCACGGAATCTGATAAATAATATTGCTTTTTTTATTTATTGAAGTTTTTGTTTTTAAATTAGTACATATTTTTTATATTTATATATTATTTATATATATATATATATATATATATATATATATATATATATATATATATATATATATATATATATATATATATATATATATATATATATATATATATATATATATATATATATATATATATATATATATATATATATATATATATATATATATATATATATATATATATATATATATATATATATATATATATATATATATATATATATATATATATATATATATATATATACACTGTGTCCCAGATTCGCTTCTCTATACAAGTATCTCGGCTCCTATTATACCTACAGCAAAGGTTAAATGGGGAAAGTTTTAGAGGAAACTTATTGCATTCGATATCCGGCTTCAGATTTACGATCGATTAATTTTTATTGGAAATATCGGGGAAAAACCGAAAATTGCGGATTTCGTTTTTCGCCAGTATATCCAGAACGGTAAATTTGACAGCTGCCAAAATGTAACGTTATTCGGACACATTTTTAAGACAAATAACATGGCGTATACGACACGTCTTCATTGTCTTTTGTTAACCCGCAACCCGCCTCAACTTTCATTTTTCTTATCGCCGCCATATTGGATTTTTCGATTTTTGGAAAGAGCTTAAAATTTCCAGTCTAGTGACATCTCACAAGTGCATTAAAGATTTTAGTATCAACGAAATATTACACTCAGTAAAGTTAGGTTTCAGTTTTTTCTAGGAGTAATGTTAGCTCTCAATGCTTTTCTGATGAGGCCATGATTTATCTGTAACAAAATTGGATTTTGACTTTGGCGGTAAGTTAAATAGTTGAAAGTATCAAAGTAAGTATCAAAACTGTGTTTTTATTAGTAGGTACGCTTTTATCCCAATAAAATCATAAATCTGACACATAAATTGTCAAAACCTATAGAAAATGGCCGGCATTCCGTATTCAAATGAAGAAAAGGTTGACATGTTAGCTTTTCAATCATACAGAAACGCCGACGTTACCTCAGTAAGGTATTTGGAGATGTACCCCGAACGACGGCAGCCTCATAAAACCCAATTCAAGAAAATCGCAGTTAATTTAATTAATCATGGTGCCTTCGAACAACCTAGAAGCGGATACAATAATAACAATGAAAATCGAGACAGAAACCTTTTACAAGCTATCAACGAAAACCCTAGTGCATCGGTAAGAACTGTAGAACAGGAAACTAATATGCCAAAATCAACAGTACAGAGTGTTTTAAAAAAGAATAAGTACCACCCATACAAACCCACAATAGTACAAGGACTTAAGGAAACTGATTTTCCAAGACGACTACAGTTCTGTGAGTGGTATACTAGGAGAGGTAATGAAAATCCTGATTTTGTCAATCATGTCTTGTGGCCCGATGAGAGCTGGTTCACGAATTGTGGAGTCTTTAATAGGCACACAGATCAGATTTGGAAGTAACATTTGGTGTGGGATCGTTGGTAAGTTAATCTAACCAATCTTTTTTAAATAGGCACCAAATGATGGCCAAATTATAATCTTTTTTTTTCGTTTAGTTCTTTAATGATACTAAAAGAGTATAATCTAAAAAAAAAAAGTAAAACGTTCTACTCTAGTCACTCAACTTACTTTTTTGATATTGTATTAAATTTTTATTCAACCATTTTGTATTGTAGTTTCGAAAAACCTATAAAAATATTGGGTTCTATAAATTTTCTGCCGATTTAGCTAATTCTCTAAAATTATTTTGATGGTCTGAATTTAATGATTTATTATTACCCGGGAAGCCTAGTTCTTGCGGTATGAAAAAAATACCATACTAATCAAATGTCGAATTATTTTCGATTTTCATTATGATTTATAGAAAGGCGTTCAGCTGTATTTTCGAATAATTTAAATTTTAAAGCGCAAGGGGTTTGTTCTTTTGATTTTTTATGTTTTATTACGGCACGGTGTACTTCTTTAAGATTATATTATATCACTGAAATAAACTGATTTAGTATTTCCGAAATTAATATGCAATACCAACAAAATAATTTATTACGGCTATTACTTCCCTCTAACCAAATATGTTTTTCTTTTTCATAATAAAGCTGAATAGGTTTCAACTGTATACAAGCTCATTCATTACGGGATGTTTCGATAATTATTTTTGGAAAGAAAATATCTACTTTTTAATAAAGATAATTTTCCCTTTATAATTTATTGTTTCTAGTACCACCCGGCCGACCCTGCCGCCCTTGACTGTTGGGCACCTATTTATAAATTATTAATCATTTCAGGAAATCGACTTATTGGACCATTTTTGTTTGACTACAACCTAAACGGGCAGAGGTACCTAGATGAATTAAGAAGAACTTGGTTTCAACAAGACGGATGTCCGGCTCACAATACCATTCAAGTCAGGAACTTCTTAAGAGAGCAGTTTGACGAAAGAATAATTTCTTTAAATGGTCCAATATCTTTGCCTCCTAGATCCCCTGACCTGTCGCCCTTGGATTTCTACCTCTGGGGTCACACGAAGAATGAATCAATACATTACTTACTTATTAATGTAATCTTGTGACAAATAAATTATGGCCTCCTTTAAAAACATTGAAACCTAATTTACGAAGTGTGATATTTTGATGACACTAAAATCTTTAATTCACTTGTGAGATATCACTAGACTGGAAATTTTAGGCTCTTTCCAAAAATCGAAAAACCCAATATGGTTGTCATAAGAAAAATGAAAGTTGAGGCGGGTTGCGGGTTAACAAAAAACAATGAAGACGTGTCGTATACGCCATCTTATTTGTCTTAAAAATGTGTCATAATGTCAATAATGTCAATAATGTCACATTTTGACAGCTGCCAAATTTACGGTTCTGGATATACTGGCGAAAAACGAAATCCGCCATTTTCGGTTTTTCGTCTATATTTCCTAAACTTATTTATCGATCATAAATCTGAAGCCAGATATCGAATGCAATAAGTTTCCTCTAAAACTTTTCCTATTTAACCTTTGCTGTACTTATAATAGGAGCCGAGTTCCCTATATAGAGAAGCGAATCCGGGACACACTGTATATATAATTATCTAACGTGGTAGTCAAAATATGTATATTTTTGTGTTTTTAATGAAATGACAAATTTTGCGTTCTAGGCCAAGTCTTTTATTTAGACTATATCTTCACATATTATATAAAAATGTGACAAATAAACTTTTATGCTTGAAAAAGACCAAAAGTATGGTCGAAACGTCACATAAATTGGCAATATATATTTAAAAAAATATGTATTAATTTTTGTTAATGTAATGAATTTAAGCCAAGAAACATATATATATATATATATATATATATATATATATATATATATATATATATATATATATTTATATATTTATATAATATTTAATAATAACGTCACATAAATTGGCAATATATACTTAAAAAAATATGTATTAATTTTTGTTAATGTAATGACTTTAAGCCAAGAAACATATATATATATATATATATATATATATATATATATATATATATATATATATTTATATATATATTTATATATATATTATATATATATATATATATATATATATACATATATATGTACCGTTATAGCATAAAGCGCTAACCAACTTCTAATATTAAATACTCCATAGAAATCTAAACCCAATTTTTTTTAAAAGCTGTACGAGTTTAAATTTGGAGTAAATGTTCGTAGTTGCAAAACTTTTGGATACCAGTTTATTTTATCTAGTGGTCGCAAAAAATGCGGTATAATATTTTTGTTTTTATCAATGACAGTACATTTTGGTTGGAAAACAAGAGATATAATATCTTTAAAAAGATAATAAAACGATTTGAATTGTTCTTTGTTCTAATAATGTCTACGTATTTCAGTTGATAACAGTTATTCAGGGGAAAAACATAACAAAAACAAAAAAAGAGTTTTGAAATCTCAATAACAAATTATTGTTTACATTCCGATTACTTTTTAAACCTATTAACTCCTTCAAATTGAATTGATTTTTTTACTTCACCGAAACTATTTCCACACACCAAATGTATTTTGTATATAAAGGATATCAGTTTTGCAAATATTCTCTCTCAAATCCTTTTCCTCGAAGATATTAACAATAACTACGATTTATTTACATGTATGAGAAAACCTTACGACCAAAAAATGTTATATAGGTAATAAGGTTGCAATTGCAAACACCAACTTAATTTTGTAACACTACATTACTGGTATACTCCCGTTTTTGATTTTCGGACCAGAAGTCTTTGCATTCTACGGTTCAAGAGGTAAATTAATTTAACCAGTAGTATAATAAATAAACAAACTATATTTGTTTAGTAATTTCCACTAATTTATTTCCGTTTGACAGCTGTTTCGACACTCCGTTTCTTTTTCAAAAAACCAACTTAAGAAAAAGTCACAATGTGTCGAAACCGCTGTCAAATGGAAATAAATTAGTGGAAATTACTAAACAAATATGGTATGTTTATTTATTATATTAGTGATAATGAATTTCCATTAAATAACGGCTAACCCGATAATAATTTACCCAGTTAGAGTCGTGTATTTTTATTTTCTCACGGGGAAGTTAATCGCTTCAACCCTTAATAAGGGTAGTCAATTACTAAAATATTTTTAAAGAAACGAAAACATCATTATAACAATAGTTAATTTTTAGACAGATAATTTAGAATGTTACTATTGTAAGAATCGTTGAAATTATTGAAGATGTTTTATTAGGTTCCAAATGTTGTAATGCGACTAAGCCAATATTGTAATAGGATGTTATGAGTATTGGAGATTCTGAAGTTGCAGTTGTAGACAGACAAAAAGATGAAATTAGAATGAAAAATTGATTTTAAATTATCTTTTTAAAAAAAATCAAATCTCAATCAAATTTTGTAAATTTTTCGATGGTATATTAATGAGCTTTTAAATGGCCCCCATTTAAACGCTCATTACCGTTTCCGAGATCCCAATTCTCCTAACCCTTAATTTGTAACACCCTCATGACATTTGTTACAAAAATGTCATTCGCGAAATTACCAAAAGGGCAACAAACTTGAATATACAAGAGGAAAATTTTACCTTCAAAATTTTTTCTCGCGTGGTATTCGCCATGACAATTTCACGAGAACAATGCCTTACTATATATAGTATCAAATAAAACAGTGAGATCAAAAGAAATAACTGTCAGAAGCGCGTCTTTTTATTTGTTTGTATTGTAATAAATAGGGTAATTAAATTGGTAACCAATATTTGACATAGGTGACACTTGTCAAAATGACAAGATCAATTTTTTCACTTTAAGTCAACAAAATTTTGTCGTTGAAAAACCATCTTGTTGATTTTGTCCAGGTATGAGTTTTGGCAGTAGAAAACAGGCCGTTGCTATGTCATTTTGCCATTGTAAAATAATAGAGTGGAATAGTCAACCTTATTACATATATAACATTTTTTTGTCGTAAGGTGGTCTCATACATGTTAATACATAGTCGTTGCCGTTAATATCTTCGAGGAAAAGGGTTTGGGAGAGAATATCTGTAAAACTAATATCCTTTATATGCAAAATACATTCGGTTTTTGGAAATAGTTTCGCTGCAGCAAAAAAATCGAATCAATTTGAAGGAGTTAATACGTTTAAAAAGTAATCGGACTTTAAACAATAATTTCTTATTGATATTTCAAAAGGCTTCTTTTGTTTTTGCTATGTTTTTCCCCTGAATAATTGTTATCATCCGAAATACGTAGAAATTATTAGAACAAAGAACAATTCAAATCGTTTTATTATCTCTTTAAAGATAATATATCTCTTGTTTTCCAACCGCAATGCAATGTCATTGATAAAAAACAAAAATATTATACTGCATTTTTTGCGACCAGATAAAATAAATTGATATTCAAAAGTTTTGCAACTACGAACATGTACTCCAAATTTAAACTCGTACAACTTACGAAATTTGAGGGATATTTATATGCTGTTGAGATCTCTTTAGAGTATTTAATATCAGAAGTTTGCTAGCGCTTTATGCTACAGGGTTTTCCAGAGTGGGATATAAAATGAAATATGTTTCACATTCAGCATATTTTCCTAACATTAATAGATAATGTATATACAGTGTGGCACAAAAGTTCGGTTATAGACATTTTTCTTGTAAGCCCCTGTATCAAAATGATTCAAACTTGGGAGGTAGGGGTAAAAAATGGTTTGCATTCGTTACTGATATCTGAGACGTTGTCAGACCTACCGTTTGTCAGGTATTGATACTATGTTTTGATTTTCTTATGTAACAGCATATATTTTTTATTTTTTTTTTTCGGATTCCTTGATCAATTGAAAGTGTGTTTTGAACCGAGCATATTCCCAGGAAAAAGTAACTAAATTTTGGAAACTTCTACTTGTGTCTACCTTACTAGAAGTCACTAGTAAATTTTAAATAATACGTGTCAAAATGCCGGTGTCAATTTAACTGACCCTGTTTTTGTGCTAGTTTATCGCAAGTAGTAATTAAAAGTGGTTCAGCGTGGTAAGCGAAACAGAGCGGATCATAATACTTATGCTGCGAGGATACAGAGATCGCGTAAGGTCATATAAAAAGGTATACCAAAGTCAAATGTCCAGAGAACAGTTAAGAGATTTGGAGAAAATGGTACTGTTAATGACAAAGTAAGAACTGGTCGATCAAAGATTGCTAAAAATGATAAAAGAAGTTTAGAAGCATTGCAGATCGAAGACCCACACGGTTCAGTAAAACATCTGAGGCAAGAAACCGATGTTACTCATCATTGAAAGGAATTTAGATGCACATAAATCTCACCCTTCCATATTTATTTAGTACAAGAACTATCAGAAGATGATTTTGACAGAATAATGGAAGTTTGCGATATTATCATGAAGAAGTTCGATGAAAACCGAAATTTCCTTAAGAACCTAGTTTTTATAGATGAGGCAACCTTCATGCTGAATGGTATTGGTCTAACGAAAATCCGCATTGGATGAGAGAAGTAAGAACACAATATCCTCAGAAACTACTTATTGGGTTGCTTTGTTTGGAACACAAATTATTGGAGCATTTTTTATCGATGGAAATTTAACAGCAAGAAAATATTTGGACATACTTCAAATATTAATTATACCAGAAATTAAAAAAAATTAGCTGTGCCAAATTTGGTTTCGACAAGATGGAGCTTAGTGAGAGGGCTACGGCGTATAGTGAGGGAATATTTGAGGAGAACATTTCCCAATAAACGGAAGATAGGAGAGGATCTATCGAATAGGCGCCAAGATCCCCCGATCTCTCGCCTCTGGAGTACGTCTTCTGGGTACACCTAAAGAATGCTATTTGTAAAACTAAGTTTGACAATTGTAGATCTAAGAAATCCTTTTATCCAATAGGCATCTGAAATGTCTGCAGATATGATCCAGAAGGTTCTAAAAATATATTTTCACCTTGCCGACTGACATGCAGCAGATGGAAAACAATTTAAACCTTTGGTTAGATGAAAGCCACATTTAGGAAGCTTTTATATATTGTGTTGTTTTTTATAACTGTATTATTTTTTAATGTTTGTTTTGCAAGGGGGAACTTTATGTGGAACTAAAATCCAAATTTTCTTATCTAAGAGTTGCACTTTTTGTTAGGTTTGCGTAAATCTGACAATAGGACAGTGTAATTTAATTCGACACTGGCATTTTGATGTTTATTATTTAAAATTTACTAGTGACCTCTAGTAAGGTTTAAACGGGTAGAGGCTTCCTTTACAAAATTTAATTACTTTCTCTTGGGATTCTGCTAGGTTCAAAATGTTATTCTTTGTATCAGAACATACTTTTAATGGATCAAGGAATCTGAAAAAAATAATAAAAATACAACGAATGCAAAAAAAAATTATTACTGCTGATTGCCATTATGTTCCGCCATCTTGAATTCGTACCACAATTTTGCCAGTTCATTTTTATCCGACATTAACTATTGCACAAAATTTGAAATCACTCGATTACATAGTTTTTTCAGGTTGATTTTTTAAATATTTTATTAAGCCATTTTGTTTAGCCATCTCGGTTTGATACTAAATTTGGTACTAAAATTTTACCAGTTGGTTTCTTAATTTTTGATCCAAAATTTGAGGTAAATTGGATAGTATTATCAAATTTGAAGCACTTTGACACAGCGGCTTACGAAAAAAATGGCCGTTCCCGAACTTTTGTGATACACTGTTTTTTTTTTTAATGGTGCACCATATTATCTTGATACAGTTATTATAATAAACCGGAAATTCGGATCCTGATCCTGAGAATCACAATAAATGTTTGTAAAATTCGATGAAACTCTCACTGGCGAATAGATCAGTCGGGGTATCTTGTAAACAAACTCATCATTTGATTCATTAAATTATTTAATTATGCGGGGACTAATTCTAACTTTTTAAAGGGTTTTGACTTGCTTGTAGCATCATGTAAGTGTGATGGATGTTTTTAATAGTATTTTAAATATAGGGGACACTTTGGGATGTGGACCCGATGGCATTCCGGTTGAATTTATTAAGGATACTAGATGGGTACTCTCTGACATTTTAACCAAAATATTTAATAAATCTTTGTGTGATGGTGTTTTTCCTATCAATGGAAACTATGTGGCTCCAATATTTAAGAATGGTGATCGATCTAATGTCATCAATTATAGAGGCATAACAAAAGTGTCCATAATTTTGAAAATTTTTGATGCTATAGTTGCCAATTATATCTTACCACATTTCAAACACCTAATAGTTCCCGAGCAGCATGGGTTTACTTAATTTAAGTCTATCTTGTCAAACCTCTTAGATTATCAAAACATTATTTCTGAGTCGTTGGAAAATTATCATCAAGTTTATCTGATGAATTTGCTGGGGCTTCCGGAATTCCTCAGGGTGGACATCTTTCTCCACTGATGTTTTTGTTTTTTATTAATGATCTGGTCTTAAGTATTCAAATGCATTAATGTATGCAGATGATCTAAAAATGTTTAGAATAATCAAATCTCCTTCTGATACCGAAAAATTACAGTGTGACCTCGATAATCTTGTTTCATGGTGCAGCTTAAACAATTTAAATTTGAATTGTACTGTGTAAGGTTCTAAGTTTTTATAGAATACAAAACCCCATTTTATACCCATATCATGTAAATAATTACAATCTTGAAAGAGTAGATCATATTAGGGATCTAGGAGTTGTGAGTACAAATCATATTGAACATGTGTCAAACAAATCCTTAAAACTCTTAGGTTTTGTATTGAGATCTTTAAATAGTTTTAATAATATTTTTGCACTAAAAGATGTTTACTGTGCAGTAGTTGTAGTGCGTTCTGTGCAGGAGTATGCCCTGTATGGTCACCTTATTACAAGGTTCATGTGGAGATTATTGAGAGAGTTCAGTAAAAATTAGTAGCGATGAGATTAATTATGATCAGCTACTAACTCTGCTTAATCTTGCACCTTTGGAAAAGAGATGAGTGTATCTCTAGTATATATGTACTTTTTTTAAATTATAAGGAATCTTATTGACTCTCCAGCTTTATAGTCTGTTATTGAGTTTCATTCAGCATTTCCCACAACGATATACCAAACAGAATAATTTATTTAATATTAACTATCATAGGACGAATTATGGCTGTTAACAATCCAATCACTAGATTTTGTAAGAAAGCCAAAAGCTTACCAGCCCACGTTGATGTTTTTTCAATGTGATACAATTAATTTAAATGTATCGTTCGTAACGCTTTGTGATGTGGTATGCAAAATTATGTTCTTATTTATGTTTTATATTGTAAAAAATATATAAAAAAAAATTATTTATTCCAAATTTGTCAAAATTGTTTATCTGTTTATATGTGTATATTTATATTGAAATGGCAAGTCCGTAAATATATTATTTATTTATTTATTTATTTAGTCAAATCCGTGAACTAGTACAAGTCCACTATTCGTCCACTGTAGATGATGGACCAATAACGGAAAACGACTGTACGTCTTTAGCCCAGTCACCAGATACAGTTTTGGAGGCTTCATAGGGATAATTGTGCACTTTTTTTCACTAATAGTACCTCTGGAGAAGAAAAAATATGGTAAAAGAAGGAAAACTCAATATCTTCCAAATTATCGCAGATAGAGCAAAATGTAGAGCAGATGATTACCATTATTACCTAAATAAAAGGTATTTATGTTTTTTTTCTGCAGTTCTCACAATTTTTGCGAAAATTGAGGTTTTTTTTTGAGGAATTTATAACTTGATCCGAAAAGAAGGGAGAAGAAAATCAATGATGAATTTAAATTATATTATCACGAAAATATTACATTTTCTAAGAAGTCATTATAACCGTTTTGTAGGTAATGATCTGCCTTATATATTTTAGTAAAACAATTTTGTTTTATCTGGAAGATAGAACAAAATTGTTTTACTAAAAGAAGTATTTCTTTTTGGTCATTTTTTTTTGGGAATTAGACGGCCTACCTGTACGTACTCTGCACATAGCTTGTCAAAAGGTACCATTTGTAAAAAAATAGTGTACATTATTATCGTCCCCAACCTCCTGATTACTAGACTACTTGTAGTTTTGTGCATAAACAAAATTTTTGTCGACATTTTACGAATTATTTTTTTATAAATATCGCACAGAAACATCGTGTTCTTTACTGTGAAACCTTTTAGAGCCTTTTATATCTTCTGAAGTAGTTTCACATATCTCACATATATAGGGTGGCCCATCTCAGATGACGCGGTCTCTCAATAAGAATCTATTAAATATTTTGTAATATTCTTTTGACGGACATGTAGATTGGTTATATTCACATTTTAAAATTATTTTGACATATACATGTTGTTCCATAAAGGTGTGGCACATTAAACATATATTTGTTTAAATGGAATACCCCACTTCTTATGAGCTCATTGAATTCTAGGAACAAAATAAAGATGAGTTACCATTAGGACTCCTATGACTATTGCGAATAGTTTTTGAAATATTTTAGAAAATGTAAAATTGTGGTCGTTAAAATTAAAAATCAATCTGTTTTAGGGTTTCCGATACCTATTTGCAATATTTTTGGGCTATTTGATTAAAACTAATTAATGATGATATATTCAATTCGTATCTTAACAATAATAGGCATTGGCTGGTTTACAGCCACCATACCTTACTGGTTTATTTCAAATGTGATTGTGATTCTGTAATATTTTATAACTAGTATCTTTGCTATTTATAAGGATTTTAATTATTTCCATAAAATAATTTTTAAAACAAAACGTTATAATAACGAAGGAAAAGTTGATACGATACTCGTAATTGTGCAGTGTCATAAAAATTACTTTCTAACATCTATTGAGTTTACGCTCACCAGAAACTGACGCAATGTAATCCAAACAAAGCTTTATTACTCTTTGAGTTACTTTATTAAACATAATGAATTATCATATTTAATTTTTTTACTTTAATTGGCGTTGGTATCTTTGTAACAAAAATATGACTTACTTTTATAAATCAATTTATATTTCTTTAACAATAGTTTGAACTGGTTTTGATTACCTAAATAAATAGTAACAGCTGTAAAAAATGTATCAATTAAGATACTTCAATGAGATAACTCTAATTGTAACAAAAGTTAAGTATTGTTTATAAGAAAAATAATAATAGCATACAAAAAAAACAATTAAATCAATTAAAAGGCACTGACAATGATCACGGCAAAAATGTATGAAAAATTGATACATTTTAATTATTTTAGCAAAGGTTCGTAATGTCGACTATCTTTTTCCGAGCAAAACTGGACTCTTCAATGATTCCCTGACTCTTATTAATAAGGACAGGATTATATGCAAATGTATTTTTGTATATGCATTTGCTTATTTTAAACATTTTTAGGCTATTTGCATATTTTAAAGACATTGGCTATTTATGCAAATTTTAGCTATTTTAACTCAAGAAATGTATATGTGAGAAGAGTATTAATAGAGTGTACCAGAAGAAATACGGAATGAGATAAGAAATAACTTAATTTGGATTTCTGCCCATGAAACTAGGGATTTATGTGCCCCTTACACAGTGGTTTATTTAGAAGGCCCTTTTGGAGGGGGGCATTTGGATACAAGAAAAAGTTTATTTGATGAACGAATACAATTTTTGCTCCCCCTAAATTCGCCACTGCTCTTATATAGAGCTAATTTAATTACAACATTCTAAAAAGATGTAACCATTCCATAAATGCAAGACTTGTGAATGATTCTATTAAGAAATTATTTTCAGATTCTTCCATAGCCGAAAGAGTCTGGGTTTTTTGTCCGATGCAGTTCCTACATGACTAAGGCTGAGTAGGCCCTTAAAAATCCCAATTTAATCAATTTCACCTATTTAGAGCATGGAAATTAAAACACATGTGGAAATGAAAATATAACATTTCACCAAAAACGATATAGCGAAGGCCCTAGGTGAAACGGTACAGGGTTAGTAGATTAGGCGCCGGAGGCATCGTCGCTAAAACCATAATATAAAAACGGTACAGCTGAATTGCTGCCAGTATCCTATCTATCCCGAAAAACTTGTAGCAGTCTCCCAAAAACAGTGTTGTTTGGATGACTTCGTGTGGGATATTATATAGAATTTTTATGTCATTGCCCAGTTACAAGTATCACCATATTAACTTGTTCTTTAATACTGTACCTTTCAAGCACTAGGCAGAAAAAAAAATTAAATACTTTAAACTTTGTTTCTCATTTGTGAAGAACATAGCCTAAAACTGAAAATGTAAATACGTTCAAGGATGTTATAAAAAAGTGGTGATCTTTTAGAAGTTCTAGGGGCATTCTCTATAATATGCGAGTACTACAGTCCCATGTTACTAATAGGTTTTTAATCCCATAGAGCAAATGTGGCAACAATCAAAATCAAAAGTCAGGCCTGAAAATAATTCTCAACTGTAAGTTGTAGTTTTGTAGAATTGATGAAAAAATGTGTTAATGATGTTTTCGTAGGTAGTTAGAAAAATTCTATCCATCACGTAATTACTGTAGAAAATTATTGTGTTACTTTGGATTTAGATCATATAATTTTTTATGAGGATAGCGTCAGCGAAACGGAACTACACGGTGTTCCAAAAAAAATTAGAAAAAAATTTTTTTTTAATAACTTTTGTATTTAAAATTAAATTTGGTATAGGCTGTCGTAAAATAAAATCAAAACAAATGATATTTAATTTGAATAATATATATGGCATGTTAAAAGAAAAAGTTATTTTAAACAACTCTCAAAAATAAGCCCTTATTTTTTTTTTCAAATATTTAGGCCTTTTATATTAAGGCCTTTTCTAGGCTCAACAAAAAACACCTTTTAACATTTTTTGACATTTCATTCGTTTAAGCATTTATCACCAAATGTTCTTACACAGTTTTTTCCACGGTTTTGTTTTTAGCCGAATATCACTGCTCTTTTCAGTTGGCCATGAAAACAATTTGTGTCGTCTTTTAATTAATGGTTGCTATGAATCTCAACTTGACAATTTTCAAATTTTAAGTAATCTTTTATGAAAATGCTTACAATAGGCGATAAAATGTTAATAAAAGCGCTATGGCAGGAAAAACACTATGGTGCAAGAAAAATCGTGGGTGAATTTGCCAGCAGAAACTGGGAGCCAGTGTCTCAAGACTGCTAAAAAAAATGCGGGAAGATACTTTGAAAGGATTCAGAAAAGTGGGAAAAAGGAAGGAAAGGACAAAGGAAAAATAGTGTGAAGAAATATCAAATGCCCTGTTAACTTACCAGGAAGCAGTGAATGTCCCCGAATTATTGAAAGATAATATGTTATAAAAAAATAGTGTGAAGAAATATCAAATGCTGAAAACCTGTAAAATATTCAAAAAAATCAAAACAGGAAGTAGTGATTTAGGAAAAATGTCGATAACATCCGAATGTTTTATTGAAAGATAGAATATGTTATAAAAAGAAAATATTAGTGCAGAGAGACTGCTTATTGAATAAGGACACTTCGTTCCAGGAGCCCTGGTGAAAACAAGTGAAATGTTTATAGATGTTGATGCAAAAATGGATTCTAAGATATACTGCCTTCTTAAGACAAGAGTGTCCAGAAATTATTTCTCCAGATGAATGGCCGCCAAACGGTCCTGACCTCAATCCTATGCGTTACGCCAAATAGGGAACGTTAGAAGCAGCCAGCGGTGCACAAACACAGAAATTTAAATACCATAGTCGATTTAAAAAAGGAAATTGTGCCACTTTTGACCAAAACAATATTAATGGCGGCATTAATCAATTACACAAATGTACTGAACAAGAGGATGACATATTGAACCATATTTCAAATGCTTTTTCGTTTTTTGGTAAGCTATTTTTAGTGTTAATAATGTTTTCATGTGTTTTTTGATAAATAAAAAAGATTTGAAGTGGTCTATAATTTCTTATTTATTTTTAACAAGTAAATTCATTTATTTTTTTACCATTGAGGTTAAATTTGCCTATTACCTTTCTAAATATTACCCACAAATTTTTAATAATTTTAAATAAAAAAGTTATTGAAAAAAAAAATCGATTATGAATATTTCCTTTTATTAAGAATAGTAAAACGTGAACCAATTTATATATTTATGTTTATATATATATATATATATATATATATATATATATATATATATATATATATATATATATATATATATATATATATATATATATATATATATAGAGCAGATCAGAAATTTCAATTTCTGTGCGGTTCTTGGTCGTAAAAAGTTATACAAAACTTCTCTCATTTATGTTTATTTCCAGGGCCAAGGTGCCATCTGCTACCGTGGTATCTGCCCCGGCAAGGCTCATCAGGCAGTTTTCTTGGGGGGTATCGGTATTAAAACTGAAATACCCAAACCCTGAAACAAACAAAGTGTCATGTCATTCGACGAGGGAAATAGACAACCAGTGGCGCCATCTTTAGGTGCTATGATGCAACTAAATCGCTTTAGATGAGACCTACTTTGGAGCACAAGACGGCACATCTGTGCGAAAATAGAGGAGAACAGACATTTCAATTTCTGTGCGGTTTTTGGTTGTAAAAAGTTATACAAAACGAAAGAACTAACGGTAAGGATTACTCATTCAGCAGTTTGTCGAGAATCGACGAAAACATGATGCTGTGTTTGTTTCCAGGACCAAAGTGCCATCTGCTACCGTGGTATCTGCCTCGGCAGTTTCCTCGGTGGATATATATATATATATATATATATATATATATATATATATATATATATATATATATATACAGGGTTATTCACGCAACCCGTTCATTAAAAGTTTTTGATGATGCCATTTAGATAAAAATTTCAAATTTTGGGATTAAGGTAAAAATTCTTTTTTGAAATATTTTCAACTTCCTGTCACTTCCGGTTTAACCGTTGGTATCAACTTGCTTATTTTAAATGGAACACCCTGTGTTTTATGATATTTTTATTTCTACGGAGAATTTTAATGCTATTTTATGTAGCATGTCCTATAAGGTTGCGTTCTTAAAACATTGACCTTGAAAAAAAATTAGCCTTCGGGGTACCAAATTTTAAAATCTCATATTTTTGTAAGTTTTGAAGATATAATTAGACATCGGTACAATAATCAATATAGGTTTCTATTTTTTTTTATTGAATTTGTCTATTTTTATACAAGGTAAAAATTAGCGGCAAACATTCACATTTTCAAATAAAGTCCGTTTTTTTAAATGGGACACCCTATAACTTTATGCACTATCAAATGTAGAATTTCATTTTCTATCGAACTGTTTTAAGGTTCACTATACCTATTTGTAACCATTTTCGAAATAATATGGGTTTTGTAAAAATATATATATATATATATATATATATATATATATATATATATAAACAATATATATCCAATATATATACATATATATATATATATATATATATATATATATATATCTTTTATATATATGTTTATATATATATATATATATTTTATATATAGAATGTTATATATATATGGAGAGAATGTATATATATATATATATATATATTTGCCGCCAATGAACAAGTCAAAATTCAAGAGGATTGAAACGATCTTTTTGCGTTTTGGCAAGGTTAAAGTTACAAAAAATGTTCCGAAACCAGCGACAAATGCCGAGGATAACGTAATAAACACATTAGCTTATTTCCACGTAAACCCGCAAAGTTCAATACCGTCTGCAGAAAACGATTTGGGAATTTCTTCTTCATCTGTCCAAAGAATCTTGAGCGAACATCATATGCACCCTTATTCCTTCCAAAATGTACAAGCCTTGAAACCTGGTGATGACGTCCGATGAGTAGAATTTTGCGAATTCATGTTTTTGAAAATTCAAGAGGACCCTTAATTCCTTTCAAAAATATTTTAGACCGATGGAATAACAAATAGAAGAAACGAACATTTCTGGGCAGCAGAAAATCCGCACGCTTTTTTTTAGTATTAAATGATCAGGTGCGGTACTGTATTTATGAAGACAATTTAAACAGTGATAAGCATTTGGAAATTCTAGAGGGACGGTTTCTGAATTTATAGAAGACATTTCTATTGGTGAGCTGCAAAATTATTGGTATCAATTAGATGGGGCACCAGCACATGATCCGCTGCAGTTTATCTCCAATTATCTCGAATTTTTGAAGATCGCTGGATTGGTCCCAATGGCCCTTTCAGATGGCCCCCGCGATCGCCTGATTTAACACCCCTAGACTTTTATTTATGGGGATTTATCAAAGGTAAAGTCTATGCTTCCCTAGTAAATAACCAACAAGATTTACTGGACAGGATACGAACAGCTTTTGCCGAATTAGAAAACGGACAAATTCAACGGGCCACAGCAACTGTAGAAAAGAAGAATTGAAATGTGTCTTCAAATGAACGGACAGCATATAGAACATTTGTTATAATTCAGTTTTATTATTTTATTTATTTATTGTTGATTGTTAGATTGCTATAATTTTTAAGTTCACTAAAACAAGTTTAGAACAGTCTCGAACTTAGTAGATATGGTTAAAAATAATGTAAACAATTTATTAAATTTTTTATAACTTTAACTTTTCCGAAACGAAAAAATTTCGTTTCAATCCTCTTCAATTTTCTCTTGTTCATTGGCGATAAATGAGGATGTTTTTCATTAAAAACATGGCACGTTCTCTCCAATATTTTGTAACATTCTCCGCGAATATAAAATAAATTGAGAATATCAGCTTTTGAGTGTTATTTTATTTTAATTTAAAAGTTTCAAATCAGCTGTCATGTTGAATAGAAAAGCACAACAATTATTTTTCCATGGCTTACTACGGGAAGGTGTAAGCATTTAGCAAATACATATGATAGTTTAATAAAAACCTGATTATTTCGAAAATGGTTACGAAAAAAACCTTAATACAGTTCGATAGAAAATTAAATTCTACATTTGATAGTGCATAAAGTTATAGAGTGTTTAAAAAAACGGACTTTAGCGGCTTTGAAAATGTGAATGTTTGCCGCTGAATAGGACACCCTATATAAAAATAGACAAATTCAATAAAAAAAATAGAAACCTAAGGTTATTTACCGATCGTCTGCAAAATATGAAGATTATATCTTTAAAACTTACAAAAATATAAGATTTTAAAATTTGGTACCTCGAAGGCTCATTTTTGGTTCAAAGTAAAGTATCTTAAGAACGCTTGAACTAGGTATATGACATGCTAGATAAAATAGCAGTAAAATTCTCCGTAGAATACAAAAATATCATAAAATACAGGGTGTTCCAGGTTTTAAAATAAGCAAGTTGATACCAACTTCCGGTTAAACCGGAAGTGACAGGAAGTTGAAAATATTTCAAAAAAGAAGTATTCCTTGACATTACCTTATCCCAAAATTTGAAATTTTTATCTAAATGGCATCATCAAAAACTTTTAATGAACGGGTTGCGTGAACAACCCTGTATATATATATATATATATATATATATATATATATATATATATATATATATATATATATATATATATATATATATATATATATATATATATATATATATATATATATATATATATATATATATATATATATATATATATATATATATGATAGTATGTTTTCATTCCACGTACACCAACGTCATAACAAGGAAATGATCCTTGTTTGGAACATGTTCTGCATCACAGCAGACACAATGATCCATTTTAGTCAAACGACGATCGCGATTTCGCTCTTATTAGAGCTCATCAGGCCGCCATAGACTAGCGAGCCCCGTGTAGGGCAAAGGCACAAAATGGAATCACAAAAACAAATACTCCGCTGGCTAATACCACGACCGGCATTGAATTACATTGTGACTCCTGGCTTTGGTTGGGAGCATTAAATGATAGTATGTTTTCATTCCACGTACACCAACGTCATAACAAGAAAATATATGTATATATATATATATATATATATATATATATATATATATATATATATATATATATATATTGTTTTTTCAAACATTTTTATTGGACGCCATTTTGTTCCAATACAGAGGGTCCACCAATATTTTAACAGTTTCTACCTATGCCACACTTGATTTTGAGCATAATTTAAAATAAATTCAATAAGTAGTTTTTACATTAACCCACACCGCGATTTTGTTACGTCATGTTGAGTTCGCGCCAGTTTATCCTTATATCATACAATTATCATATTTAATTTTTTTCCAAAATTTGCAATCAATTGAATAAGAAGATTTTTTACGTTAATTTTTTTAGTATGTTATTTGGCCGCCATTTTGTTCCGTTATCTTGAATTCGTAACATAACTTTACCAGCTTATCTCTATATCAGACTTAATGCTTGCACAAAATTTGAAATTAATGTAATGAGTAGTTTTTTAGATTGATTTTTTAAATATTTTATTAGGCTTGTTTTGCTGTCTTATATTCATACCAAAATGTTACCAGTTCATTCTTATGTAACACTTGATTTTTCTGCAAAATTTGAGGTAAATTAGTTTTTTAGTAATAATTTTGTTCTGACATACTGGATTTTTACCAAAATATTACCAAATCATCCCCTGAACTGACAGACAAACCGACAGGAAGCCGCTATTTTGTTCCGCCATCTTGGATTCGTACCAAAGTTTTAGCAGTTATTATATATATATATATATATATATATATATATATATATATAAGCATTTTCTTAGTAATAATTTTTTTAACATTTCATTAGGCCGCCATTTTATATTTCCATATTGAATTTTTACCAAAATGTTAACATATGACCCTTAACTTTTTACCAAAATTTGAAGTCAACCAGTTAAGTAGTTTTTTAGCTATGCCGCGAACAGACAGACAGATCGACGGAATCGAAAAAACATGTTTTTCCGTCATCTAGGAACCCTGAAACGTAAAGATCTGAAAAAATTTCGGAGGATGATTTTTTCACGATTACAATATTTCCCTATATATATATATATATATATATATATATATATATATATATAACATTTTAAAAATTTGTATTATTTAGATTTTTTTCATTTGATTAAATTGATATAAACATATACGAGTATCAGTACCTTTTTACCTTAGAGCCTAAAATCTGCATAAAATCAATAATTATCTAAAATGGATCCTTTACTACATTGTTTACACAACAGGCTCGATCCAGATAGTTTTATTGATATTGTTTTTATTGTCATTAAGTCATGACCATTTTTTGTGAAATTTCATCAAATTTCGTTTTCCTGGATAATAACTATCATTAACTGTTCATTGAATAATATGCTATTCTGTATAATATATATTTCTTTTTTTTTTTTCAAATCTATATGAGTTTCATAACCCTTACCTCGCTCTCCCCCGTTTAGATAGTTCAAGATATTTCGATAAAATAATAGCCGGTAGTCGGTATATTGACTGGCGAGCTTGTATATTATCAGTCGAGTCAGATATTACATCGCAGAGAATGCCTATGGAAATAGATAGTTGTTGCATCACTGTTAAGCCTTAAACAATGGGCGCTGTATACAACGTGTCAACCTGTTAAAATTATCGTTAGGACAATCGTTGTAAGCGCAGTCTGTTGTGTTCAATATGTGCAACGACAGATACATGGTCGCTGGTGTTTGCATGTTATCAAGGACAAAACACTGGGTCTTGCAAAATGTATTATTGATTTTATTGGTTTATTACATAAAACTCGTAATTGATAACTTCAACCGCATAGTTTAATGAAAAAGTACGTTAGTAGGCTTTTAATCAAAACAGAGTAGAAAGAAGGAAAACAGTTGTGTATAACACAAGGTATTAGAAAATCTTAAAGAATCTAAGATTTGTTCACAATTTAAGAAACTATGTGCCAACCCCATTTTTTATTAATTATTTTTGAATACGAAACTTAGGTCTTTAGGAGCGTAATTAAATCGGCAAATGAATTTCATTATAAGGTAAGGATAAAAGAGGCAGGAAATAAAATTAAATAAAGTTGGCATATTCTTAATGAGCTGAGGGGACAAGTTGGCTCTTCCTCAAAATATGTTGAACTTGACTTTAATATACTCAACACATAATGTTGTTCTATTACACAAAATTAGTAGAAGGATTAAAACCTTGTATTGACCCTTTAACATTTTAAAAGAATATATCTGTGGCGGCAAATTTTTGTTTATATGATACAGGTTCTTGGAATTAGACCGTGTCAAATTGGAATTACTATCCGACGTTTCGCCTTCGATTGCACGAGGTATCTTCAGGGATCTTTACTCCACGAGATCTGAACACTAAATGAGCTCGAAGAGATTCAGGCGGGCTTTTATACCCGACTTGCGCTCGCCGAACCGCGACCCTGTGTTAAGATCGGTTTCCACGTGTGATGTAGACCGTAACCCGTATCTCTATTCAAATTTTTTGTATGTTTAAATATTTCAATAGATTCTCTAACTTTTCGTTTATAAAAACCCGAAACCGATGCTAGAAACTTGGTTTCCTTTACATTTATGAAATGGCCAGTGTTATGCTGGTGTTCAGCTGCAGCAGATTGAACAATTTGTTTCTTTTTAATACATCGTTCATGTTCCTTAAGTCTAGTTGATATTGAGCGTCCTGTTTCTCCCACATACACTTCTCCACGGGAGCAAGGAATGTTATATAATCCTTCTGTTTGGAAAGGTATTGAAGATTGTACGTATGTTGGACCGCCGAAATAATCGTCCTATTTTGTCTGTAGTGCCATGCATGTAGGGAAGAACAACACTACCTAATGGTGGCTCTTTATCATTCTCCTTTGGCGAAGTTGGTTTACTATGTCTTTTAATTGAACGCGTAATATTTTCAGTGCAATAGCCATTCCCTTTGAGAGCTTCGGTCAGTTTCGATGTTTCCGATGTTAAAGAATCTTGATCCAAAATCGAAATAGCTCTGAATACTAGTGAGTTAATAACCGATTTCTTTTGTGCTGGATGGTGATGAGAATTTGCTTTTAAGTATCTATTTGTATGCGTCGGTTTTCTATACACAGAATGTCCTAATGTACCATTTTCCTTCCTTTGAACACATACATCTAGAAAGGGAATTGTTCCATTAGATTCAATTTCCATCGTGAATTTGATATTATGATGTTGCTAATGGAACAATTCCCTTTCTAGATGTATGTGTTCAAAGGAAGGAAAATGGTACATTAGGACATTCTGTGTATAGAAAACCGACGCATACAGATAGATACTTAAACGCAAATTCTCGTCACTATCCAGCACAAAAAAAATCGGTTATTAACTCACTAGTATTCAGAGCTATTTCGATTTCGGATCAAGATTCTTTAACATCGGAAACATCGAAACTGACCGAAGCTCTCAGAGAGAATGGCTACTGCACTGAAGATATTACGCGTTCAGTTAAAAGATTTAGTAAACCAACTCCGCCAAAGGAGAATGATAAAGAACCACCATTAGGTAGTGTTGTTCTTACCTACATACATGGCACTACAGACAAAATAGGACGATTACTTCGGCGGTCCAACATACGTACGATCTTAATACACATAAGAAGATTGGACAATGCTTGCGATCCCCGAAAGATCTTGTACCTTTCCAAACAGAAGGAGTATATAAAATTCCTTGCTCCTGTGGAGAAGTGTATGTGGGAGAAACAGGACGCTCAATATCAACTAGACTTAAGGAACATGAACGATGTATTAGAAAGAAACAAATTGTTCAATCTGCTGTAGCTGAACACCAGCATAACAATGTCCATTTCATAAATGTAAAGGAAACCAAGGTTCTAGCATCGGTTCCAGGTTTTTATAAACGAAAAGTTAGAGAATCTATTGAAATATTTAAACTTACAAAAAATTTCAATAGAGATACGGGTTACGGTCTACATCACACGTGGAAACCGATCTTAACACAGGGTTACGGTTCGGCGAGCACAAGTCGGGTATAAAAGCCCGCCTGAATCTCTTCGAGCTCATTCAATGTTCAGATCTCGTGGGTAAAGATCCCTGAAGATGCCTCGTGCAATCGAAGGCGAAACGTCGGATAGTAATTCCAATTTGACACGGTCTAATCCCAAGAACCATGATTTCTTAATTGACCAAAGCCGTGAAAGCTTCCGTTCTATGTAAGAAGTATTCTGTCCGAAATAATAAATTAAGCATCTGCAGGCATTGATGATGTGCTACTAACAATATTTCAAAGTCTTCCATGTTTTCGATACACTGGTATCAGTAATTAATATTTCATTTGAACGAGGTATCTTTCCGGCTAGTTTGAAAACGGTGTTAGTTAAACCTCTGTATATGATGATGGAGACCTGGAAAATCCTGTCACGGCCTATATCACTTTTACCCACATTGTCAAAACTGGGGTCTATATCTGGGGTCGAATGAGGGTGAGGTGGATGTGGATGTGTTTTGCGATTTTTCCAAGGCGTTCGGCTGTGTGAATCGGCCAATATTGCTGCAGAAACTTTATTTTTATAGATTCAGGAGTTAAATCATACCTTTGTGGAAGAACTCAGTTTGTCAAATGTGAATAGAGTATATCTGGTCTACTTAATAACAGATATGGAGTACCACGAGGTTCCGTACTTAGCCCACTTCTTTTCTTACTTTATGTTAATTATATTGCAACTATTGAGATGAGAGGACGATTTACTCTTTTTGCAGATGACACTACAATTTTGTGGATTGGAAGAGATGATTTACATTATAAAGTATCTACAGATTTAGTCAAAGTAAAGCAATGGTGTGATGCAAACTGCCCCTCTATTAATATCGGCAAGGCAAGTATTCTGACCTTTAAATGCGTTATTCCTAACTTGCCTTAGCCAATTGTAGGCTCGAAAATAGAACAGTAGCAGGGTTTCTATATGTTTAAATACATAGGAATTTGAAGTGTTTCGACCATATTCCGAATTTAATAACAAAGATAGAAAAAGACTCCAAGTCTCGGTCTCATTAAATTATAATTTTACAATTTACAACAAACATGACACGTGTTTCGCCCTTTCGAGCATCATCAGACCTACAAACAACAGAGAGAACCTTAGTAAATAATCACACTCACAAATCCTAAAACAAAACTACACAAATCCTAAAACAATAACTTACAAATAGAATAAAACACACTAAAGCACAACAAAACAAACAACTACTTATACTTTGTTTTGTTGTGCTTTAGTGTGTTTTATTCTATTTGTAAGTTATTTTTTTAGGATTTGTGAGTGTGATTATTTACTAAGGTTCTCTCTGTTGTTTGTAGGTCTGATGATGCGCGAAAGGGCGAAACACGTGTCATGTTTGTTGTAAATTGTAAAATTATAATTTAATGAGACCGAGACTTGGAGTCTTTTTCTATGTTTGTTATTAAAACTAGGTCTCTTTAAGCAATATGGACAATTTCTTCGATTTTTTCTGAATTTAAATAAGAAACTATCGTCAGCATGTTATGCTGTCGGCATTGTGTTAAATAATTAGGGGCATTCCATGGGAAGGTTAGATATACTTTACCCTAGTGGAATCAACCTAAGATTTGGCATTTGTTTCTGGGAATTCAGTGCTCATTAGCTTCACTTTATATTTGCAGAAAAAAATTCTTAGGAATTTATGTGGGGCAGTATCTAGACACCACTGCAGGCCACTTTTCTTTAGAGAAAAAGAGGTTACTTTATTTTGTGTATTCATTCTGGAACTGTAACCATAATACATAATAAATATGAAGATGAACTAAAATTGCCAATACACAAAAGCACTTTAACAGAAAACTTTGGGATATATGAAAATTTTATGCTGACGGGGGGAGAACATAATTTTCAGAATTTGGGGACTCAAAAGTCCCAGCAAAAATTTGAAATGGTGACAATGATTTTTCTACTATTACAATATCGCCGTATTTTGAGGGAAGTCAAAATAATATTAATTTTATCCTTTTACTTCCTTTATAAATGCAAGTATTTTATCTGCGAGGTTCAATTCAAAAATTCCAACATTTGTTGTAAATATTCTCTTTTGCAAATATCTTGTGTGTTTAGTAATTATAATTTGATATTAAATTTCAAGGAATATTACTAAAATTCTAAAAAAAATCAAGCAACTATATACACTATACATTTTGCATTTTAGAAGTTTTTCTTTGTAATACCATACACTAGAATTGGAAGTTTTACCAATTATAGTAATTAGTTTTTATTTATTAATTATATACCCTTATGCCTAAATCGTTTTCTAGAAATTTACTAAAAATTTTACAGTTTTTTTTTAATTAAATTTTCTCTGTATATATGTATGACTTATACTTTGCATAGATAATTTGATCCACCTCCAGTTGCATTGTGAAATTGAAATCTAATACACCTAGAAATTTGTGTAACAGAGGAACTCTCCGATATTTGATCAGATATTTACGTCTCAGCCTCCTTAGCTACTGAACAACATGTTTTCTCAATTTCGTCGGTCTGCCTGTCTATCGGTCTGTCTGCCTGTTCGAGGCATAGCTAAAAAACTATTTTTACGATTGACTTCCAATTTGGATCAAAATTAATGGTTATATGCGGATAAAATTTAAAGAAGTCAATATGGCGGAATAACATGACGGCTTAATGAATAATACAATTATTTATTTCTATTGGAATTTTTACGTTGACTTGAATTTTTATCTTGGAATCTGGTTGTAAAATGCAGAAGAAATTTAAAGTTTGAATTAACAGCAACTCCATCCACAATACGTGCTCTTCACATAGTATATCTCTTTCTATTCTTTCGTCTGCACAAGCCCTAAATTCAATCATCTATAATAGTAAAAGAATTTTTAATCATCTGCCGCTAGATTTGAGATAGGAACAAAATGAAAGGGTGTTTAGAAAGAAATTAAAGTCACTTTTTATTACGCGATTATTTTTATTTATTTATTTATTTGTTTATTTAACTATATATATTTTTTCTTCTTTCTTTCTCTTCGTAATTTCTCACCATCTTTTACATTTATGTTTTTTTGTTATGTTAGTCAACTGTAAATGTGTCGATTGTTTTTATATTTTTGATCTATTTTAATCATTAACTTTATTGCAGCCTAGTATCAGTTTAATTTTATCATTTTTGTAAATATAATAATATTTAATTATATTTTAATGGTGTTGGGCTAATTTGAACTCATTTGTTTTCTATTTTACAGCTTTGTTAACGAGAATCTTTCTTTAAACAATAAAGCTTAATTTGAATTTGTATAAAATCATAAAAACTTTATTACTTAAAAACTACTAATCCGATTTACTTCAATTTTTGTACAAAACTCAAGTGTAACAGAGATAAAACTGGTAAAATTTTGATGAGGCAAAATGGCGGCCTAAGTATACCACGTATTCACTGAAAAAGGTTAAGCGTTAGACCGGATCTAGTTGCCATGGAAATTAAAACCTACAGCCGGTTGCACAAAACTTAATTGCAGTTTAGAATATTTAACCGAGCTTTCGGATTTGACAAGTTGTTTACAGAAATCAAGGAACTCGCTGTCAAATTTGACATTTTAAACTTTGATTGAGCTTTCTGCAACCAGCCGTTAGTTCATCAGTTATGCTTGCCTCATGTTATTGCCATATTTTGTCATGCTATTTGGAAACATTATTTGTTTCATTATTGCATATGTCATCTTAAACCTATGACTGCCAAGTTAGACCTGATCCAATTTTAAACCTCTTTAATGAGTACGGCTGTAAATGTAAAATCAGTATCATTTTGATACTACTTCTCAAATTGCACAAACATCAAGTGTAAAATAGGGATAAACTGGTAAAATGTTGTCAATCCTATATTGCAAAACAAAATGGCGGCCTAATTAAAAAATCGTAATAATACGAGTATTTTATTATAAGGAAAGTTCTGTATATTTGTTTACAAAAATAGGTAGGCCCCTGCCTTGAAATTTATTTTTGTTAACAAAATTATAAAGGAATTAACATAAACAGTAAGCATAATTAACTTTTTTGCACGAAAATATTTTAAAATATATGTGAAAAATTTAGTTATGTGGAAAAAAACTTTTATGAATTGTTGAAAATTGGATTAAAATTACATAGTTTTAACTGTAAAAATATTAAATGGGTTCTGTTATTTTAACTTAGTAAAAATTGAGGTTAAAATTTTACTTAACTCTTATCAATGTTTTACTATTAAAATGTGTTTTTACACTACTACATATAAAAAAACATTTTTATAATGTAAGTGTATCAAGTACTTCACGAATCTACCTAACACTTGTAACTAACTTGACGCATTTACCAAACATCTGTGAAAATTCATTATGTATCCAAATTTTTCTAAAAGGTTGGTGTACTATTTAATTGTTGTAATTTTATCCGACGTAGCAGTTAACGCTGGTCAAAAGCGAGAGAAAAATAAACGAAGAAGGAATTTTAACATCCTCCAACCTGACATTTGCACTTTTATTATTCTTATACATTAATCGTTTGGTAGTGCATGGTTATCTTTTAGTTTAAAGCGTTTCAGTGCGCGTTTTATTGTAATAAACAACATAACCAGTAAAATTAGATGTCTTAAAAAATAATAGGTGGTGTTAGTAATTTTTGAGTTTAAGTGCAGTATTTGTGTAAAATTTGGGTAATAATTTAGAAGAATGTTACGTGTTTATTGTAACATTAGATGCACTATTCACTATATTATAAGTTTCCCATAAAAAGACAAGTTTTCAATAATTTTATTTATCATCTGTTTTTGTTGTAGTTTTATATTATAAAATATATTTCTTAAAGCAAATTGTGTTTCTCGAATAAACCATACCTACTTACTTTTTTGTTAACAGTTTTATGTCTATTTAAAAGCCATCCGTATTTTCAACCTGTGTAACATAGTAGTACTTTTTTTAGCAATAATTTCAGTCATACGAAAGAAACGCTTACGTTATTAATTAAAAAAATAAACGGAGGTATTTACATTTCAAGTCAGAGTAAGTTTAACGTAAGGTTTAATATTTTTAGTTTTGCAAATCTTATGATAACCTGCATAAATAATAATCTTTACCATAATTTTACATGAGAAAGCAGGTGTTTTTACATAAATCCAATACGCATTTTCAGTAATATATTTAGTGTCTGAATTAGGTTTTATACTAAATTTGAGGGTTTTCACTAATAACTAACTTAATTTTATACAGAGTTGTGTTTTTGAAATAAAAAATATCAAAAACTGTAGGTATATTCGGCTCTAAATGATATGTAAAATTATATTTATGCTAGAACAAAATTTCTATGGAAAACGGAAAAATACATTGAGTTTTGTTTTGTGTTTTTTTAGTTCATATTCCGAAAATATACTAAAATAGTACTGAAAAATACGCTTACAATATTTGTCTTTCTAATAGTCTGTGCCATTTAATAACTGATAAGTACTTTATTGATAAATAATGTGTTATGTTTCCGTTTTACATTAATTATATATTTTTGCGTTTCTTTTTTGTAAGATGTGGAAGTTAATGTGCGCATTTTTTTAAAGGAAATATTGGTTATATAGTTATTTTTCTTTGGTTTCAGGTAAGCCATTTTAGGACAGTTCTGTATTACTACCTTGTCGCTGCAAGCTGTGGGGCTTAAATGTATGTATGTCTAAGTATAGAGAGGAATGATTGTTAAATAAGTACCGTAAAGTTGCCTACCTTTGACCTGAAAATTTCCAAAAAACATTTTCCCAACACATAAAATAAAGTTTATAAAATGTTAAAAACAAATTTTAATGTTTCAAGTGTTAGTCTAATTCACTATCGTCCGTTTCCTCTAATCTACAGCGCAGAATCATTTTATGACACTTGCTTGAAACTCAAAATGTAGTAATAGTAGTATTTATCGTTAAAATCGTAGTCCATAAACTTATTTGTGACCGGAATCGATGAAATTTTGTTCTGTGTTTCTTTTCTTCAATGTAGTGTAATTCACTTTTGTATGGAGGAGTTCCTTAATTAAAAAGGGTAAGTTTTTTTTTAATATTTAAAATTTGTCTACTTGTCTATGCCAATGTTGCCTAACATTGACCGTGGTCAATGTTGCACGACACTCGTTATAAGTAGTTGTTTAAAATTGACCGCCCATAAAAGTTCAGTTCATTCATAACTGTGTCAATTTTTCAAATTTCAAAAGTAATTATTGGTTTATTTGAAATTAATTATACTCGTTTCAACGATGGTCAATGTTACACAATAAATTTTTTTCGATATGTTTCTAACATTGACCAATAAAAATGAATTACGTCTCTATTTTAACATTAGGTTTATAATAGTTGTTTTTCGCGCATAAAATTTAAGCTTATTCATAACCGTTTCAATTTCCTCATATTACTACTAATTATTGAACTTAATTATGGTTGATTCAGTGATGGTCAATGTTACACAACAAATTTTGTAGATATGTTTCTAACATTGACCAATAAAATTTAATTACCTACCTCTCTATTTATTTATAGGGTTTATAGTTGTCCAATAAAATTTAATTACCTACCTCTCTATTTATTTATAGGGTTTATAGTTGTTTTTTTTTCTAGGTTCAACCATGGCAAAAAGGAGTTATAAGACCTACAACGATAAAGATCTTGAAGATGCCCTGGGCGGTATTCAATCAAAACGATTATCAATAAATGCAGCATCTAAGAAGTACAAAATCGCCAAAGGTACCTTTTATAATAAATATAAAGACCGACATGCTTTAAAAATTGGCAGGCCTTTTGTCTTTACAGACGAAGAGGAACAAATATTTGTAAGACATATGGTAACAATTAGCGAATGGGGTTTCCCATTCGATCTAAGAGATCTAAGATACTTTATCAAAGCTTGCTTAGATAAATCAGAAAGGCGAATTTTAAGATTTAAAAATTATCTACGTCACAGGGATTGGGCGAGAACATTTGTAAGACGGCATAGAAATGAGCTTACTCACCGGACTTGTCAAAACATAAAGAAAAGCAAAGCTGACCTTAAGCCCGAAGACATGAGGGAATACTTTGAAAACCTTAAAGCAAGTCTTGTAGAAGCAGATGGAACCTTAATAAGTCCACACAAAATTTTTAACTAAGACGAAACTAATCTCTGTGATGACCCTGATGTGAAAAAGTGTATATTCAAACGAGGACTGAAATATACTGAAAGAATTCGAGATTCCACAAAATCCAGTATATCAATAATGCTTTGTGGTTCAGACACAGGATCACTTATTCCGCCTTATGTTGTCTACAAGGTCGAACACTTATGGCAGCCATGGATTGAAGGTCGACCTGAGAAAGCCAGGTACAGGGTGGCCATTTTATGGTGATACAGTATCTTATCTAGAAAACGGTAATAGTTACGACAAAAAGTTAAATACAAAAGTTGTTCGGATTCAATTCAATTTTTATTTTATTTCACTTTTGTTTATACAGGGTGTTTCGTTTTGACGTGACACATGTCAACTTTCTTAATTTAAATGGAAGACCCTATATATTATTACGTATTTCGATTCTACTGTTAATTTGCGAAAGTTTTTATAATAACATCTTTATTTGAATTTTTTATCGTTTTTGAGTAAATTGAGTTTTTAGAATATTTTTTAAAAAAACATATTTTTTAAAAAAACAATTTTTACTTATAAAACTTTGATGGAACTCACTAATATCTCAAACATACATTACTAAGGGTTCAATTCAACGAGTTTCCATGCTGGTCTTACCAATTAATATACAGAGTGTTAAAAATGATGAGCAAAACAAACAGAACTTTAAATGTAAATATCTCCTGTTTTTCAAATGGAACACCCTGTATATTTTTATTTCGTCTGATTCAGCGTTCAATTACCTATTATTACACATATATATGTCCTATACCTAAAATGAACAGTTTCGATTTTATTAGCAGTTTTCTGATTTGACTATTTTTTTTTTTAATATAAGTAAACAGATAAAGTGGGCTAAAATAAAAATGTCGTAAACTAAGCCTTATTCTCATTTCGGTAACACAAATAGCGACTATAAATAATGTTAGAAAATACAAATAAAAGTGAAATATTATGTAATGTATGTTCTTATTATTTAATGTTTACGAAAATAAGGGAGAGACAAAAAATATTTTGTGCCACACGGTATAACTAATAACTAACTGAGTATTAAACATGATTAAAACAGATTATAAAAAATTTTCAATATAGCCACCGTCCATTGCGATACATAAAGTGTAAATAGCCTCCATTTTTCGAATAGCGTTCCTTACCGAATTAGATGCATTAAAATTATTGATCTCTTCCCTGATTTTTATTTTTAACTCATTTCTATTATTAGATCTATTTTTATAAACTTTATTTTTTAGTGCACCCCACAAAAAGAAATCTAAAGGGCTTAAATCAGGGCTTCGTGGTGGCCAGGATATTAAACCATGTCTTCCTATCCACAATGGAAAATGTTGATTAAGGAAATTTACTACCGGTGCAACCGTGTGGTAAGGGGCGCTATCCTGCCGAAAAATGATATTTTCTCGAATATTTGCTGGCAAGTCGTTGTATATAGTAATGTATGTTTAGGATATTATGATAAGGGGCATGATTTGATTCCTAAGCAGCTCCAAGTATCTTTCGCCATTTAACGACCTGTCAAAAAATATTAGTCCGATAATACGGTCGCAAATAATTCCGCACCACACATTTACGGTTTGACGGGCTTGTTTTTTAATTTCTTTTATTAGATATTTATTAGTTTGAGACCAGTAATGAGTGTTTTTCCGATTAAAAATACCCGCCGTATTAAATGAGGCCTCATCAGTCCAAAGCACTTTTGAAAAAAACACATTTTCATACTGCCGGTCCATAATATCACAACAAAAAGTCATTCTTTCATTAAAGTCTAATTGTGATAATAATTGAGTTGGAGGAAATTTATAAGGATGATAACCATTCAGCTGCAGTGTTTTTTGAATACTTCCTCTACTGACACCTGCAATGTCTCTGTCAGCATCTCTTTGGGATCTTTCATCATCTTCCTCGAAATAAAGTAAAATCTCCAGTTGTTTTTCCTCAGTGAGGACAAAATTGGGACGATTTTTCTTAGAGTTTTTAAGGACACCATCTTCCAAATCACGCACAATTCGAAAAAATATATTCCTGGAGGGAACTCGATTATTAGGATATTCCCTCGAATATTCTCTAAGGGCTAACCCTGGACTTTTATTATTTTTTATGAAACAGTTGTATAATTTCAAACGTTCATCTAAACTATATAAAGCCATTTTTTAACAAATTTCGCAGCAAAAATTTGACAAAAATGACAAACAGAGCAAATGTCAACTTAAGTCAACAATTGCATTAGGTTATTTCCTAAGCCTATCTTGATTTTTTTAGTTTCTGATCTCATTTACTGGCAAAATTCCGGGATAAATCAGAAAACGGCTAATAAAATCGAAACTGTTCATTTTAGATATAGGACATATATATAGTAATGATAGGTAATTGAACGCTAAATCAGATGAAATAAAAATATACAGGGTGTCCCATTTGAAAAACAGGAGATTTTTACATTTAAAGTTCTGTTTGTTTTGCTCCCCATTTTTAACACCCTGTATATTAATTGGTAAGACCAGCATGGAAACTCGTTGAATTGAACCCTTAGTAATGTATGTTTAGGATATTAGTCAGTTCCATTAAATCTTTATAGGTAAAAATTTTTTTTTAAAAAAATATGCTTTTTTAAAAAAAAATTCTAAAAACTCAATTTACTCAAAAACGATAAAGAATTCAAATATAGATGTTATTATAAAAACTTTCGCAAATTAACAGTAGAATCGAAACATGTAATAATATATAGGATGTCCCATTTAAATTAAGAAAGTTGACATGTGTCACGTCAAAACGACACACTGTATAACAAAAAATAAAATATATTGAATTCAAACAACTTTTGTATTTAACTTTTTGTCGTAGCTATTACCGTTTTCTAGATAAGGTACTGTATCACCATAAAATGGCCACCCTGTACAATAGGAGCCGTAGCGGGTGGTTTGATGCCACAATATTTGCTGACTGGTTTTTAAATTGTTTTTTTACCAGCTACTAGGAAAGTTGAGGGCTGTAAAGTAGTAATAGGTGACAACCTCTCGAGTCACTTTTCCAAAGAAGTTTTGCAGGCTGCTCATAAGAATAACGTGCTTTTCATTTGTATCCCAAAGAACTCCACTTGCATATGTCAACTGCTCGACGTAGCCTTTTATGGGCCTTTGAAGCAAATGTGGCGCAAAATACTGGATGGATGAGTCTTCGAAAAAAATCTCAAACATTTGTAAAGAAGCATTTCCTAGTCTCCTGAAAAAGCTTTGTGATAAACTGGTTGATTGTAATGGAGTATCAGATAACCTAATTTCCGGATTTATAAAAACTGGAGTTTATCTTCTTTGCCCGGAAAATGTTTTGGAAAGGTTGCCTGCATTTCATGTCACTGCTGGTAATGATATTGATGTTTCCAGTGTATTGGTAGATTTTTTAAAAGGTTTAAGACACGGAACATCCAACCCAAAAATAATAAGACGCTCTAAGATTAATGTCGTACCTGGAAAGAATATCTCTCATGAAGAAATCACATTAGGCCAATCTAATAATTCACGACTTCATGGTAACGAATACGAAAATTTCTCATCAGATGACGATATACTTCTTAGCGTGCTATATCCCGGTGCCGCTTTGAAAGAAAGGCTAAATCCCAATATATCAATTTCTTCTGATACACATGCAACCTTTCACACAGATTCATGCCCTAAAACATCAGTTCTTTCTGAGATTCAATTAACTTCTAACACACATCTCGAACCCAACACGCCAGTGACTTTCGACTTACAATCAACGTCCAATAAAGATCTTTAACCAGAATTAAGTATATGGCAGTGGCATTTCACTTATGGATACTTCCGATAACGACTCAAATTTTATTGGAGAAATGTCAAAGGAAGAAATAGAAAATCTGAAAAAAGTTGTTCGGCCAGGTTTATTTGTTGTTGTAAAGTTAGCAGTTTCAAACAAAATGGATTCCTATAAATATTTTGTGGGAAAAATAATCGAAAAGCTTAGTCCAAAAGAATTCGATGTTTCATTCTTAAAGCAAAAACCATAAATTCGTGTGGCCTCATCTCGAAGATCGCAGTGTAGTACAGAGCTCCGAAATAATAACCGGACTAACTCCACCTAAAGATACAAAGCCCGAGTTTGTTTTCATTGAAGAAGAAATTAAAAAGTATTCATTACATTAAGAAAAAATGTTTTATTCTAGTTTGTTTTTGATAATAAATGTATTACTCATATAAATGTAACTTTCTTAAAGTACTCTTTTATGAACTTTGTCAAAAAATGGTGAAACTTGGACGAAAAAATCGTATATTTTTGTACGACCGACGCCTAACTTTGACCACTAACAAAAATGTTTTTTTCTGACTTAATGATTAGATTAGGTAACCCTTCTGAAGTGGGTTTCAGTAGTACCCAACACAGCCCCTAACCCCCTAACCTTCAAAGATATTCAAAAATGTGTTCCAAAAGTGTTCAAAGCTATGCGACTTTACGGTAAGGAACTAGACGGGTTATACTTTCATCTAGAAGAAGATTTGTATGCAGCCAGCCTAATATTTTATTTTAAACAGGACGTTAACACATATGTTTTAATTTTCTTGCTTTTAATAATAGTGCGATTGATGTTGCCAAAAACAATTTATTTTTACACCTCTCACCCCGTATCAAAGAACGTGGTATCACAGCCGTTGAAAAGTTCTCAAATCATTTTTTTTTATGACTGTGGATAGTTTATAGCACTAAAATATAACAGTAATAAGTTATAAAATAAAATAACAACCAACACTTTAATGAGATTTGAAACAAATGAGAAACATGGCAAAAAAAATAAATTGTGCAGCGATTTATACACTGTATACATGGGCGAAAACCAAACTGTAAAGGAAGGCAGATTCCAGTGTGGTTCTGTTCATTCCTCCCTTGCCGCACACACAGCAAAATCGTTAATCAACCTAAACAAAAAAATGCATATTTTTACATTGAATAGCTTTAGTTACCTAAGTTAGTACTTAGTGTGTATTTATAGCTCGATCGAGTTTACGTAATTATGACAAAACTTTTATACAGGTTGCACCAAGTTAAAAATCTATTAATTATTTGGAGAACCATTAATTTCCTTAAAAGTTTATTATGAGTTTATGAAATATGCATCTTAATCTTATAATGCTGCATATAAGGAATAACTATGTGGAAGCCCAGGAATGAGCTGATATCGTCTTTGATGGTTAGGATGATCTTTTGATTAAGTTCTTGGAGTCACAGCTACGTAACAAGGATTAAAATAATAAAGAAGTTTTAATCATTAATTATTCTGCAAAAATTCTTGCACGTAGCAAAAATTACTTTGAAAACTCTGAAAATAAATTACAATAATAAAGTCTTTGCACACAAATGCACGTGTAAACGAAGGCTGTGAACTGTACGTTTAATATTTAGATTTGATGATTGAATTTTCTTGAGCAGATCAGGAAGGCCAAAGACCTAACTAAGTACTGGTACTGTGGTTGCTTTAAGTGAAGGGAGGGAAAATTTATTGATACGAGATTGGCAGATTAGGGGAAGAGGGAAAGGCTTTTGTTGATAATATATTCCATAATCGAGATACTATGGGAATATAGGAGCAAACAAAGTAGGAGGTCCTTCGTCTTTGCAGTAGGACGGTGAAAGAATGCATGACGGTCGATGCTAGTATCTCCCTGGTAGGAATCACTAAGAAAGGCATAATGAAGTTTTGGTCGATCAGCTGTTCATCACGAAGTCCCTTACGAAAATCAAAAATATTTTCCATAAAAATAGGGTAAGTTTAGTTCGAAAGAGAATGTTGGATTATATACATTTTATCTTTATAAATTTCATTTTTATCATTTTTTGTTTACACGTAATGAGTAAAAATAGAAAGTTAATTTTTCGAAAAATTCGCATAAATTAAAAATCAAAGTTGGCTAAGAAGGTCGTGCTAGAATTCAAAATGAAGCTTAGACGAAATTATTCCTTTCTGTTTTGAGTTTGATCGATTATCGATCTTATAGTTTAGATATTATGGGGCGTTTTCGGTGTCGGTCAAAAAAACTGTGAAAAAGTTTCTATTTGTCCGATTAGACTCGCATTTTCAGAAACGGTGTATTTTAATTTTATCTTTCATATTCTGAGTTCTAAATTGTTCAATTGAGGTTTTTTAGTTTCATTTGTTACTCTTACACCTGAATATAAACGATAAATAAGTTCTCCACTGGCTTATATTTTATCCATTTATTGTTGCAGTGTTTTGAGAAAATTCGATTCGACTTGATTTTTAGTTTATTTGCCTGAAGGGCCTATGATATCTGGGTAAATTGTTTATTTTAAAAAACAAAATGGTATAATACAATTAGAAAATAGTTTATTGACCTTTGTTAACTTTAATTATTTCGACACAGGCGAGATGTTACTGTGCTAGTTGAAGATTTTATTCCGGCCGTGTATACCATGCTATTTAAAACACTGCGTTTTTATCGTTTACGTGTAAAAACATTGGAGAAGTGGTTTTTCATACGGACTCAATTGTTAGGCTGAATTTTCATTTTTTGGTTAGTGGACAACATAACATTATGTTTTCTAACTGTTCTATTAATGGTATTAAAAGATATTTAACCTTACTTTTTTTTAATTGGGACTTAAGGGATACTCTATATGCGTTTAATTAGCCGTAGCGATGTTCCTGCGTGTTTCTGTTCAAATAATACGATTTCACGGCACATCGTTTTTCTTCAGTCCTTATAGTCTAGTATTACTAGAATTTCGATTAATGAATCCATTCAAGTGAACAATTAACATTAATAATCTTTACAAAAATGATCATTTCGTCAAAAACTATAAAGCTAGGACTTAAATGTATCGTAGAAAACATCTTTAGAATAATAGTGCAATCGGAAATTTTAATAAAATGCAGGGTGTTCCATTTAAAAAACTAAAATTTCCCAATACTTACTGAAAAACGGTAAACTTGGCAATGTTGCAAATGTCACTTGCGGCTTTGTTGCATTTCCATACAGATCCAAATTTAATTACAATTAAACGGGTGATTCTCGAGATATTTGGAGGTTTCAAAACTTTTCTTACACACCGTATTTGCTTTGTATTAGAGTTTCAGGTTATTTTAAAAACTGGGTTATCGTTTATTTTTAATCTACAATATCCCATCGCCATTGATTTCCAGTATGCATGGCGTTACCGTAATATCTCGCGTTACTCCCCTAATGGCCATGCAGTACAGCACGTAACCGGATGGAAATGAGCTGACGGCGGAGTCCGGAAGACGCTTCGGCTTCACGCCACGCCATGGCCCTTTATCTTATCTCGCTGACATTGACTTTAAATTCTTGCTTCTCGGCCTTATTTAAAAATAACGCCACCCTTGAAGCAGTTTATAAAGGGGATGAAAAATATGTTTTTCGCGCGAAGATATCTGAATAAGTTATTCGGGCTTTTATACAGTCAAGAATGCTATTAAAATTAAAATGGGTTGTGTTAGTGTGTTAACTAAAGTGACATTATATTCCTGTTTAATTTATTGATTTGCTACTTCGCTAAAACTGTATTTGACATAAAATTTTTATAATAATTTAGAACTGACTTCAAAAAAAAAAAACATTAAAAAGTAAAAGATAATATTTTATTCCATATTGAAAATCTAAATTTTATATATATATATATATATATATATATATATATATATATATATATATATATATATATAATGTGCTTTCATTCCGGGTGTACATCCGTTCACTACTGTCGTTCTGAAAAGAACAGTTTTGCTGACGTTTCGCCAAAATCACATTTGGTATTTTCGAAGCTTTCTCGCGTCCGAATAGAGACTGAAGTGTTGGTGACTGCGACGCTTCCTTTTATACCCCCACTCGGGACCGAAGGTTATATCTGCGCAGGCGTTGGTCGTTATTTATGTTTTCCGGATGGTGCTGTTGTTGTTGCGCTAATTGCGCTTGAGTTTTTGCGATTTTAGATTTGTCGATTATTGTCTTCCATACTGTTGGTAGTTTTAATGATTCGTCCCTTTTATTCAAATCACCTTGTTTTTCAATTTTTATGGCTTCTCGGATTATTCTGGTCTTATAATGTTCTATATTGGCAATCTCCCTACACCCATCGAAATTTATTTTATGGCCGGTTTCCTGATGATGTAGGAATAAAGCTGAGGTTGTTTGTCTATTTCTGATGCTGAGCATCAGAAATCCTATACATGTTAGGTGCTACAATGAACTATTTTCAAGGTTATTTCTCAATTACGTTAAAAAAACTAATTCTAATTTTTGAAAATATGCAGTGGTTGCATATTGACAGTCAAACTAATTTTTTTTCGTTTTAAAAACAATATATATATATATATATATATATATATATATATATATATATATATATATATATATATATATATATATATATATATATAACTATCATAATATATATAATATATATATATATAATATATATATATATATATATAAATAAATATATGCAGGCAGACCCAACAAATAGAATAGAAAGACGCATTACTAATTTGATCAACATATCCAGTCTACCACCTGCTGAGAGAAAATCACTAAAACCAAGCAGCTCCAAGACTCCCAGGTTTTACGGTCTTCCGAAGATACACAAAGACAACGTACCACTTCGACCGATCGTCAATGCAATAGACTCACCCACCTACAAACTAGGTAAATATCTTTCAAATTTTCTTAATCCATTTACTGGAAAAACAGATTCTTTTATTAAAAACTCTGCACATTTCTTGGAAAAACTCAAGACAATCCAGTTGGATCCCGAAGATATTTTGGTCAGTTTCGATGTAGAATCACTTTACACAAATGTTCCTGTCAACGACTCAATTTCCATTATATCAGACATACTGGATAACAATAATCTTGATAAGAACTTAATAGACCTAGTGGAAGCTTGTCTTACATCTGCTTATTTCATTTTTCAAGGAACTTTTTATGAACAAACTTCAGGGGCAGCTATGGGATCTCCTTTATCACCTGTGGTAGCGAATATCTTTATGGAAGTCTTTGAGGATATTGCTCTAACATCTGCTCCACTAAAACCGAAGCACTGGTTTAGATATGTAGATGATACTTTTGTTGTTTGGCTTCATGGACAGGATAATCTCCTCATATTTCTGGACCACCTTAATCAGCAACATCATAATATCAAATTCACGATGGAAATTGAATCTAATGGAACAATTCCCTTTCTAGATGTATGTGTTCAAAGGAAGGAAAATGGTACATTAGGACATTCTGTCTATAGAAAACCGACGCAAACAAATAGATACTTAAACGCAAATTCTGATGAAGAAATCGGTTATTAACTCACTAGTATTCAGACCTATTTCGATTTCTGATCAAGATTCTTTAACATCGGAAACATCGACACTGACGGAAGCTCTCAGAGGGAATGGCTATTGCACTGAAGATATTACGCGTTCAATTAGAAGACATAGCAAACCAACTCCGCCAAAGGAGAATGATAAAGAGCCACCATTAGGTAGTGTTGTTCTTCCCTACATACATGGTACTACAGACAAAATAGGACGATTACTTCGGCGGTCCAAACATACGTACAATCTTCAATACACATAAGAAGATTGGACAATGCTTGCGATCCCCGAAAGATCTTGTACCTTTCCAAACAGAAGGAGTATATAAAATTCCTTGCTCCTGTGGAGAAGTGTATGTGGGAGAAACAGGACGTTCAATATCAACTAGACTAGAACATGAACGATGTATTAAAAAGAAACAAATTGTTTAATCTGCTGTAGCTGAACACCAGCATAACACTGGCCATTTCATAAATGTAAAGGAAAGCAAGGTTCTAGCATCGGTTCCAGGTTTTTATGAACGAAAAGTTAGAGGATCTATTGAAATATTTAAACATACAAAACATTTCAATAGGGATACGGGTTACGGTCTATATCACACGTGGAAATCGATCTTAACACAGGGTCACGGTTCGGCGAGCACAAGTCGGGTATAAAAGCCCGCCTGAATCTCTTCGAGCTCATTCAGTGTTCAGATCTCGTGGAGTAAAGATCCCTGAAGATGCCTCGTGCATTCGAAGGCGAAACGTCGTATAGTAATTCCAATTTGACACGGTCTAATCTCAAGAACCATGATTGCTTAATTAAATATTTTTTATCTAAAGTCAGATCTATTTTGACTTCCTTCGTCCTCGACTATATTGAAATCGTGGAAAAAGTTCCACTCCCAGATTTTTATTTTTAAGGTCTCTAGATGCCGAAAAACATGTTTCCTCGATTAAAAATTAAGGATGCCATAGGCATGATTTGGTAACATTTTGGTAAAAATCTAGTATGGCGAAACAAAATGGCAGCCTGGTGAAATGTTAAAAAAAATATTACAAAAAACTGTTTATCCAATTTACCTCAAATATGGCATAAAAATTAAATATAGTAAAATTTTGGTACGAATCCAAGATGGCGAAACAAACTGGCGGCTTAATAAAATATTTAAAAGTTAACTCCGAAAAAAAAACTACTTAATATATTGATTTCAAATTTTGTGCAAAAATTAATTGTGATATAGAGATGAACTGATAACATTGTGGTATAATTTCAGGATGGCGAAACAAAATGGCGGCCGAATAAAACTTTTGTATCGTGAAAAAATCATCCTCCCAGGTTTTACATATCGTTTTAGCGCCCCTAGATGCCAAAAATATGTTTTCCCAATTCCGTCGGTTTGTCTATCTGTCAGTTCGAGGGGTACCTAAAAAACTACTTATCCGATTGATTTCAAATTTTGGTCAAAAATTAAGGGTTATTCGGGGATGACCTGGTAAGAATCCAAGATAGCAAAACAAAATGTTGGCCTAATAAAATGTTTAAAAATTTAGTCTGAAAAATTACTTATTAGATTAATATTAAATTTTGCGCAGGCATATAGATAAAATGGTAAATTGTGGAATGAATTCAAGATAGCAAAAAAAACTGCGTCTAAATAAAATATTTAAAAAAATTAAATGTGATAAAGTGATAATGGTACGAATTCACCATGACGGAACAAAATGGCGGTCTTAAAAAAGTGAATGTAAAAACTACTTATTCAATTTATTTTAAATTATGCCCAAAAATCAAGTATCGCATAGGGTAAGATAAAATATTGGTACGAATCTAATATGGGTAACAAACAGGCCCCCCAGTAAAAATGTTTGAAAAGACAGTATATAATATGTGTTACTTAATGACTATAAATTGGGTCACTCTTCACTATTCCAAATGAAAGGAAAATTCCTAACAAGGGAATTTCCGGGTAAAGGAAATTTACCGGTATTTTTTTTTCTTAAAAGATGTCCACTGATGTCAATCTATTTATAATATTTAGTATCTCTGCTATCACAGTTAATTTTTTGGACGATTTCAAAAAAAATATATATAAATCTTAAAATTAGTGTTTTTGAGTTGGTACTAACCTCAAGTAAGAGAATTCGTGAAAATTAAAATCATTCATGTAGGACATTCTACACAGTGGCTCAAAAATGGGTTAAAAAATATTAAGTTTTATAAAAAATTTTAAAAACCAAATTTTTCAAAAAAAAATTTTTTTTCGTAATAGACTATTTAATTTTAAGTAAAAAACGTCTTATGAAGTTTTCCATAGAACCTATACCTTTTTCCAAAAAAATAACTGATCTTTTGTGCATAAATAATACAAGAATAATAATCGAATTTATATTATACATACATTATATGTGTTGGCTATTATAGTAACAAATGCACCTCAACAATTTTTGTTTAGAAGAATGAGAGTTTTTTGAATTTAAATTAAAATTTTGTGAACATATCTTAAATGAATGGTGAACTTGTTCTGAAGCTTGCTCAGAAAAAAAACCAAGTGCTCGCTGATGTACGTTAATAAAGTCAGGAACATGATGCAGAAGGCCATGAATTTTCGGTGTATAGCGTATTCCGACTTGTATTAATTCGACGGCAAAGCGTTGAATATCTTCAGCAAAATTAATGTCAAGACTTTGCCCAAAGCAACTGGAAACAACTTTATCAAAGTACTTGAACAAATTGCAATATTTGTTGCCTAAAACCAGAAAAAAAAACTATATTTTTTGACATTAGGAAAAAATAAGTTAAGTAAGTGCTTAGGTAAGTGTACAAACCGGGTGACAATGCTTCTAAAACATCAACTTTTTTCAACAGCTTTCTCGCGTTGTTGCCATTAAATTTCTCATAATGGTCGAAACTTAGCCCAGCTCTTTTTATCCATGCTTCGACTGCTGCTGGATATTCAATTTTTAAGCTGTCGAACATTTTTTGAACGATTCCCAAAAGAAGGTGCAATTCTGGAGGAGGTATATAGTTTAATACTGGCTCGTTTTCATCTCCGATAATTAGTGGCATATTTACACAGTTTACTAAAAATGTCAGATGATGATCATTAAAATTTATCGCAACTTGATGAATTTATACTTATACTTACCAAAATACTTTGCTTTAGAAAGTTTTCCCCCAGTCGTTTGTTGCCATAAAATTCGTTGTTCGTTGATGTTCTTAATTGTTCTTGGATTACCTTTATTTTGAAGTTCCTTGCAGTTGATGTCGCACCACGGACAAGGATGGCATGACGCGTTTGTTTGCAGACCCAAAAGCAGCATTATTAGTTTCAGATCAGCCGCAAAAGTATATGGACAAATTCCGCATATACTATGTAATTGCAAAGTGTCCATAAGTATTTTGACGTTTTCATAATTCTGCTTGAAATTTGGTCCCAAGCCAATTATTAGTAACTTTTGTATACCAGCACTTTTATATTTTTGATAATATTCTGGGTCATTTGTTGGTTGTATGGTTAGACATATTTTCAAGGAATTGTCGCCACTATCTATTCCGATTTTTAGATGAAAATCATCGTCTTGTTGCCTGGCATTTAAAATATAAGTTAGTAGCCCCGGAAGATCGCTGCAGTATATCAAAAATGGAGTGCCATCTTGTTTCAAGCATTGAATATCCGGTAAGTCTACAGTTGAAAAAAACTTATCTAGCATATGACTACTAGACCGCAATTTCTGTAAAGCCGAAGATTCTATGGAAGTTCTGTTTATCCTGGTGCGAAGGTAACCACATATTTTTCTTAACGAATTTTGAGATAAATTACAGTCTTGTTGCATATAGCTCAAATCTTGAGCACTTAAAACACCCTGAAGATCTGATTTTCGCTTCAACTGTATAGACATAGTACTGCGTCCCTTATCTAAAGATATGACAGAACTTCCCTGAGCACATTCTTGTTCCTCCAGAACTTTAGTTACAATCTGTTGCTTACAGTCTTTAATTAGTGTTAGGGAATTATCAATTTTTTTCATCTTGGTACATTTATGCCTTCTGCCTTTTTGTAATTTACAATTGCAGTTCACGCATATTTTGTAATTTTGTTTCGCTTTCGTATCTTTCTTTGAAGTTCTACCTACAGCCTTTTTCTTGACAGCAAACGAAAACGGTAGATCTTTGATTTTAGGATGACCACGAAAACGCGCCACTTGACAAATTTGACAGACGCATGTTTCAGTAATTTCGAAACGCCCAGGCAAAATTTTCGTTTGTGCGTAGTCAAAAATTATTGTTAGTCTATTGTTCATTAGTTTTATGTAACAAGTTCTACAGAGCACTGAGGGAATACTTGCATTATTTTCGTCAAAACTAGGCGAAATAATTTCAAGACGTTGTTTTACTTTACCAGTAATATTAACACTTCTAACTGCTTTATTAAAACATGCGTATTTATGAGGCATCTTACTCAAAACACAGAAAAATCACAAAAATAGCCTTAACACAGTTTATATACTATATAACTTCAAAGTGAAAACGTCAAACATTGTTAATAAACCACGCTTTTTTGACATATTATTTATTTGTTTTGGTCTAAGCGTCACGGCTAGTCACAGGTAACTTGATATTATGCTAATGTAGCCGTTATTAAAAATACATATTACAAAGGGCTATATTTTGTGTTTTGAGTCATCAAAATGTTATTTAGTAGCTATACAATGTTTTGAATATGTATTATTTTTTGCATTAAAAAAATCAGATAATTTTTTACCATAAAACCATAGGTTTTACAGAAAACTTCATAAGACGTTTTTTACTTGGAATTAAATAGTCTATTACGAAAAAAAAAATTTTTTGAAAATTTTGATTTTTAAAAATTTTATAAAACTATATTTTTTTAACCCATTTTTGAGCCACTGTGTAAAATGCCCTACATAAAAGATTTTAATTTTCACAAATTCTCTTACTTGAGGTTAGTACCAACTCAAAAACACTAATTTTAAGATTTATATATATTTTTTTTGAAATCGTCCAAAAAATTAACTGTGCTATATGCAAGAGAGAATATATGATTTCAAGATAAACATGTCAGAAAAGCTTTATTTAGTGTCTTAAACATTTTTACGAAATTATAAATTTAGAGACAATTGTCGCTTATTTGGGCGCTTATTACATAGCCTCTTTGTGCGAAAGACTTATCATTTCTTTAATCAGTCATAAGATTTTTTTTACGTAGTCTCTATATCGAATGTAAATTTTATCTTAAAAGTAAAATGAAAATGAATTCGAATCATACTCATTCTTTTCTTTTGTTTGTGATAAACCAAGCAAGAAAGATATGTTTAGCGATTTAATGAACGATTGATTTGCCACAGCTTTAAGGACGCATCAAGTGCTTCATTATGACAATGCTAAATACACCATTATTTCTTATATTCGTAAAATCGGAATATACGAGCGTCTTATTTAATGGGAGAGACTATTGGAATTAATAATTCATGAAGTGCAGTGGTGCCCCCTACATCATAGAAGGCTCTTATATTAAAAAATGAATTACATTAATTTATTGTAAAAATGACTTCCCAACGCAGGCACGAGCTACAGGGAGAGACGTTTTACAATTTACCTAATTCGGTAAATTTTAAATTTCTCCACATCAACGTTTAGCTTTATATCAACGGGTTTGAAGGGCGCAAGTTCCTTGGTAGAGGCAAACCTCGGGGCAAAGATAGCATCTCCTATATGGTTGTCATTGTAGTGGGCGCTGCTTTGGTTCCGTTCAGGCACGCAACACTTTTTAGTATGAGTGTTATCATTAAAAAAAAATTAGTTTTGACCCGAGTCTGAAAATTGGCCGTTTCGTGGCAGCGTTTTACCTGACTTATTTATCCAAAATTTGTGCTCACTCAAAATGCAGTCAATATATTAACAAGGAAAAACTCTCTAATGACCTTGTTGACCTGCGGTCCAACAACAAATCTTCCCACTAAGGTCTGCGTTTCAGTTTAATGAATTCTTAGGTATTTTATCCCAAAAACCTTTTATTTAAAACCTACGTTTACAATGAAGCAACTCTTCAATACGTAAACCACATAAAATACGGGGACACTTACCAATACTCAAACTGCACCTATAGCACAGTTCCAAACACTTTCGGCAACAAATTTAGCAAATACATAATTTTTGGGCACTCTAACACATAAAACACTTTTAAACTCCATAGTTTTGACACCTAATGGTCAATCACAATGTTACGTTTCCATACGAACAAAATCCCTAAACATTATTCATTTTTCATGCTAAAAATATATATTCAAAATTATTATATATTATTGTTTAAAGATATTACTGATTTTTCTCGTGAACTTTAAATAGCGATAAAAATATTTTATATCACTCATGTCTAAACAGTGTTTTCTTAGTGGTATGCTCTATAGTACTCCCTATCGCTTGTGCTTTTTAGCCAGGGGCGGCTTTTCCCATGAGGCAGGTGAGGCAGTGCCTCACCAATAAATTTGGAAAGTTAAACGTGTTAATCGATTATATCATTTATATTACCTCTTATTCACTTCTTTAATGTCCATTTTATATTTTTACTATTTGCATCCATAAGCATTTGCAGCATAATTTTGCTTCATGAGAAATCCATAAAATACGGCCCTGCCTTTTACCTTACTCCAATCCAAACGCGCATCGTCAATCGTCATATCGGACGGGTTCTGGAGTTCATCTCATTTCTTCTTTATAAGAATTATTGTTAGAGGCATGCCTCGCGCTTCCTTGTCTAGCATATTACTAATATGTGTATAAGCGGGTGGCGCGTAGTAATCCAGCCGAGTTAAGCTTTAAGTAGGGTTAGCACATAGAAAGATTCTTTTGAGGCATGCCTCAAATGTAAATTCAAAGGGAATAAGCGGCAGATTTCCGATTGGCCGATTGGACAAACAGTCGTTAACAGGTTGAAAATTGAAACTGCACGTGATTTGGGCTAGTTTTAAGTAGGTAGTAGGATAAGGTATGTTGCGTTTGCCGTTTTCCGCATCGTTTTGATTCGGTTGCAGTTTGCAGTGTTCTCTTAATTTTAATTTAGTAAAGTGTAAACGGTGGAGTGGTCAGTGATTTTCATTTTCAATAGCGGTGTCTGGATTTTCGGATTTAATTTGATTTAAATTTTCCAGTTACCTATTATACAACTTCCCCAGGTAAATGTAAATATTCGCAATGCTTCTGATGTAAATTGTTAAATAAATCAGCAGAATTTTTCAAGTCACTCCCATGAAGATAAATTACACATAGTTAAAGAAGTAAAGCGACCTGTTCCAGATTTAAGTAAACGTCTTGTAGCTATAGGTGGAGTAGGAAGACCAAATCGGGGCTTTCACAACACTATGTAATGTATGTATGAAAAGTACGACTGGCTCACTGGTAGTGTAACATTAAGTAAGTTATTTTGTTGGCCATGTATTTTATTTGCAGCAAATAATAGCGATAAAGTTTGGTCAAAAAGTAATTATAGTGCTTACTCTCATGAGAAAAGAAAAGCAACATATCGCCACAGCAATAGACAATGCGCGTAAAACAGAAATTGAAAATTTTAATGCTAGGGTTAAAGAGGACAGACAAATTTTAAAAAGTCTCATTGATATTACATTACACCTCTGTATGCAAGAGTTACCTTTCAGGGGCATGATGAATCAAATGAATCTTTAAATAGAGGTAATTTCAAAGAGCTAGTTATTCTTTTTAGTAAATATGACACAAATTTAAAAACATTTTTTAGAACATGATAATAGATCAGTTTTCTCTGGGACATCCAAAACAATCCAAAATGAATTAATTGATTCAGATGCTTATGTTGTAAATAAAATCCTTTGTTTTTTTCCTGGCAAGTTGATGAAACCACTGACATAAGCTGCCATTAACAATTATCCGTCATTTTTCGTTAGCGATTCATGGGATTTTATGACGTAAGTTCTGCGCAAAATTTATTTCAATTTTTATCCACCAAATTCGAAAATTTTAACTTGCATTCGAAGTTAGTGGCTCAAACATATGATGGGGCTTGCGTAATGTCGGGAGAAATAAACGGTTTACAGACAAAAATTAAATATATAGCACCACAAGCATTGTTTACTCATTGCTATGCACATGTATTTATATTGGTTTTTAGTAACAGTACTTATTTTGATTCAATTTATGGAAAACTGGATGTCGGCGCTTTACACTCGAAACGTCGTAAAGGATTTGAAATGTAAGATAAAACTCAACAGTTAGGGCAATTTTTTTTTGAAATATTTGTTATTATAGCGAATCAAATAGAGGTCAGGTTATGTGACAGAAAAACTGCATCTCTTTGATCTCTTAAATAATTCAAAATTTTCCATTTTTGCAAAAGAATTTCCTCAAGAGCTTTTAAAAAATTTGACCACCCAATACAATATATTTGATATAAATCAACTAAAAAGCGAATTAATCTTTTTATACGAGAACGATATGATAGAAAGTTGCACAAATCCTTATGAAATGTTGACTTTTTTCATGATAATGATTTAAAACTTTGTATGCCAGAACTTTTTAAATTATTATGTATTGCTAATTTGTACCAAAATATAATGCAATACAACCTACTTCTGTAAAATTTGCTACTTGTTGTTATGATAAATTGCCAGAAAGGGCTCGATTATTTACATTAGTTGTGTTATGTCTCTACTTTCTGTTCAGTTTCGATTCCAACTCTCTTTATTTTAATTTGTTGTAGATAAGCATATCGCATGATCTTCCTGAATACCGTTTTTAGGACAATCCTGTACAGGATCGGTCACATTGTATATTGATTCCGTCCTGCACCAGTCTTAATTTTATTTTGTCCAATATCGGTACCAACTGCCCTTTATTACATAGAATATACAGGGTGGTCCACCGAAAGGGTCGCACCGCTATTTGTGATTCTCCTGGTATATTTTTAAACACCGAGTAAAAAACGTTCGGACACGTCAACATTGACTTCTAGGGAGACATCATTTTTACTATAGCTGTATAATATAGGGTGACCCAAAAAGAAAATATTGCGTCGCACTTTAGATTTTTAAATGGAAACGCCCATATATTTTTTTTTCATTTTTTGATTCTACTTGAAGTTTTAACCAAATGGTGTATAATAAGGTTTATATGTATCTTCAACCGTTTTGAAGCTATTTGTAATTCTAATAATTTAATTTATGATAATGGATTAGACAGTAAATAATAATAATCAGTGCTTTCCATAGTAACAAATCTTTACTACAAAGTTGAAAACAAACCCCCCTTTGTTAGAAAAATGATAAACTACTCACAACTAATTATAGACTATGATACAGACAGTAAAAGTAAAGTGAAAATTAATTTACTACAAAATGGTACACCTCAATGTGGTAATAAGTACTGAAAGTGATGCTCCATGCAGTAATAAAAATTCTGTTCAAATAAATGTATTCCGAATATTTTCAAGTATGTCTGGATTTATTCTTTTATATTTAGCTGTAATCCGGTACAGAAGAGTTTCGATTGAATCTGGCTTCGTACTAAAATCTTTACTTTCATATGTCCCCAAAGAAAGTAATCTAAAGGATCTATGTCCGGAGACCTCGGCGGCCATTTAGTTGAGCCTCTGCTGCCAATCCACTGATCCGGAAAAAGGGTGTTCAAAAACTGTATTACTGTATAGTTGTGCGCGCAACTTCTGAAGAAACAGCCAGTTGACGAGTGCTTTGGGGTGGCTTCGTTCCTCACTGGTCGATTTCGACACAATTTCCTATAATACCCTTAATCGTAGGAGTTAAGGTTTTTGTTAGTTCACTGGTTTATTGCAAAGCATTCTTTTTATTAAAACTGTATGGTAAAGATTTTCACTGTTTGATGGTTTCTTTTTCTTGCGCCTAAAGAAGACAATTCGTTAAACAATTTTGAAGTAGTTGCAAAAGCAATGTTGTACTTAATTTGACTATGTTGTTCAACCAGATTAGACCAGAGATAGTTTTACAAAGAGCTATGACGCTTGCATAAAACGTTTTCTATAGAGGGTTCAGATTATTATTTCTGGTTAGAATGGCTTTTAATGTAAACTGTTCATACACTTGCGAGCCTTGAATTAAAAAGACAGAGTCTAAACTTTAAATCAATTTTATATTTAAAACATATACATATACGAACAAAATACAGTAATCAAGTAAGAGATAAAAGAAAAATTTATATAATAAAAACACACGGAAAAAAGATATTGCCAGGGAAAAAGAAAGTCTACATTTTTACATAAATAAATATGATTCTCCTTACAAATATCTAACATTAGTAGAACTAGATCGAATCTAAAAAATAAATCCGTGAATTTAAGGGCTTTCTTGAGTTTACTTTTCAAACAACACTGAACAAATTTACGTAAACAAAACTTGCGATGGGTAAAAGAGCAGTGAGTGTTCTGTCCGACAACTTACTTAAGCAACATCGAAGCGACGAAGCGACTTTTCGCGCAGAGCCAGATGACAACGTCGCGCCTCGTTGATCCCGAACGTGGACAGCGCATTAAGCAACCGCCAAGAACAAGAACAAGAATCGTGTAGTTTCTAATTCTTGTGCCAAGAAAACGTTATGTTATGTTCAAGCCAGTATAGTGCTATAAAGAGTATTAATCCGGACATAAATGTAATAAAAAGGGGTTTACATAGAGTTAAGCTGGGTTTAAAATCCAATAAAAATTAAATGGGCAAGATAGTCCGGGTGCGGTAAATAAATCGAAGTTTAGTTGAAATAATTCCATGTTGTTTTCTATTTTCATTGTACTTCAATCACCATGGTGATTCAACTACAGAGGTCCCATTGTGTACGGCACCTTTGTTAAAACAGAGGTGGCGTTGACCTGCGCCGCGTCAACACGACATAGCAACCGCGTGGCAACGCAAGCAATGTAAATACAAATAAAGTAAATGACAATAGCAGTCGTAGAAAAAGTATAGTGTAAAACTGGCATGGAATGACCATTGCAGTCATGAATACGTCATTGTTATCACAAGTATTTTCATTGAAGTAACCGGAACTTGGTGCCGCCACGTTCTGTTTAAGCTGAGACTACGTAGTCATTGCCAAAATGGGGAACAATTTTAGTGTAACTATTTCGTAAATAACATATAACTGTAACTTTCACTATTACGTAGATAGTAAGTACGGAATAGTAAGTAGCCGAATAGTAATAATTCACCCTATTCGTCATTTCCTTATTTCTGTCTTTATTTAATCCGTTTTAAAAATATGTATGGTTCGTTTTAATACAAACAAGGCAGTTATGGCAACCATAAACACTCAAATTGCGAATATGGTGTAGAGGGTATAGAATACGTTATTTGAAGTAGGATACATGCGTTTCACTTAGTTTTCTGGCTATGCTAAGGACCTAAAATTAAAACTCAGGCAATTTCTCTGGTGAATATGCTGATGATAGTCCTAAAAAATTCGTTAGTTTTCAATACATTTTGGTCAAATATATTGGCCAATTTAAATCTCAAAAATGTAATTTTGGACTTTGGTTTAAATAGTAATTATCATTAAATATCTTATTATAAATAGTAATTCTTTTTTTGACGTAATGTTTAATTTGTATGCATTTTTAATCTTTATACTGACAAAAACAGACATCATAGCTAAATATTTATAGGGGAGAAAATAAACAATTGCGTTCTATTGGACTTTTATTTTTAGGTTGGCTGCATTTCTTTACTGAGAAAATACTTAACATCAAGTGTCTACGACTGCTCCCATACGCTTTTATAGTTTTGGATTCTTAAAATACGCAACTGTCACTTATACCCAATTACACTGAAGTCTTGAACACTAACGAAGCAAGTTGTGATATTTTTAATTTTCTATAAAATGTGGCTGAATGACGAAAGCTACTTTTTTTTCTTATGGTATGTGAAGCCACTGTGATCTTTTTTAAGTTGTTTCTCGTAAACGATAACACAACACATACACAACTAATTAATAGCTGTAGACCGTATTACAATGACTTTATAAGGAGAGTGCCTACAATAGAATCCCACATCTCAAATTGATGCAACATTTTTAAAGGTTTAAATGGAAACACCCATATTATCTTTTATATTGACAACCTCTTAAATTGACAACCTCTGTCAGCGTGAGTTTTAAATGTAGGGTTATGTTAATGTTTTACTTTAATAATCTATTCGAACTATCTAGTACAAACTTACTTTTTCATTTAGATTTTTAACAAATAACAATGTTTGTGTAAGCGATTTATGAGAGTTGTCTGCCAAGTGAATTTAGTAATGTAATATGTACGGAAGAAGGCCTACACAATAAAGTTTCTTTTATCCTAATTTTAGAGAGCTTCTACCTCAAATTGAGGTGGTAAATGAAGTACAACATACACTAAGACATGAAACAATATTGTCTTTGTATAATAATAATATATAATAATGTGCAATATTTAATAACTTTTCTTGGAGTAAACTTAAACTTAACACATTAATCACAAACACTTCATAATGACAAGCAAAAAACAGGTAAACCAGGCTTAAATACGTTTCTCTATATGGCTAATGGCTGAGAACTTCTTGTTTCAATCAATATTCATTTTAATAATCACAAAAACTAATAAAATGAGACACTAAAACAACAAACCTCATAAGAAACCCACGTAGGCGAAAAGTAAACAAAACGATTTTAGCAGCAATATGGCCGAACCAATCAAAAATTGGTTACTCTATTGTTGCGACTGTCCTTATAAAATCACCGACCGAATCTCGGACCAGCCCCCCTATCTCCGGAACCTAAAGTTCAAGAGGTAATAGTTTACTTGTAGTAAATAATTATTGTAATTCTTCTAAGTTGCAACAGAAGAATAACGACTAGTAATAGCTAGTTTAAAGTAGCAGTAGATGATAACTTTTTCTACTCTGTAACGACTCGTTTTACTTTATAGTAATACGTTATAGGAGTACATTTGAACGTAATGGAGTAGTCTCTGCAAAGTTCAAGAAGGTACTGATACTTAAAAGTTGTGATTTAGTAAACAGATTAGAAACAGTAACTTTGAATAATTACTATTATGTCACGGAAAAGAAATGACGACCTTGGAGTCAATCAAAAATTGGTTACTCTATTGTTGCGACTGTCCTTATAAAATCACCGACCAAATCCTCGGAACCTCAAGTACAAGAGGTAATAGTTTACTTGTAGTAAATAATTACTGTAATTCTTACTTCTAAATTACAACAGAATAATAACGACTGGAACCAGTTTAAAGTAGCAGTAAGTACTCTGCAACGAGTTTTACTTTATAGTAATACGTTATAGTTTACTTGTAGTAAATAATTACTGTAATTGTTACTTCTAAATTACAACAGAAAAGAAATGACAACCTTGGTCAATTAAAAAGCCAGTTTAAAAAGTAGCAGTAATCGATAACTTGTAGTAAATAATTTTTTTTACTTCTAAATTGCAACGACTGTTTAAAGTCAGTAATTAACTTTTTTCTACTTTATAGTAATACGTTATAGGAGTACATTTGAACGTAATGGAGTAGTCTCTGCAAAGTTCAAGAAGGTACTGATACTTAAAAGTTGTGATTTAGTAAACAGATTAGAAACAGTAACTTTGAATAATTACTATTATTTCAAGGAAAAGAAATGACGACCTTGTAGTCAATCAAAAATTGGTTACTCTATTGTTGCGACTGTCCTTATAAAATCACCGACCGAATCTCGGACCAGCGCCCCCTATCTCCGGAACCTAAAGTACAAGAGGTAATAGTTTACTTGTAGTAAATAATTACTGTAATTCTTACTTCTAAATTGCAACAGAAGAATAACGACTGGTAGTAGCCAGTTTAAAGTAGCAGTAATCGATAACTTTTTCTACTCTGCAACGACTCGTTTTACTTTATACTAATACGTTATAGGAGTACATTTGAACGTATTGAAGTAGTCACTGCAGAGTTCAAGAAGGTACTGAGACTTAAAAGTTGTGATTTAGTAAACAGATTAGAAACATTAACTTTGAATAATTATATCACGGAAAAGCAATGACGACCTTGGAGTTAATTCCTTAAGTAGTCGCTTGGCAGTAGTCATTATATAATTACTTTACATGGAAAATTACTATAAAGTATTATTCACAGTAACAAATACATCTATAATACTTAAAAACGTGTAACCCAAAGAGTTTGTTGATGCGTAGTAGGATTATTAGCAATAAATACGTAAAAACTCTTAAAGAGTAGTAGTGGAAACAGTTGTTACTTTAGTGCTAGCTGGGATGTCATTCCATGCTCTTTGTACAATATGTCTTAACAGTTTATCATATATACCTTCTGAATAATTCTTGATGTAAACCTTCTTTTCAAATAATTTGCATTTTCAAAGCTTTTATAAGTAGTTTTGTTGACAATTTCCTATGAGGTCCAGGCAAATGTCAGACAAATTTATTGTACTAGAACATTGAAGTGCTATTTTATGGCCGTTAAACTGTATATTATACAGCTCTTTACAAGGCAATGGTAAATAAAAATACGGTAGGCAAAATGTACCCAACCATCGCATGTTGTTAAAACTGTTTTAAGGCAAAACGAAGCTGAAACATATGAAATTTAAGAACAAATCAGGAATTCGAGAATATACTTTGAAGATTTGCAAATTCAAAAACAAAACAGACTTTTGTTTTATTTGCATTATTGGTATTTCGCAAATATAATAGATCAGTCCGAATATTATTTCAACTTCTCTGCTATAAACATATTATTTAGTATTCTTCTACGACAATGGTTTCATACAGCCAGTCTTGGCGGCTTATTTATATTTAATGCTACGGGCGCCAGTTGTATTTTTTCTTGGGGGTTTCCGATCGAGAAATTGTAAATATGACACACATTAAAGCTTATTTATAAACACATCACAACAATAATTAATAAGGAATGTCATTGTTTGTTATTTTTTGTTGTGTCGCGCCAATTGCTATTTTTGAATCGCTCCCTTTCTGCTGATATGCGGAATAAAGGTTTCTTGTAAAAATAAGAGCTAGTTATGTTGCTCAATAACAATTAGATTAATTGTTATGTCGATCTAATAAGTAATAAATAAATCAACTTAATATATTCACGCGAGATTTAAATATATACCAAAAACGATTAATTTTACGGTAATTGTTGGTAAACAACTGTCAAGCTGATTTATTCGAAAAGATTACACTATTGACCGTACCGTAATGTACAGGGTGAGTCAACGATTGGAAAAAGTGAATTTACGTTGAACAGGTAAAATCTGGAAACAAACTGTTTATGCTGTGAGATATATATGTAAGTCGTGCTCATTTTAAAAATATTTTAAATTATACGGGGTGCGTCAAAAAACTAGGGCAACTAAAAGTTTTATTTTTTTAAATGGGAACCCTGTATTTGACTTGATTTTTAAATTCTACATAAAATTCTAACACTTGTTTGTATAACATGTTATATGGTTAAAATTAATTCTTTCTTAAATATTTAGCTTTAAACAAAAAAAATAAATTTGATGCACATCTATGATTAGCAATATAACGCCTAGTTGTGCCACTAAAAATAAAATATTTTCCTTCTGCACAAAATAAGCATGGAATAAAAGACTGCTTTCGTAATATTGAAGATATTACGTACAGGGTGTCCAAATTTAAATGCCCAACTTTAACATTTTCAAGTATATACCTAACTTCAATAGTTTTCGAAATATATTGAAATTTCGTTTCTTTGCGTAATTTAGAAAATCAACAGCTCGACCAATCAAAGTAGCCATGGAAAAACAGTCTATAGCAACTGACGACTAAATGTATGAAATGTCAAAAACGTGTTGTTGTTAGTGCATTGTATTTCGTCTTTCGTATTCTCGTCTAATTTAAAATGAATTTTTCACAAAATGAAATGAGAGATATGGTCTATATATTGGGTGAAACTCAAAAAAATTGCCTTCTGGCCAAAAGGCTATATGAAGCAAAATATCCGGATCGACGCGCGCCTTCTAAAGTAGCCTTTCCAAATGTCATGGAGAGATTTGATGCTCGTGGCAATGTGGCAAATTCGAAGAAAACAGTTGTAAATAAAATTGCTACAAATCAAGAAAAAGAGTTGGAAATTCTACTTCATATAGAAGAAAATCCCAGTTTAAGTATTCGACAACTTGCTAGTTTAACTGAGACATCACAATCTACAGTAAGCAGGACCACAAAAAGATATAAATATATATACACCAAGAGTTGCACGTTGAAGATTTTGAAAGGCGTGTTAACTTTTGCAACTTAATGATAAGGCGAATAGAAGCATATCCGGATTTTTTAGGGAATATCATGTTTTCCGATGAAGCTACATTTAGAAGCAGTGGAGCAGCAGGCATAATATGCATTATTATGCAATAACAAATCCCCACTGGGTACGAGAGGTACAACATCAAAATCACTGGTCATTAAATGTTTGGTATGGAATTATTGGAAACCATATTATAGGTCCGTATTTTTTTAAAGAACCACTTAATGGACAAAGATATTTAGATTATTTGAACGCTGAGCTGCCTATTCTTCTCAGACCACTCGGCATAGAAGAAAGAAGAGACATGTGGCTGCAGCAAGACGGTGCACCTGCTTATTACCATCGTGACGCTCTTGAATTTTTGGACGCCAATTTTAATCAAAAATGGACTGGTCATAGCGGTTTTATCGAATGGCCACCCAGATCTTGATATAACTCCATTAGATTTTTTCTTGTGGGGTTATATTAAAGATCGTGTTTACACCCAACCACCTACAGCAAGGGAGAACATGCAGGTACGAATCAAGGATGTATGCGCCACTATATCACCAGACATGCTATTTAAAACCCAGATAAAATATTATTGAAAGCTTCAACATGTGTATTCGTGAAAGCGGAAGCTTATTTGAGCTTCTTTTGAAATATAAGTATGAAAACATTTGATTAACTTTTAAAAGCGATTTTTTTAGTCTGATAAGTGTTTTTTTTGTATAACTTTAAAAATTAGTACCTCGACTATCTAAATTGAAATGTATTCCTTCATTGAAGTGTTTTTACTTATTTGCAAACTAGACGAGTAGACCCCTTTTTCAACACAATTTTTAAATATTTATAATATGCCAGTTCACGGATCCTTTGCTTTGAAATGTAAGATTCATTCCAAAAACATAATATTGTCTAAAAAGTTCGAAAATGGCCCTATTCGCCTTATCATTGGGTTACAAAACTTAACACGGATTTTAAAATCTTCAGCGTGTAACTCTTGGTTTAATGTAATATGAAATGGATGATATTTATATTTTCTTGTAGTCTTGCTTACTGTAGATTCTGAAGTTAAAATCTTAAGGTTATTAGATCATTTTTTTTTGTTATTTTATTAACAAATTATTATATTATCTAAATTTTCATTGGATTAATTTTAGATAATAAACTACTGTATTGATATTAAATACTTTTGTTTTACTGACAGCTACGATGGCTACTTTGATCGAGTTGGTAATTTTCTAAATTACGCAAAAAAGGGAATTTTATAACTATTGAAGATAGATATATAATATATGTAATAAAAGTTGTAGATTTTTTTATGCTTAAAAAGAATAAATAAAAATATACAGGGGGTTCCATTTAAAAAAACTGAAATAAATTGGTTTAAATATGTTAAAGTTGGGCATTTAAATTTGGACACCCTGTATGTATTATCTTCAATATTACGAAAGCCGTCCTCTATTCCATGCCTATTTTGTGCAGAAGCAAAATATTTTATTTTTAGTGCCACAACTAGGCGTTATATTGCTAATCATAGATGTGCATATATTTTTTTTCGTTTAAAGTCAAATATTTAAGAAAGTATCAATTTTAGCCATATAACATGTTATACAAAAAAGTGTTAGAATTTTATGTAGAATTTAGAAATCAAGTCAAATATAGGATGTCCCATTTAAAAAATACAACTTTTAGTAGCCCTACTTTTTTGACACACCCCGTATAATTCAAAATATTTTTATAATGAGCGCGATTTATATATGTGTCCCATAGCATAAACAGTTTGTTTCCAAATTGTACCTGTTCCACGTAAATTTACTTTTTTCAATCGTTGACTCACCCGGTACAGGAGAGCGCATTTTCGATACTTTTAGGGAGTTTTGGCAAAACTGTAGGTGCTACATGAAAAAAGATTGCACATTTTGTAGTTGGATTTACAAATGAACTCTAACTGTGCTTACTGATCATAGCTAACTTGATTCGTTATTGAGCTACGAAATGTTTTCGAAAATTAGGTCAATTTTGTTAGGGGCCTGTATCTCGTTTATTATTGATGATAGAAGAAAAAAGTAAGTCGGTGATTTATGGAGTTTTACGTAGAATTTGGTGGCTTTCTTATTTTTTTCTATCTATTCCAGCTTTTGAGATATTATATCAAGTTATGTTTTTTTTTTTCAATGGGACACCCTGTATATTTTTTCTTAGTCGATTGAAAATTAATTTACCTTTCCGACGGTACTAAACGCTTACTTTTTGAGTGTTGATTAAACTTCATGTTGGATGACTACAAAAACCACATCACAACATACCTGAATATATTAAATATAATTTTAACAATACCTTTGATAAAGTAATTGAATAAATCGAAAAAGAAAAACTACTTCACTCAATTTTTGGGATATTCAATTTTTACCTTATGTCTATTTAATATTTCCCAGAATCTATTTGAATTAATTTGAATAATAATAAATGCCATTCCTACACAAAATGTAAAACAAACATGTTCAAAGCCTGCTTAGAGTCGAATTGACTATAGAGCTCACGCATGGACATTTAAACTTATTTATATGGAGTAGGCTTTGGAAACAATTGTTTGACGCCATTTTTTCCAATATTTTGACAGTAAAGTTTGACTTACATATATTCCGATAAAATGTGTTACATCGAGTCCGGTAAAGACAGTATTGCCGCGTCAGAAAGACGGCAGCCCCAAGCCGATATTTTTAAACGACTGGGGAAAAATCTAAAGCTGCATGGGAATTTTCAGAACCCAAGGTCACAGTCATATAGAAAGGAAAATAGTGAAATAGACGATATCAACACAATTGCATATGTTGTAGCGAATCCAACTTCATCTTCGAGGCAGATTAGAGACGAAATAGGCCACAATAAAAAAAAAATAAGAAAATATTGAAAAAGTTTCGTCAGTATTGCTCTAAGAAGGTTTAAACTTTACACCCAGGGGACGCAGACGTCAATTTTGCTTATGATATTTGGACCAATGGGTTATTCAATAGCCATAATAATTTATATTATGCCAAATCCACCTGGATTAAAGAAGAAATAAAGGCTCATCATTATAGAACTCTCAATTCAGTGAATTCAAGGCTAAAGTATTTGTACTTAACATTAACACATTTGTTCTCTTTTGTGGAGTTTACTGTTTTGGATTGCGGCGTCAGGGACGAGGTTAATGTTTTTTCGACCAATACTTATAAGAGGCCAAAGAATAAACTAGCAACAACAGAGAGACTATCTTAGGGTAAACAACAAGTATCGAGGGCAAATAGGCTTTTGATTTTCATAAGACATTCTTCAATTTGACTGACGTGTGGTACAGTCCAGGGGAAGAACAAATTTGTGCTATAATATTAAATACAATTTTTCAAATAATATTTCTATTAAAGACAGAGAAACTTTGGGCGTAGAGGCTGAAAATATTATTCAAACTACCGACTTTAACAACAAAAACATTCTAAGGGCAAAAATAATAACTTTCTTAAACTCTAATAGTAAGGTTAGCAATAAAAACAAAAATTTTAATAAAACCAACCTTAACAGTTTGAAAGCAAAAATAAAAGATAATGATCTTTTAATTACTAGTTCTCAAATACCGACGAATTTCAATCTTTGTCAAGGGGGCCCACTAATTCCTTTTTCTAACAACACATAATCAAAGACAAAAAGGATAGTCTAGAGAAATCTGGAGTTTATTCCCTTCATTTTGGAGAGAGTCCTGCTTTTACGGGTCGCGGATCGTAGGTAAGAAATAAGTAGGTAGTGTGAATAAAAATGCGATAAAAATTCACACATTTTTTTACTTGTTAATTATAATAGCACAATCAAAGATATAAAAGACAAATTAACAAAAACAGATAGAGAAATGAGAGACTTGAGTTTGAAGCTGAGAAACAAGATGATCGATAGTCAATATCACTAGTACATAGGCGCAAAATGTTTTCTAAATTAACATATGTAAACCAAGTAAGATGCTTATTTTTATTAATTTTCATGATTGAAAAAAGCTGCTCATATTTATACGTGCTACCGAATGTACAAATTATTTTTCGTGCGAAAACACACTACTTTTCTTCGGAAAGGTATGTTCTGTAAATTCGATTAGTTCCACATCATCAAATTAAGACTTCAAATATGAGTCTTCTTAAAGCTTACTTACTTTGCTTACTTGGCAATAGTATGTAACATCATCGTGCTCTGAAGAGTTAAGACCGCGGGATCTAATGAAATTAGAATTATACATCTATAACGTTCTTCATTGGAATGGCCTTAGAGCACAAGTTTTGTTGGTGAATAATGCAATGCCGAATTATTAAATCACATTCTTGCACATTCATAGCGATTGCTGTTTCCTTCAGAATTCCGATAAAACCTTTTCCTTTGAAGGCACACCATCTGTGCACACTCCAACTAATTTACACCACTACAAAAGTACTTTGTACTTCGCAAAAAAATCTTTTCCAGTAGTGGTCTTTTGTAGTGACCGTAAAAGCCAGTAATTCCTCTGTCACTACAAATTTTTCATCAACACATCGTATAAAAATAGCTAATTGGGCTGTGTCAGATAAATCGGTACTCTCATCCAAAGCAATCGAGGATTCTTGAAAACAAGCCAAACTATCAGTCAATGTTTTTTTGATATCATTAGCCATCATATCTATACGTCGAACAACAGTACTTCGCAATAAGCTTACTTTCTCCAACCGTTTCTTCTTTTCTGGGCACAAAAGTTCTGCAACATCTACTAGGCACCTTTTAACAAACTCTCAGAAGATGACTTCGATTTTTTCGCTATTTTTGAATTAACTATAAAACTAGCCTTAACAACACTGTCTTGATTTGATCTTTGTGAATGAAACATTTGTTGCTGTTTGACTAAATCTGTAATAAGTTTTTTAATTATATCCTTTCTTAACTGGCCAGTAAGTAAATTATATTGAGTGACATGCTTGCTGGAGTAATGCCGCTTCATATTGTATTCTTTTAAAACAGAAATTGTTCAATGGCACTACAATCACATAGGTTTACTACTGTGCTTGATAAAAAAGTATTCAGCAGTCCACTTGTTTTGGAATTGACGACATTCTGTGTCCATTTTCCGCTTTTTTAAACCAGACGTCTTGATAGACTTTTTTTTCTTCTGAGCTGAAATTGCTTGAATATTTCCTGCATCTATTCTTATCAGTTGTTAAGAAGTAATTAGTTGACACGCCCGCTGAGCGGTTTATATTTACCCCACAGTAAGCAACTAGAATACTCTCGAATCGAGAGTCTCGATCGTACGCGAATATGCGAGGTGAGCGCTCAGAGCCGATTGTTATTCATAACGCATCGCTCGGACCGCTTCAAGATCATCGGGCTGCTTCCCGAATGTTTATCTGTTTGTCTCTTTCTAACGACTATTTCTGTCTCGATCTGTGGCATTCCACTGCGTACGCTTAATAAAAATAGTTATCGATTTTAGTCTTTACGATACAGTTTTAGCTTGGTTGACAGTAATTACAAATAAACTATATGTGTGCTAAATCTTTAATTTTTTTGCGCGTCATTTGAAGTTTCTGAATCTCTCGCTGGCCGGATTGAAGCTGATGGAAGGCCGGATCTGGCCTAGGGGCTTTTAAGCTACATGTACCATTATATAGTCAATAGTGCGATTTTCGCTGCTCTGATTGGTCGAGGACAAACACTGGTACGTTTTGCCAAACATGACTTAAACGCTGTACGTTTTGACATGTCTCCTTCCGCATAGCTTGATCGGACCAAATGCAGGCACGTTTTGCCAAAATTTACTAAAACGTGGTGCATTATGCCTTAGACCAAATAATAACGATAAGCCTTTCACGCCCCTAATGAAAATACTATGCAGAAATTGCAAATGTTGTAAGGATGTTTTTAAACATGTAATGTAGATTAGAATAACATGTTATAAATATAATGGAACAGATGGCTGTAACATATACATGTAATGTATGTACGGGGTGTTCGGTTATATTTTGAACGGGGCCTATACGCTTTATTTCTTAAGATATCAACATATTTTACACACACAAGTTTTAGGATTTAGTCTGAATCGTCAGAATTTGTTATACAAAAAAAACATATGAACATCGGAAAATGGGGAAAATGAGCATCAGCTTTGTTATTTTAAATGGAATACCCTGTATATTTTTAGTTTATTGAGAAAAGCTTTTTCTCCTGTTTCCAAAAATATATGGTTTGTCTATGCTCACTGTAACCATCATCCCATAATTTTGAAAAAACGTTAAAAAATTATCCGCTCTGGCTTAAGTATAATAGAAATAATAGAAAGCTTTGGTTTCAATTGTTTTTTCTTCAAAATGGCCGTTCTGTCACTCACTTACTTGTTTTAAAATATTATGGAAAAAGTAATGGGCGGCTCTTAATTCAACTGTTTTACTTTTCATATATGGTGGTTCTGTCATTAACTCATATACCTACCTACGTATTGAAAATAATAATACCTAATAATTACTATAATTATTACTTGAAATCATAAGAGAGATGTTAGCATAAGAAAATGAAGTAACAAGCTTTTTGGTATTATTTTTATATTAAACAAGTTACAATAACGATATTTGTAGAAAACAAACAAGAAACTAACAAATAAAAAATTCAAATTATTAAAAATATTTATTATTAAATTTAGTCTGCCCTTTGTTCGATAAACATTTCTGTAATAATTCTGAAAATTTGCGAGTTATGGCTTTAAAAGTAAATTCGGAATTATTTTGATTTAAATTGTTAATTTCAGCTTGTATTTTTTCGGCTAATTCGCAAATAGTGATTGGTCTATTGTAATATACTTTATTCTTAAGGTATCTCCATAAAAAAAAATCGAGAGGCGAAAGATCGAGGCTATTCGCTGGCCCATTTATGGGTCCCTGTCTTCCTATCCACAGATCATATTTGTTGTTTAGATATTCGATAACTTCGATGCAATTGTGTGGAGGAACACCGTCCTGGTGCCAAATAAGGTTGTTCAAAACTTGGAGAGGTAGCTGTTCTAAAACCTCATCGATCTGATTTCGTAGAAAATCTAAATATCTTTGGCCATACAAAGTATTCTCTATTTCATTCGCACAATTTGTTTTTTATAGGGATTTGTGGTTGTCCAAAAATGTTTGTACCTGCGGTGGTAAACCCGGCCTTGTCGGTGAATAAAATTCTCCAACAGATATTAGCATCATTCTGTGTCAACATCTCTTGAGAAAATACGACTCTTTGTATTTTATTTAAATTTAAACCCGGTTTAAATTTTGTACCGGTCTAAACTTATAATATAGCTGATGCTAATTTTCACAATTTCCGATGTTCATATGTTTTTTTTTGGATAACAAATTCTGACGATTCAGACTAAATCCTAATATCTTTAGAAATAAAGCGTATAGTTCAAAATATAACCGAACACCTTGTTCATATAATGTATTATAGGATTTTTGCAAATATACACAGTGGTTTTTATAAGCAAATTCCCATATTAAGTGTCACATAAATATACGTCTGTAAAAACCTCGTTTGCAACGTAAAAGGTTTTAAAATTTTAAAGTAAAAATAATAATTATAGTTACCAAAATTTAAAAGCTAATTTGACTTATATTATACATAAGTGTGTACACGTAAGTGGATATCTATGGGAATCTTTTATTAAGAAGTGGGGCACTATTATCATTTATTAAAATTTAATAAATTGGATTATTATGTTTAGATATTGTATAACTTTTTCCAATGTAAACACATGGTTTTTGCGAACTATAACATTCTATTCTTAGAACTGCCCATAGAATAATCTTATTTAATAATTGATGGTAATTTCAGAACCATCATAAAATTTAAAAAAAAACGCTATATTTTATAAAAATATAGATAAATTATAAATTGGTTTTAGGTAATATACAGTGTGGGCCATTTTGGTAATGCTTATGTCGGAATCTTAGAAACTTTGCGGTGTTCTAGAGAATTTTGTAAGTAATTTAAAGGTGCCAGCGGCATACTTTTAATTTCTTTGGTTTTTGAGATACATATTTTGAAAAAGTTGTAATTCCTTTTCGGTAATTTCTTAATTTATATTACTTTTTAAAATCTATCTATATCTATCATAATATCATCAACTTTATATTTTCTTGTTGGTGCCACATTAAATTATTATAATTTTAAATAGCTTTCTTAAATTAAAAATCACTGAATATTGCTATAATTAATTAATTTAAGCAATAACCAATTCAACGATCTATCACACTTTAATATCCGACATGTCATTCGGGTTCGTCCAATAAAATTGATATACCCGTCTCTCTTGCTCTCATAGAGCTATTATGGGAAGTACCAGAACTACTTATTTTACTGAAGAAGAACTTTATTTAAAAGTGTCATATCTCGTTGAACTGGTTATTAAAAAGTTATTTAAAATTGGAATAACCCATTATGGCGTCCATAAGAAAAATGAAGTTGATGATGGTCAGAATAATGAAAACGTCGAAATTCAACTAATATAACTTTTTTTTCTATTTTATTATTTAAGTTTTCTAATGAATTTCTATATGAAAAATTGGTTCAAAAAGTTTTCACCAGTTTAAAAATTATTACAAATAAAAAAGTTTTAAAGAAAATTTCACTTTTCAGATTTTTAAACTATTTTAAAAACCAAAAAAGTCAAAAGTGCACCGCTGTCACGTTTAAACTACCCATTTTTCTAATAATTGGTAACTGTATTTCTGGCGAAGTTGTCATATCAGTCTTCCAACTTGGATTTATTTAGTATAATTTTGCCTTTTAATTGTAATTATTCCTAAAAAACCCAAAAGCAATACATTTTGTTACATATCAACACTGCAGTTTCTATATTTTTTATTATGTCGAGAGAAAAGCTTATTGCTATTTGATCTAAGACATGATGCACCACATTTTAGTGCAGTTTGGCAACACGCATCTACGTTTGGTCCGAGTAAGCTATGGGAAGGAAACATGGTAAAATCGCACTAGTGACTATATAATGGTACATTTTGCCTAAATGCTGCTCGGGGGTAGGGGGTTGGCCATATATTGGTTAAACCATCCCTAAGAACGAACTAATTTGAATGGATTTTTCACCTGGGTTTTTGCTATGTGATATAGTATCCATATTTACACTGTCTGATTCCAAGAACTATAAATCCCTAAAACTCTTCAATCTGCGTTTTTATACTATTCAAAATGTAAACAAAAACCCTGTTTATAACTAAAACAGAAATTTCATTGTTTATTTTAGAATCCATTTATCAACGTTCGTCAGATTTATTAATTGTCAGCTAATTGCTCACACACCGTGCACAAATTGGTATTGATTGAGCTATCACGCACAATTGTAATGCACGACAATGGGCAAAACAGTTGAATGAACGTAAACTGTCACTCAGAATGCGCTTTTGCCTCTATATGTATATTATATCAGTATATTCCGTAAATATCCGTGACAGCTGTAAATTCGCGATATAGCCTGAAAATGCATGATTTATAATAGACCAATCAAAATAAACAATTTTCGACAGGTAAATAAATTTCATTAAATTTCGAGGGACTGAAGGATGTCATTTTGTTTAGAAAAATGCAAAGAATATTAGTAATGTCAAATCATTTTTAGTCTATTAGGGAATTGTGTATATTAAAAAAACTCGTTATAAATTTTTCCTTTTGTTAAGAATTGTAAAGTGTGACCCAATTGAGTTCGGTACAGTCATTTAGTAACACATATTTATATTGAGTACCATTTTATTCCACCTTTTAAAAAAAAATTAATAAGTAGTTTTCACATTGACACGTCATATCATTAAGTCAATTGAATAAGCAGATTTTTTACGTTGTTTTTTTAAACATTTTGTTTTATTTCGCCATCTTGAATTCGTTCCACAACTTTACGAATTTCTCTCCATATCACACTTAATTCTTAAAATTAATCTAATAAGTAGTAGTTTTTTTAATATTTTATTAGGCCACTATTTTGTTTTGCTATCTTGGATTCGTACCAAAATGTTACCAGATCATTCTTGCTATCATCCCCATATGACCCTTAATGTTTGTCTAAAATTTGAAGTCAATTGTAGCTTTTAAGCCTTGCCGCGAACTGACACACTGAAAAATAGACAGCCAGACTTACATTCAGACCGTCGGAATTGATAAAACATATACTTTTTAACATCTAGGGATGCTAATATGTTAAGATATATAAAACATAGTAATTCTTTAACGATTAAAAATATTTTATTTGCCCTCCATTTTGTTCTGCCATTTTCAATTCGTACCACAATTTCATCAGTTCATCCCTATAAAGTGCGGGACACGAAAGAAAACCGGGCGATCCTTAAAATAAACGTTCACAGTCTTAAGCAAGCGGAAAAGTAAAATTTGTGTACGCAAATAAATTTTATGTTATTTTATTTGTTGTAGTAGTTTGCCGCTTCACCTAGAAGTGCGCCAGCTAAGCGGCACGGAAAATTAATCGAGGATTTAGTAAATTTCGCACTGGTCCACTTGTAATTAGGATGTGCCTAGAGTCTCCATGCACTTGCCGCTAGAAGGTTCAAGCTATTTCCAGTGGCGCCTATACATTTCGAGCATTTGTTTTCGTTTCTATGTAAATGCGTTGCGTTGAATTTGAATTATTATTTCGAAGTAACGATGGCGAGCAAAGAGGAAAAACAATTCGAAGTGGTGCACGGGAAGTTATTGCGAGCGTTATAGAGGCCTGTACTAGAGAAGCTGAAAATAATAGTTTGACTATTCCAATTCAAAATCAAACAGAACGCGCTGCGTTTTACACTGGTGTTTCGGAAAGTAGTGTAAGAAAAATTTAAAGAGAACATAATGGTCGCTCATGTCCTACTTCACCTTTAAAGTCTCCTGATAAAAAAAAACCCGATTATCATACAAAGATAAAATTGACGATGGTGATTTTCAAGTAATTCGACGAACAATAGAGGATTTTTATATAAACTTGAAGAAGGTTCCGACCTGCAAACCCCTACTTCGTGCTGTGAAGAACAAAATAGATTTTCCGTACGGGTATAAAACCTTAAATCGGTTTTTCCGATTAAATGGTTTTGCAAGTGCCAAAATAAACGAAAATTGCTCATTGAGAAACCAAATATTTTTCACTGGCGGGTGAAATATCTATTAACTGTAAGGCAAGAAGGACGCAATATTATGTATCTAGACGAAACCTGAGTAGATAATGATATGACAGTGAACAAGTGCTCGCAAAATGAAAGTGTTGTAGGTGTTGTTTAGGAAATCCGCTCTAGCAATCGCTTTATTATAGTTCATGCTGGTTCAGAAGCCGGATTTGTTCCAGGTGCTGCTTTAGTTTTTCGCTCGGGACTAACAACTATGAGACAGATGAACATAGATAATTTTGAAAAGTGGTTGCTCGAGAAGCTTCTACCTAACATTTCTCCCAAATCAGTCGTGGTAATGGATAATACGTCTTATCATTCTGACGTAGAAGATAAAGTGCCACCTAAATACGCTACAAAAGCTCTTATGATATCGTGTCTTAAATCGAAGAATCTTGTATGTGATCCAACATGGAGAAAATATCAATTATATGAAGTAATATCAGCCAACAAGCCTAGAGAAAAAAAGTATAAAATTGACGGTCTTTTACGTAACCTCGGTCATACACCTTTAAGGCTGCCTCCATACATGTGCGAGCTCAACCCTATTGAACTTGCATGGGCAGGAGTAAAAAAATATATTCGAGAGCGCAACACCGGTGAAATTTCAACTAAAGATTTAAATAAAATAACATGTTCGTTCTATTGAAGATAAATACTGGAAAGTAGATGGCAAAATTGAAACGGTTGTTGATGATTTAGTTATCAAACTGGGGTCTTCAAGTAGTGACGACGAAACCTCATCATTTTCAGAGGAAGACAACGATTTAGAAGGAATCGAACCATAAGAATCACAGCCGCCAACCTCAAAAATGGCTTAGTTTTTTTCATATATTTTGTAAAATTGTTCATAAATTAGCTGTCAATAAACTGCTTCAAAATAATTAATTTTCTGTTCAATACCGGGTGTCAAAAAATATCTAATATTGCAATTAGTATTTGAAGAACTACAGAACTCATATTTTCCAAAATTAACACATTAATGTAGTTATAGTAGGGGAGCCAGCACTGATTCCAGTGAACAAGATTTATCAAAATTTTAACTTATGTTGTTCGACTTTGGGCTATTCGGGTATAACAAAAGTGACCGTTTGTCTCCGTCTGTGTCCTAATTGCGTGCTAATGTTAAAGGGGGTGATTCTTGGACCTTTTTAAGAAAAAAGTTTAATATGAACCTAAAAGTCTTAACTTTGGAGATACAGGGTTTTAAAAAAACATCCTAATTCTGATGCTATTATAGATAAATAACTGTGAAATTTGATACACGTCTTTTTTGCATAAAAGGGCATTTTTTATTAACAATCATTTTTTGTTCATTAGTTCGTGATAATCGGTTTTTCCTAACTTCCTTGTGCCTTGCTTCTAAGGCGTCTTCTGACAGTTGTCCAATAGGTAAGTCGAAAGCACTTATTATCTCACACCCATGAATCAAGACTTTGTGGACAGTTGCAGGCATATAATACCAACTGTAAGAATTTATATACAAATTACGAGTTTCCTGTAACAAACTCCGAAACTTTTCTAATTCAACATGGTACCCGCTAGCCAATATCCTAAGTATCAACGAAAACTTAACAATAAGTTCCTTGTCGATACTTGTTATCTCCAAGCTGAGATCGGGATTTAAAAAAAAAACGCCTTGCGGTGTTTCCATCATTTGTGGAGCCATATCCCGGTTTTGGCTTATCCACAATCAGTCCCATCTTCGATTTAAATTCTGACTGGATACGTTTTTTATTATTTTCTACTATTTTTTTATTTTCATTTCCTTCAACCCGCCATACTTTTATTGAGAGTCTATACGCAATATGCAAAAGGCACTCAAAAAAACGTATCCAGCAGTGAAGTGTGGATAAGCCAAAACGAAAGTTTTCCCTATTTACAGACCGATTGACAACGTTTTCGTGGTTCATTTGCTTTGGGGTGGCTCCACAAATGATGCACTTGGATGCTGAGTTGGTGCCGGAAAGAATATTAGTTACACTACCGTCCATCATAGTGAAAATTAATTCGAAAGTTATATTATAAGTTTGATTGTGCATATTTATTGTCGATACTTTCAGCAAATTGATATTTTTTATCATTTATTGCTCTTCCAATCGCACTAACTCAGCATTTTCCTTAGCAAAAATAAACTTTATTGGTCGACAAAACAAGGTCGAGGAACTTATCATATTTACCCATACATCCTCATTTGTGCAAGTATTAATCAATTTTAATGGCACTAGTGCAATTAGAAAGATATATTCATCCGTATGTTGGTCATTACTGAACTTCTGCTTATATGTGCTATGCCCACTACTGCCATCAAAGCCCCACTTACAAATTAATTTTAATTCTTTCCCACTCGGTACGCTTGAAACATTTAGAATACTCTCTGCGGTTTTATCTAGAAGATCTTGTAAATTTACTTCAGAACTGACTTCATCAGTATTAATTTGAGACGGCAAACGTGCTTTTTTTGCAATGTTTAAAGCGTACAAACTTGGAAAGCAATCCTTGTGCAAAGCATTAACTACTGACCTTAAAGCTAAGTATTTTCTTTCGTATAAGTCTAGGTCCAAGCACAGGGCTAAAGCCTGATGTGGTGTCAAAACCTTATCTAAGGAATCTTGATTATTAGAGCTACCAGCCAAATTAGCAGCAAAGTTAAGCTCAGCTTGAGATCTGCTTTGTATTAAATCTAAGGCGCGTCTTTTTTTTTGTTTTTGTAGAAGCTTCCTCAAAAGGGATGGTGGGTCTTCCTCGAGATTGACTTGATCGTGGTTACAACGCCAACGGTTGTAATGGTTGCACTTGAGGTCTTTTAAAAGCCACAAAATCTTTTGATGTGGCTACCGGTTTGCTTAGCCAACTTTTGTTGCGCTTTATAAATCTTTCTCGAGTTCTAGAGCTTTCCTGCCACAGTTTAGTCATTTTCATGCAAAAAATTCTACCCATCTTTGAAATTCGTGCCGATAATTCTTCCGAACAATCTGTTAAATCAAGTATTTCACATATTTTGTTAAATGTGTTTTGCTGGCGATGACTATGTGAACTAGTTATCCAAACATCTACCAGATCAGCGTTTTTGATATAAATACACTCTGAAATAAAATATCTGAAATTACCTGTGGTGGCAGGTAAGGGCAGAATATCGATACAAAATCTGAAACCTTATATTTTCTCCTACTTAACTAAAACAGTATCAGAAAGAGATATTTAGAGATATTTTGTAAACCTTTACCAAAGTTTTCAAATATAGTTGTGTTAACAACTAATCTGTTATTGCTAATTGAAATATCAGGTAAAATCGTACATTTGGACTCAACAATTAAATATATAGTTAAAATTTAATAAACCTACCTGGAGCTTGACAATCCATAGCGATTTTCTTTTTAGAGTGAACAGTTTCAACAATAACTCGTTAATGAAAACTCCGTTCTGAACGCAAGCAAATTATTGTTAAACTGACGGCTAGGCGTTGATCGAAATTCATTTGTCTCTACAGTGCTAATCAAGGATGACCTGATTTAAATAAACTTTGTAATGCGTGTTTTGGATACTTATACTTATATTGATGTTATAAAAATATAAATAATTATTACTTTGTTTTGTGATTATTGTCCATTGCTCAAAGCACTGTGCGACGCACTCTAAAAAAAATATGCATAAATTCTGCACAATTGTGTAGATGTAGCGCACAAATTGTGTCTGAATGTGTACTTGGAACAACTTTGTGCAGAAAATGTACAGGGTGGCCATTTTATGGTGATACAGTACCTTATCTAGAAAACGGTAATAGTTACGACAAAAAGTTAAATACAAAAGTTGTTTGGATTCAATTAAATTTTTCTTTTATTTCACTTTTGCTTATACAGGGTGTTTCGTTTTGACGTGACACATGTCAACTTTCTTAATTTAAATGGGATACCCTATATATTATTACACATTTTGATTCTACTGTTAATTTGCGAAAGTTTTTATAATAACATCTGTATTTGAATTCTTTATCGTTTTTGAGTAAATTGAGTTTTTAGAACTTTTTTTAAAAAAACATTTTTAAAAAAAAAAAAATTTTACATATAAAACTTTAATGGAACTGACTAATATCCTAAACATACATTACTAAGGGTTCAATTCAACGAGTTTCCATGCTGGTCTTACCAATTAATATACAGGGTGTTAAAAATGGAGAGGAAAACAAACAGAACTTTAAATGTAAAAATCTCATGTTTTTCAAATGGAACACCCTGTATATTTTTATTTCATCTGATTCAGCGTTCAATTACCTATCAACTCGTATTATGTCCTATACCTAAAATGAACAGTTTCGATTTTATTAGCCGTTTTCTGATTTATCCCAGAATTTTGCCAGTAAATGAGATCAGAAACTAAAAAAATCAAGATAGGCTTAGGAAATAACCTAATGCAATTGTTGACTTAAGTTGACATTTGCTCTGTTTGTCGTTTTTGTCAAATTTTTGCTGCGAAATTTGTTAAAAAATGGCTTTATATAGTTTAGATGAAATTATACAACTGTTTCATAAAAAATAATAAAAGTCCAGGATTAGCTCTTAGAGAATATTCGTGGGAATATCCTAATAATCGATATACTATATTTTTTTTAAATTTCAAATTATTTTTAAAAACTCTTAAGAAAAATCGTCCCAATTTTGTCCTCACTGAGGAAAAACAACTGGAGATTTTACTTTATTTCGAGGAAGATGATGGAAGATCCCAAAGAGATGCTGACCGAGACATTGCAGGTGTCAGTAGAGGAAGTATTAAAAAAACACTGCGGGTGAATGGTTATCATCCTTATAAATTTCTTCCCACTCAATTATTATCACAATTAGACTTTAATGAAAGATTGACTTTTTGTTGTGATATTATGGACCGGCAGTTCGAAAGTGTGTTTTTTTCAAAAGTGCTTTGGACTGATGAAGCCTCATTTAATACGGCGGGTATTTTTAATCGGAAAACACTCATTACTGGTCTCAAACTTATAAACATCTATTAAAAGCAATTAAAAAACAAGGCCGTCAAACCGTAAATGTGTGGTGCGGAATTATTTGCGACATAATTATCGGACCAATATTTTTTGACCGGTCGTTAAATGGCGAAAGATACTTGGAGCTGCTTAGGAATGAAATCATGCCCCTTATCAACGACTTGCCAGCAAATATTCGAGAAAATATCATTTTTCAGCAGGATAGCGCCTCTTACCACACGGTTGCACCGGTAGTAAATTTCCTTAATCAACATTTTCCATTGTGGATAGGAAGACATGGTTTAATATCCTGGCCACCACGAAGCCCTGATTTAAGCCCTTTAGACTTCTTTTTGTGGGGTGCACTAAAAAATAAAGTTTATAAAAATAGATCTAATAATAGAAATGAGTTAAAAATAAAAATCAGGGAAGAGATCAATAATTTTAATGCATCTAATTCGGTAAGGAACGCTGTTCGAAAAAATGCAGGCTATTTACACTTCATGTATCGCAATGAACGGTGGCCATATTGAAAATTTTTTATAATCTCTTTTTAATCATGTTTAATACTCAGTTAGTTATTAGTTATACCGTGTGGCACAAGATATTTTTTTTCTCTCCCTTACTTTCGTAAACATTAAATAATAAGAACATAAATTACATAATATTTCACTTTTATTTGTATTTTCTAACATTATTTAAGGGAATGAGAATAAGGCTTAGTTTACGACATTTTTATTTTAGCCCACTTCATCTGTTTACTTATATTAAAAAAAATAGTTAAATCAGAAAACAGCTAATAAAATCGAAACTGTTCATTTTAGGTATAGGACATCTATATGAGTAATGATAGGTAATTGAACGCTGAATCAGATGAAATAAAAATATACAGGGTGTTCCATTCCATTGAAAAACAGGAGATTTTTACATTTAAAGTTCTGTTTGTTTTGCTCTCCATTTTTAACACCCTGTATATTAATTTGTAAGACCAGCATGGAAACTCTTTGAATTAAACCCTTAGTAATGTATGTTTAGGATATTAGTCAGTTCCATTAAAGTTTTATAGGTAAATTTTTTTTTTAAAATATGTTTTTTTAAAAAAAATTCCAAAAACTCAATTTACTCAAAAACGATAAAGAATTCAAATAAAGAGGTTATTATAAAAACTTTCGCAAATTGACAGTAAAATCGAAATATGTAATAATATATAGGGTATCCCATTTGAATTAAGAAAGTTGACATGTGTCACGTCAAAACGAAATACCCTGTATAAGTAAAAGTGAAACACAATAAAAATTTATTTGAATCCAAACAACTTTTGTATTTAACTTTTTGTCGTAACTATTACCGTTTTCTAGATAAAATATCACCATAAAATGGCCACCCTGTACACATGATTGGTCAGTTATTGTGTATATTTTCTGAATATTTGTGCATATCTTCTGAATAGAATTGAATTGAATTGACATACAATAATATAGAAGATTTTTGCACAAGAGAATGCATATTTTTTGGACAATTTTGTATAGCAAATATTTTAATAACATCAACATGCATTTTCTTCAAACAATATTGTCAATAATTATTGCACACATCTAAACATTTAATGCCCAAAGTTCTGCAATAAATTAGAAATAATTTTTTTTGAATAATATTGTATATTTTTTAGCACAAAATGGGCATCCTTTTTAAAATATGCCTGTGCATAAGTCTTGCATAGATTGTGAACATTTTAAGCAAAAAATTGTGCATTATAATTGAAAATACTTTTATCTGGATAATATTGTACATTTTTTATGCACAAAATCTGTATGTTTTCTAAACATTTTTCGATAACTATGAAAATATGTTAAATAAGAAAGTCAAACCACAATCAACTACAGAACCTTTAGTCAAAAATTATGTCAGATAAAAAATAATTTTTAATAAAAAAATGGTTTTATTCAAAATCCCTTTTGAGATCTCGATGTTACGTATATAAAACAAAAAAAAATCTGTAGTATACGGTTTTTTAACGAGTGAACATAGTACTTATCCAAAACACAATGTTTTGTAAGATTAGTTAAGTTTTTTTTTATTTTAAAACATAACGGGTTACTGCAAATGCCATATTCTAAATTACACATGTTGTGAAAATAAAGCGAGTTAGAGTTTGAGGCATATTTAATACAAATTCAAGTTCTTTCACATTTTAATGTGTTACTCGGGAACTCATTATGTTTTAAAAAGGGTTAAGTATCTTAAACTGATATATCTTCTTTATTTTTATGTAAGATTTTATGAAATATTTTTATAAGCATTCAATAAGACTATACCAAATAAATTAATCCTAAAAAACAACAAGTTTATTCAGTTTATTGTCTTTAAGTTCAGAGTTATTATCCCCTCTTAGAAATAGTTGTATTTATATATTATGTCAATAGGTATAAGTACATGCCTGTGTATAGCTTAGTCCTATTTGCTTTCAAGAGAACAAAACTACAGATTCCACGGGGTAGAATATTTTAAACAAACACTACTCCCCAAGAAAGTATTTTGATAAACCTGCAGTCTATAACAATCTTTTATGTATGTTGCCAGTATGATAATCTGTCGTTAGTATTCAATTATATCTCCATATTATATTGCCAGTATGATAATCTGTCGTTTCTGTTCAATTATATCTCCGAATGTCGCCACCATTGCGCCACAACTGAAAACATCCGAGGTCTGCGTTCCAATCAGGGCCTGGATGCGTGGGGTTAAATAAAATATATAAACATAACGGTTTAGAAAATATAAATAATTTTCTTCTGAAGATTTTAACTCGTGACGCTATTGGTATTTTTAGACACGTTTTATTCTTAAAATCGGTACAATGTTGTAGTTTAGTAATGCACAGCGAATGTTAGCCTTTTTAGCATTGTTTTGTGGTTAAAATATGTACAGTTTTGGTTAAAAAACGCTACACAAATGAAGGCATCTATTTTGAATTCTTCTGTATGTATTTTCAATTTTTTCTGAATAAATTATTGAGAATTAATGAATATCGATTTTATACCGTGCGGAGTTGATGTTTTTTGGATCTAGTTAACCTGAAACGCTTTTGTCATCGGTTGATTGTAACATTTTTAGATCATGATTAAAATGAATACATTCACCAAAATTTCTCTTTGGCATGTATATCTATGATTGAAAATACATGCTTATTTAAGAATTTATTCCGGGCGTTTGTTATAATTAGATGAAAAGGGAAAAAATACGTTTGCATTTAAAGTTGGAGAATGGAAGACAAAGCATTTGTTGTGCAAGTTAGGGACATTTTTTTATTTAAACTTTTTATTAATATCAGTTAATTATCTGTAATATTTTGAACACTACTGGAACAAAGCAAGCTACTAACATCAGTATCTAGTTTCATTTCCCTCAATTGATTATCTAAAACTAAAAGGCTATTTTCCGATACCTTCCATTTAAAAAAACTTTGTTGTTATATCCGCTATATTTTTTTGAACATGCATCGTTCTATACTCAAACATAATTTTAAATTGTGCACCTTAATATTCCTCAAACCTAATGTATTTAAATTGTTTTCGTAGTTCCCGAAATAAATGAGTTAATAAACTTTACTCTATCCTCAACTCACCGTGTTCATATTTACATTCGGATAAATATTTCAAGTAGGTCTTAAAATATTTTTATTCATTCATTTACAGAGTTTCTTTTGTAATCTGTGGGGAGATTATATAATTGTAAGGTAGGAACACGGGCTTCATTTGTTTCTATTATAGGTATCGATTTTCATGACGCTTGTTTAAGGGGGAACTGGACGCAGTATTATGGATCATTTGCAAGCCTTCCGCCGCTGCAATATTATGTTAAGAAAAAAAAAAAAGAGATATGTATTAGCTTCAATGTGATTTTAATAGGGAGATATGTATAGTTGGGCGCTAAATGCGATTTTTTATGAAAAAATCTAATCTAGAATTACAAAAAGAGAAGTAGATTTGTCCATTTTCGATCATTTTTCGACCACTTTTTGACGCAAATGCCGTCTCATATAATTTTTTTTCCACAAAATGGCTCTTTACCGCCTTGCGTTGATCCTTTGTCTACCTAACTGCAAAATTTCAAATGGTAAATCGTACTCATGTCTTTGTATTTCTGCAGCGCGTGAACCCTTTTGAACCCATTTTTAAACGAAATGTAGTTTAAATTGCCTATACATAACACATTTTTTTGAGGTCGGATGTGCAGGAAGTTTTTTCTAATTCGTAGGTACCTTTTCATCTAAATTTGAAATTAACTAGACGTTGTCGCTAGTTTTTCACTTTTTGCGTGCAGTTCTCCCTTAAGGGAGAACTGTATGCAGTGAAAAACCAGCGACAAGGTCTAGTCGAGTTGACAGTAAGATGAAAAGGTACCTACGCATTAAAAAAAAACTTCCTGCACGTCCGACCTCAAAAAAATGTGTTATGTATAGGTATTTCGGTTAAAAAAGGGTTCAAAAGGGTTCACGTGCTGCAGAAATACAAAGACATGAAGTTTACATGATTTACCATTTCAAATTTTGCAGTTACGTAGACAAAGGATCAATGTAAGGCTAAAAAACTATATGCGAGGGCCTGTGCGTCAAAAAGTGGTCAAAATTGGTCGAAAATGGACAAATTTACTTTTATTTTACATATCTAGATTTGATTTTTTCACAAAAATTCGCCTTTAGCGCCCAACTATACATATTTCCCTATTATTAAAATCACATTGAAGCTGATACATATCTCTTATAGTTTTAACATAAATATCTTCAGAACGGTTATATTTTTACATAGAACATGTTACATATAATTTGCCTAGTTTTATTCATAGATTTTAAATATTTAATAAAATATAGGTCATCACATTTAATTAAAATAAATAAAATTTTAATAATATTTAATATATCTCTTTTATTTGATATTTAAATGTTTTTTTTGTTAATAAATTTGAATTCTTTATAAAAATACCAGTTACTTTTGTGGTTATAGTGTATTACATAACAAGTATGGAAAGTGAGAATACGCGAGTTTGTTAGCGAGTTGTGTACAATATTTTTCCCAGAACACAAGATATTAAATCAGTAAATTTTTTTATCTGGAACTTCCCTCGATATGAAATTTTCCGTTTATTAGGAATAGTGCAGCGTGACCCAATTTAGTTTAGTACACAGTTATTTAGTAACACACACACACATATATATATATATATATATATATATATATATATATATATATATATATACCTTACAATTTACAAATATCAAGTACTTTCTTGGAATTAGGTTCGTGGATTGATTGTTTATATATATATATATATATATATATATATATATATATATATATATATACTGCCTTTATTCGTCGCCATTTTGTTAGATCATATTGGATTCCTACAATATCTTACCAGTTTCACACTTGATTTTTTGGGCATAATTTAAAATAAATTCAATAAGTAGTTTTTATATTAACACACCGCCACTTTGTTACGTCATGTTGAATTTGCACCAATTTATTCCTATATCACGTTTAATTTTTTTGCAAAATTTTACTTTTTTATTGGGCCGCCGTTTTGTTCCGCTATCTTGAATTCGTACCGTAATTTTTTTTTCTCTATATCACACTTAATGCTTGCATATAATTTTAAATTAATCTAATAATTAATGTTTTCAGGCTGATTTCCTAAATATTTTAAAAGAACGCCATTTTGTTTTGCTATTTTATAATCATACCAAGATGTTACCAGTTCATTCCCATATAACACTTGATATTTGTGTAAATTGCATAATTAGTTTTTTCAGTAATAATGTTTTTAACGTTTCACTAGGCCGCCATTTTATTCCTGCATACGGGATTTTTACCAGAATATTACCAGGTTATCTCCATATGATCCATCATTTTTTACCAAAATTTGAAGTCACTCCGATTAGTAGTTTTTGAGCTGTGCGCGCCGTGAACTAACATACAGACAGAGAAACCGACAGACGGACCGAGAGAATAGATAAAATATATTTTTTGGTAGCTAAGAATGCTAAAACGTGAAAATATGTAAAACCTGATAAGATGATTTTTTCTCTATTACAAATATTATATTTAGCCGCCATTTTGTCCCGTCATCTTGAATTAATACCACAGTTTCATTAGTTCATCAGTGTACTACAATTATTTATGGCACATAGTTTGGAAGGTTGAATCTTTAAATATTTTATAGTAGCCATCTTTGATTCGTACCAAAATTTTACCAGTTTATTTATATATAATACAAGTTTTTTGTGCAACATTTGGGATAAATTAATTAAGTAGTTTTTTAGTAATAATTTTTTAACAATTCTTTAGGCCGCCATTTTGTTTTGCCATATTGGATTTTTGCCCAAATGTTACCAGGTCATCCACATATGATTCTTAGTTTTAACCCAAAATTTGAAGTCAATCCCTTAAGCAGATTTTAAGCTATGCCGTGAACTGGCAGACAGACAGACAAACATAAAACATATTTTTTTGGTATCTAGGAACTCTAAAACGTGAAGATATATAAAAAGGTGGTGATTTTTTCAGATTATAAATATTTTATTTAGCCGCCATCTTGAATTAGTACCACAGTTTTACTAATTCATGTGCATACTACAGTTTTTATATTTTACTAGGTCATTTTGTTCCGCCATCTTGGATTCGGACCATGGATTCGTACCGAAATTCTACTATTTGATTCCTACATAAATAATACTTGATTTTTGTGCAAATTTTGAGATAAATTGAATAAATAGTTTTTTAGTTATATTTTTTTTAACATTTCACTAGGCGCGATTTTGTTTCCCCAAATTGGATTTTTACCAAGGTCATGCCCATATGACCCTTAATTTTTTACCAAAATTTGAGGTCAATCGGTTAAGTAGTTTTTTAGCTATGCCACGAACAGACAGACCGACAGACAGATAGACCGACGGAATTGAGAAAACATGTTTTCCATCGTCTAAGGACTCTGAAACGTAAAGATCTGAAAAAAGTTTTGTTTTGTTTGATCTAGCCTACTTTGGAACATTTTAACGTTGGACTCGTCACACGTTGGTGCGGATTCCATGGAATTTACATTTATAATAATATTTTTAATTATCATAACGGTAAACGTTATTTCTGCAAGCATTTGTACAAATAACGTTTTTTTTTATTACAGAGTAACAGAATAAGCTATTTTTAAAATGTTATTATTAACAAACAAAGTAGACTTTATGATGTTATCAGAGGCGTGCTGTGAAATTTTAAGAAAGGGAAGCAATTTTTAGAAACTTACCTATTTGTGATGTAATTCGATTCTTCGATCATTTTTTGCAAATTCGTCAATGACGTCATCATGAAAACGTGGATGCTCCGACATATTTTAGAGAAGTTTATTTTCAATGGACAACAGCGATGTATGCGAAAGTACCTCCTGCCCCGTTGAATTTCTCACGAAATTTTTTATACGTTTAAGTGTTGAAAAATTGCGTTCTACTGATGATTTTGTGGCAGGTATTGTCAATACAAATTCACACAATTTCGACACTTCGGTGTAGGCATCTTCCAGCTCCTTGTCTTTTAAAAATTACATTAGTTCCTTAGCGTTATTTTTTGCGTTAATGTCATCATCTTCATAAATCACTTTTAGTTCAGACCGCAGTAACACTCGGTCGAAGAACTGGCCCTAATGAAGAAGAAGAGATTTAAACGCATCTTCTGGAAAAGTTTTTCCTTTAAATGCATCAAAATTGCAGAGCTCGAGGAATTTAAAATCACTTAAACCGTTAAATCTATAGTTTATTTGTTGCTGAATTTGATCGATTATTTCATAAAAGAGGCGTCTGTATGATGTTTGAACATCTCCGACCTAGTCTGTTCGAAGACGCTTGGCTTGTGGTTCTACATTCAACGTCCCAAACTATGTCAAAGTCATCTCTTTTTTGGCTTAACATGGACTTAAAATCTCCACTTTTTTTAGGCAAAAAGCAATATCATTTGTTTTAGTTTGTAATATATTAAAAACATTGTCCGAGAATGGAAATATTACTGAAAATATGTTCAGCAAATAATTAAAATTAAAATCTCGTTTCAAACAGTCCAAAAATCCCCTCGAACTATTTATTGCTTCTGAGTCCCATGTTCCATTATTTTTTATTATATTCTCAAATAGTTCAATCAGTAATTCACGATTTTCAGATACTGTTAACACAAGTCTTCCATTATAGTTCCACCTAGTAGGAGCTACTTTGGGCAATCGTTTGTGGACAATGGAGTCCAAAGCTTGGGTACGTTTTGTTGACTTGGAAAAAAAAGCAGCCATGCCACTTAAAGTAAGGCAAAATACTTTACACTCTTTAATGTGATTAATAGACTGGGATAAAACTAAATTTAATTTATGAGCAAAACAATGGACAAACACAGCACTTGGGAAAGTTTCTCGAACTTTAGCTTGCAGACCCCCTAATTGTTCTGCCATCACTGCAGCTCCATCACAGCTTTGAGCAACTAATTTTTTCTCTCCATTAATTTCTTTAGTAAAGTTATAAACTACGGTATATAATGCATCTGCTGTACGATTTTCGGACACATTCTTAAAATCTAAAAATCACTCTTGAATACTTTTTTTTAACGTAGCGTATTACTATAGATAATTGGCTAAAATTAGTGATATTAGTTGTTTCATCTAGAACAATAGCAATGAACCGCGCCTCGCCAATCTCCTGCTTAATTCTTTTTAGAATAATGGTTGCAACAGCGAAAATTAAATCATTCTGGATTCGATTCGAGGTTCCGCGAAAAACGCTAGACTGCTCTAAATGATTTTTTAAGCAATCATCATATTTAGTCATTAAACTAAGTAAATCTTGAAAATTTCGTCTATTTGAAGAAACCCTTGTTTCGTCATGACCTCTAAATCCCAATTCGTGATGCCCGAGAAAACAAACGACATCGATAGGTCTTCTTAATATTTGCCTATTTTTATCGACTAGTTCATTGTGTTGGCGGTGACTAATTTCCAACTGTTTATTAAGGGTGTGTTCAATTCTGGTTTTGCCGAAGACTTTTTCTTTTATGACGGCCTGCAAATGCGCTTTGGACATAATGTGCCTTTTTACAGCTTTATGGAAATTGTTTAAAAACATGGCCAACAAAAAATTTACTTATATTTTCACACCCTGTTAGCCATTTAAATTGTTCGTATTGTTTTTCCGGATAAAAATGTCTAATACAGTTTTTCATTTTTGTTGTTAAATTTTTCATAGGCGGTTTTGCCCTTCCTTTGGAAATTATTTGAAGCTTATCAAGGCCGCATTTATCATGGACTTGATAATTAAGATAATATTTTAGCATTTTTAATATAAACTGAATTAATGGTTTCTTATTTTAAAAATTACATTTTAGAAGATGTTTTGTAATTTTTTTTGGGAAGCACTGCTTCCCTTGCTTCCATGAACTGCACGCCCCTGGATATTATACAATCCTGTGTGTTTAGAAAACAATACACCTGTGTGTTATCATTTGTTTTCGCGCCTACTTTGTCCGATTTTTAATTTTTTTTTAAGGGGTTGTGGGAAAACTTTTTTCTTGTCTTACAACAATGAAGATATAATGAAATTTTACTGTCTTTTAAATCGTTATGTGCTTTTACAGCAGATAAGCAACCGTTTTAGGTAAATTAAAAAAGTCCCGAGTAACCGAGACCTTTGTGCAATAATAAATGTATAGTGGAATGCATTTTTATTTTTCACCGTGTCCCAACAACGGATGTATGAAGATTAGAAATGAAATGGATATCCGGTACCTATCCGATATCCGGCCTTAATTTACTATCCGCCCGGATACGGGATAGTAACTCAATATCCGGCCGGATACCATATATTCAAAGGTAGCGTAAATAACCATTCTCCTATGGATGTCCTGAGTACCAAATTTCAACTCGATAATCCAATTCCTTCGAAAGTTATCATCATATATATCATATATATATATATATATATATATATATATATATATATATATATATATATATATATCTATATATATATCATATCGTCATATTACAGACCGACAGACAGACGGAAACATTTTTTTCGCCGAAATTATGTTTTTTACACGTGCTGAGTCATTTTAAGATGATTTAGCGAAAAAAAACTTGAATATTTTCTTCCGATCTATACTTGCTCATCTCTTGCAGAGATGAATTTATAATAGTAGATTTAAATGCCTCAAATTTGTGTGGTGTAAATAGTTTCCCCAAATAGGCCTTAACAGTTTCTCTTCTCCTTAAACCCATTGCATATTTTATATACTATACTATACAAAGTAAAATAATTAATAAAATATAAAACAAAAATAGTAACATAACTAAACAATTACACGTAAATTACGCAGCAAGTGAACTAATTTCGCTAAACAATGGACAATCACCGCTTCACGTGCCACACATGATCTTTCAGGTCGAGATAATCGGTTTCGGGTGAGAATTCGGTCAAACAACTATCCGTTTCATCTCTAATAAAGATATTGTTTGTCGTTTGGCTCACCCTGTACTTCTATAAAATAATAATAATAAAAAAATCTGTGTTTATGATTACAATGGAAGACAGTTTACCGTATTCTGTAAAATAAAAAAAATTAAAATAAAGAGACGTCTACCGAGTCGTTTGCATTTTCCACAATTCTGTAATAATAAAGGTATAGTGGAATGCATTTTCATTTTCCACCGTGACCCATTTCACGACAATGACGGCCGTAAAATAGAGCAGCAGCGGAGTTGTCGGGAGGAAAATGATTTTCCTCTCTAGGACCCGACTTGGCGTAATTGGAAATTTCTCGGAAAATTATTTTGCAGAGTCGTTTCAAAAGTCCTTGGAAAGGCCCCTTTGTCAGGGACCGTTGAATGGTGAACGGTTGTTAGCTATTTGGGTTAGAGATGAAGAATACGCAATTTAAAGTAATTTGGCACATTTCGAAGGGAAAATAATATACTATAAAAATAGATAATAGAGTGCTGTAAAGGGAAATTAGGTTAAATTATAATCATTTCGGCGGTGACTTGCATTGGTTCGATCTCGGACGATATTCAGTGTCAAGCATCGTCGCGCGCGGCTAGTACTTGGATGGGTGACCACCCAAGGAACACTGCGCTCTGTCGTGAGACGAGCTGCTCACAATAGGTAGTGGTTGCTGTAGCGATACTATAACGATCATGGCCGTACTACCGCGTTTTTTATGGAAACTCTGACTTGCGCTGTGTGTACAGATCGTCAAATCACTATAATCAAATTAGAGCGACATTTTAACACAGCAATATATTGTACGATCCTGAAATTTGGCAAATTATGCATTTTGACCAGCAAAACTCATAGCCGCCGATATCGGGGAAACATTTGTGATTCCAAAGTGCCAATTGAAGACTACTTAATATTTTTTGGCGTTCGAAAGGGCAGAACCAAATACAATTTTCCGTTGCACCGTTTTTGGGATATTGACTAATCATTTTTCTCTAAATTCCGTTCCACGGTCCCGAAAGGCAGAAAATTCGAATTTTTTAACTCTTCAGGAACTAATTTCCCCATAAATTTCGTTTAAATTAAGATATTCAAATAAAAAAAGATGGGTCTCGAAGATGAAGGGTGTAGCTATTGATAGGACAAAAAAGAATTTAAAATTCTGCATTTGGTCAGATGGTGAAGTTGACCTCTGATCAAAATTTATTTGCCTATAAAGGACAAAGTATTAAGAATCTTTTGATGCCCCTTACAAAGATTTTTCTTGATTACCTATTCTAATATATTTGTGAATTTCATAGAAATTGAACAATAATTAATCAAGATATGACGAAATTAAATAAGAGTTTTTTTTCAAATCAATGAAAATTTTGATTCTCCGCTTTGAAGTGTCCCAGAAATTACAAAAATGCGCGAAGTTAGACTACAAAAAAATTTTTCCTAAACTTTCATGTGTCTATTAAAATAATGTTTAATTAAACGTCACGGGAATGATTTCGTTCCGAAGACAACAATAGATTCGTCATTTTGCACTTGATTTCGTTTATTTTGTCTTCTGGTTTTCGAAAGTGTCAAATATTATGATTTCTGGTTAAGTTGATGTCAAAAGATAGATAATCTAAAACTAAGATGGTGCTAAGTGATGAAATCACGTCGAAAATATATCACACGTGTAATCGACAAGGGATTGACGGTCAATTGACATCAAAAAACTTTCATTTTAGCGGCGATATTGTTCAGTTTTGTAGGTGCTTGAATTTTTGAATTATGTAGTTTATTTTATTTATTGTTTTATTGCTACTCCCACAAACACAATAAGTTTGTAATTACATGTAAGAGAATTAGCTTACATTATTATTTTCAGTTACTCAAAATAAGCGAATTGAAAATGTTGGTTCTTTTGCTGAAAATGATACTAATACATTTTTTGTATTATATATTAATTATATTATATACAATTTATATACAAAACATCATATCGGATTTTAGCAATTTCGCTATGCAAGAAAACGGTTTTTATTCTTTTTACGCGAAAAGAGTGCGTCGTACGAAAAAAGGCCAAGAGATCAAATTTACTCCAAAGTAAATGAGTATTTGAAAATCAATGTCTATTTTAAGAAAAACTAGTTGCGTACTATTTTCTTCTTCAAAAATATTCTTTCCAAATCCTGTGTGAACTAGAAATTGCCAAGTTTTTGAAAATTTCAAGATCTTGTCTTGATCTTGTCTTGATTTCAAGACAAGATCAAGTCAAGAAGTAATTTTATATTTCGAGACAAGACAAGAAATTTTATGTCAATACCAAGATTTCTTGTCAAGAAAACAAGAAATCTTGAAATATCTTTATTAACGATGAAAACGCTAAAACGTATTTATTTATGAAAAAGATAACATATTTTAAATTTTATCGTAACATAACACATTTTAATTTACTGAACACATTTTGTGCTAGAACGATTCACAAAAATGTAAATTAAAAATAATAAATGGTAATCCTGTTTCCGAGAAAATTCTTGGTCATTTTCGATAACGACGGGTAGACATTTTCGTGTCTTCTCCACCAATCAAGTATATTCTCAGAATTTTCTGTTCTAGGCTCATTTAAGTATTTTTCAATTTCATCCTTCCAAGATTCAGAGTTATCATTATTAGCTATCTTAAATAGGTAAGAAATATCTAAATCAAATTCGTCATCTTCTTTTTCAAGACTCAGTGCCGGTGCTGGTTCTGGTATTTGATTCTGTAGAACATTCTCGGATTTTTTAAAGTAGATAGCTTTAAATATTTCTTCAAATTTTTGAACTGCTTCTGATTGTAGAAGCTTTTTCCATGAAGAAGAGGAAAATACTTCGGCTTTATGGCGAGGATTCAAAATAAGAACTATACAGAATATCCAATTAGTTTTGTTATAGTGTTTCAGTATTTTATCTCTCGCAGCTTGAATGCAGTAAATTATTTGCTCATTGGTACCGTCTGTATCAACTTTATTAAAAGTGTGGGGGGAATTTACCATAAGGATTGAAAAATATCAAATTATATTTTTCCTTTATAAAAATATCAAATTTGAGAAAATATAGCAAGATTTTATTTAATAGAGATTTTTTTTGTATATTATCCCCCCTCCCCGCTTTGTTTGTGGAGGATTTTTCTCAAAAATAATATGAGCCTTTCGTTTCATAGGTTTTATGAGTGTACCAAATTTGAAATCTCAAATGTATCTGTGTGTATGTCTGGGTGTGTGGATGTATACAGGGTGTCTAGTTGTCGATGTTTCGCATTACTGTACTACTTTTTTTGTAAAACTAATGATGGTACAAACAAAATTTCTCTAGTCGATTTGGTTTTTGAGATACAGGTCAAAACTGAAAATGTTTCATTTTGGGACCTCCGTTGTATCTCGGTTATCCCTTAACTTATGGCAAAGATAAAAATTGGTTCTTAAGTAGTTTTTCACGTAAAGTTCAGTGACACCCTGTACATCCACACAGCCAGACAGACACACAGATACATTTTTTTACTCAAATGATTTTTTTTTCGTACGTTTTAGATCATTTTAAGCCATTTTAGCTAAAAAAATTAATTCTCGATACAATATCTCCACTCTTCACTATTGTGAAGTGGAGGTAATAAAAAATATTTTGTGGGAGCTTTGTACCCATGATTTGGCGCAGAGTATTTTTGTGTTTCTCTCGTAATTATTATTAAAGGCTCTGTGACGTGCACTAAAGTGAATAACAAACTATTATAATAAATCTCAACTTACATTTTCTTTACTTTGACTTCGGTTAATCCAATCTAAACAGTAGTACTTTCACCTGACGCGGAACCAGAACATTGAACCGTGCTTTGATCAGGCTCTTCTTGAGAAAACTCTTTATCAAATAACGTCCCATGCTTTGCTTTTAAGTGTCTTCAACCCAGAAGTCCCGGAATTTTTCATTTTCAAGTAAACACTTTTATTATGTTTTTGAAAACATGGTATACATTTGGCTAATTTATCATTTTTGTTTTTGCACAGAATTTCTTTCTGCCAGTATTGTTACTAGTACCACTATCCTGCATTGGTGAATGTTGCTGCTTTTTCCTTTTCCTGCCGCTATCGCAGACAGCTACGGTTTCAGTTTTGTCATTCTCACTCAGACCTAGTCGTAGTCGTGTTATTCTCACTCATCATTTTATAGTTACTGAAACCGTAACGCTTACGTTTCTGTCTATTGATAAATATTCTGAGCCAGAATAGGAGCCAAATAGCTCAACAGATGTACTGATTACTGAAGAGTCACTGTCACTCATGGTAAAATAAGAGATAATATTAATATAATGTCCTTTTTACTACCACTATCACTATTCATAAACTGGCATCGAAAATATATCAAAACAGGTACAGACCACCACTTTATAATGATAACCTTACCTAACTAAACGGTGTAAAGCGTGCAACGTGCGCGACGTCATTTGCGTTCGTCAGAAAACAAATACAGATCGGGGAACCCCAGATTGCCGTGTTAGCACGCAACGCAATAAAAAGTTTGCCTGTGAATCACCGGTTAATCAAGAAATTTCAAGGTCTTGAAATTTCTTGATTAAGAAATACGATGTTAAGAAATCGTCAAGACAAGAAGTTGCTATCAAGACAAGAATTCTTGTCTTGTCGACCCCTCGTTTGAACGCCACTGGCAAAAATTTAAAAAAATGTTTACATGAAAAAATGTCATTTGATAGTAGAAAAGAGTGAATCAAATTTCATAGAAATACCTTCACTGGTATGAAAGTTATGATAAAAAACTATTTTTTTACAATTTTAGCACCCTGTATATCGGAAACGAAGCATTCTAGGACATAATTTTATCTCAAAAATGTGCTTCTTTTCACAAATTCTGTTAAGGCCGTTTTACATTCTGCAATTTTTTCTTGCAAGTTGCAATAGTCTTGAACAAAAGCATGCGCAGTGGCAAGACAAATGTCTTGCCACTGCTCAAACTTTTGTCAAACTGCTTATGCCTTTGTTCCAGATTATTGCATATTGCAAAGAAGAATTGCAGCATGTAAAACGGCCTTTAAGAAAAACATCAACTTAAAAATCACCCTGTACAGGTTAGTCCAAATCTCAATCTAATATCTTTCCTTAAAATTTATTAGGCTTCGAAAAGAGGATACCCTGTATATTAATTTATGGTTCAAATAGAAATTCAAATAGATACCGTATACCAGGGGTGCTCAAACCTAAACTGCTGGCGATCTACCTCAATATTTTTAGACTACTTACGATCGACTCTCAGAGGCTGCCAGTATGTGTGATGCAGGGTTGTACATACACGATACATACACCCTACCTACCTACCTACCTACCTACCTAGGTAGGGTGTACCGTAGCATATATAGAAATTAGCTTTCCGCACAATATACATTATTTTAGTCAAGGTTTGGGTTAGGTTTAGTTAGGTTCTTCTCTACAATATCAATAAAAAAACTCATAGTTATTCAAAATTGCGAGTTTATTGGTTGTTACAAAACAAAAGAGTTACATGTGGTGTTAAACTTAACTAAGGAGTGACTTTGGATGTTGAAGCGTGGCACTGCATGTCCTCAGCATACTTTTCATAAGATGGTACGTAACCACTGAGTGCTAATCGCAAACATGATGACATATGATCGTCAGTTAGTCGATTGCGATATTTTGACTTAATTATCTTCATTTCAGAAAATGCAGACTCGCACAAGTAAGTTGACCGAAACATTGCTGTCAGTTGAAGGGCGATTTGCCTTAGATTCGGACATTTATCTTCAGATATAAAACAACAGAAATTTGTATCAGATGGCTGTAGCTTTGAGATGTATATCTGATATAATCTGCACCAACTTATTTTCAACAGAACATGAGTTCATATTAAACTGACTTGCTATTTCAGTAGCTAATTCCTCAATGTTTTTACATGAAAAAGGATAACTCATAAATGATGCTACATTTGCCAATTTACTACAATCATAAAAACGCATTTCGAATTATCCCAAAATATTTGATAATTCAGCCTTATACGTATCATAATTCAACTGAGGAATCCTTGCTTTCAAAGACGGAAAATGTTTCAGATCCTTTCTTTTCAGTTGATCTATCATAAGTTGCAATTTACTTTTGAATGCGTTTACTGCGCTTATCATCTCAATAACAGTTTTTCCTTTACCTTGAAGCTCCAAGTTAATGGTGTTTAAGTGTAATTTTTCGTTTTTCAACATCTGAGTGTCATCATCTCTTTCGTCTAGAAAAGCTGTTATTGCGGGCAATAATTCTTGAAACCTTTCTAGGAATTTTCCGCGACTCAACCACCTGACGTCTGTGTGAAGAACTAAATCAGTGTGTTCAGCTGACTCACTATCTTCCAACTGCAACTTAAAGAGCCGTCGTTGCAAGCTACGTGCACGGATGGAATTCACAATTTTTGTTGCAATGCCCATAATTTCCTCAGTGTTTAAAACTTTTGAACACAAAAACTAGTTGATGTATAATGCAATGGACTGAAAATGAAGGGAAATCTTCATTAGCTCGACACAATGCCACAAAACCGTTTTTGTTTCCAGTCATTGCACCAGCAATCGGTTGTAATGCACACTAATTTATATATTGGTAGCTTGTAGTTTTTTACAAAATTGAAGAAAACGTCCTATATATCTTTGCCACGGATCTTCCCCTTCAGAGGAATGATTGTCAAAAATTCTTAGTTAGCCAACATGTCATTGAATACCATCCGAATAAAAATACACAGCTGGGCAGTGTCTGTCATATCGGTGGATTCGTCGAACTGTAAAGAAAAGTATGTACATTCCATGATATCATTTTTTAGTTTATCTGCCATGTCCTGACTCATGACTTCAATACGCCTTGTGACAGTCGGACGAGATAACTGAAGTTCTCTAATAGCAGACATGATTTCTGTTTTATTTTTAAAATCTCCAAATAGAGTCTCACCCGCTTCAGTAAATGCTTCCTTCACAACCGATCCAACTTCGAATGGTTTCTTGTCTTTCACCAATATATAAGATATTTTAAATGACGCGATCGTAACAGCTTTTGATTGTTTGGTTGGTCTTGTGAACATGATTTGTTCTTTTTTCAAACAAGATATCAAATCACGTACTTTTCGTTTTCTTAATTCACTCTGTGGCGGAAAATCCTTTTCATAGTTTTTATGAACCGTTTTATGATGCCTCTCTAAGTTACCACGCTTAGATATTACAACTGACGCACAACAAATAAGACAAATGCACTTATCCTTCACCATACAAAACAAAAATTCTTCCTCCCAATCGTTATTAAAATGATACGTTTTAGATTTCTTCGCTGCACTCATTTTGTACTATTTAATAATAAACTTTGTATCGACGTAGTTCAAGTTGTTCGTCACCCATGAGGTATTACTCTGCGACGCGTTGACCTTTTTTTTAATGGAGGTCATCGCCAATAGCCCCACTAAACCATTAAAAACTAAAAAAGTAAACTCTAAAAAAAGTAAATAAAAAGTAAACAAAACAAGTAAAATATGTACACCTATTTCTAAAATATAGCGGTGATTGCGATAATAAAAACATAATTTAGTTTATTAAAACTTAAAATAAATAGTTGTATGAAATAAGATAAAAAAAAACTACTTTTTGTACATTAAATCTATACGTCTGACTTTTAAGGTTGCAAATTTATCTATAATTTGGTCGTAAAAGTTTTGGTCTTCACTAAGTTCTGACAGTAATTCCTGCTCTGTTGACATCATTGCTAAATTGAAAGCCGTTCTTGTGTCATTGTGTTTCTTAGGTAGGTTTTGATCCGTTTAAGACATGAAAAATTTCGTTCGGCCGATACACTTGTTGCGGTAATAGTTAAAACTAAATTAAAAAGCTTATATGATTCCGCAAAAATTGATTTAAAATCTTTAAATAACAAAGTTAACTTTTTTGTCTAAATTTGAAAAATTCATCCCTATACAATACAGAAAGCTCATTCTTTAATCTATCTCTGTCAAAAATGTTTGGATAATTTTTTAATAAATTATTTAATAAGTCGTCTGGAAAGCATTTAACATATTCCGAATATTTTGTGCAATCGACTAAAACAAAAAATTTAAATTATTTAAAAAACCGCGTAAATTGAAAATTATACAATCTATTATTTCGAAATATAATATTTTATATTTAGTAAAAATATCAAAGTCACTAAACATTGCCCTCGACGTGTGTTAGTTGGCAGAATAGTGGCTTTTTTAGCATATATTGAAAAGTTCTTTGAAATGGTCCTCGTTTCTAAATTCAATAATTCGTTGCTTGGCAAGGTTTATTTGCGAAATGCAGTAATTTATATCTAAATGCTTTAACTGTAATATTTGAAACAGTACATCAGTGCAACTAAAAATTTGTTTATAAATATGCGTTAAAAGGCAAAATTCGAAATCATTAAAATGCTTTAGAAATCCTTTTGCACCATTAATAGATTCTGTTCCAGAACTTAAGTCATTAATAATAGTTTCAAATACTATAATTAAATTGTCCCATTCATTAGCCACTAAGTTTAAAATTTTAGACCGTGTATACCATCGCGTTTCTACAGCTCGCGGAATTCTTTTACCTACTATCTGATTAAGCACAAAAAACCGTTTTGGTGATTGGTGGAAATAATTTGGTATTCCTAATAAAGTGGCAAAAAGTATACGACTTTGGGTTATCAGTTTTGTTCCCTGTTGTGAAACTAGATTTAATCTGTGGGCGCAGCAATGAGTAAACATAGCTAAAGGAGCAATAGATCTAACTTTTGTTTGAAGCCCATTTATTTCACCTGCTATAACACTAGCCCCATTGTAACACTGCGCGACCAATTTATTTTTAAAGTCATAAGGCTCTAAGCTGTTTTGTATTAAATGAAAAAGGCTCTCTGCTGTTCTATTATCGCTAAAAAATCCTAAAAATCTTTCTTTTAAAGATCCGTTGGTCACATACCTAACTGTTATCGAACACTGTGATTTTTCTGTTATATCAGTACTATCATCCGCAATTACGCCAAAAAAACAACAATCGGTGTCATTGATTTCTTTTTTTATATATTCGTGAATATAGTCATGTATGCAACCAATTAGTTCATTTTGTATAGTCTTAGATTGTCCCGTAAAAATATTACTAAATTTAGCACAATGTTCAGTAAGTTCGGCATTTCTTTTTATTAAGCATGCAAATATATCCTTAAAATTGCCACGGTTAAAAGAATCTGTTGTTTCATTATGACCTCGAAATGCCAAGTCCTGTTTACCCAAAGTAATAGTAACATCAATTAAATAATTTAATAATAAACGGTTTTTTCGAACATTTTCATTATAAACAATTTTATTAAGACTTGCATTTTCTTGTAGTGCATCCGCAATAGTCGCCCTATTTTGCTCCAGTCTTGTAAGTGCTACCGAATTTTTAATATGCTCTCTTGAACTTTCATGCGATTTTACTGCTCGTGAAAAATTTTTTAAATCCGAATATCCGCCCCCTGAACTCCAATTATTTTTGACGCAACCTAATAAAATACAAGGCCAACAATATAAGCTTTCTTTATAAATACTTCCGCATAGCCACCTATAAGTTTCGTACCAAGATATTTGAAAAGTTCTTGAATATTTTTTACCTTGCCTCTTATCGTTAAATATTGCTTAAATTTTCGGCGTCGGACGGCTACCTAATATCTGTTTCTTTTCAGTTTCGCTTCTTCTTAAAAAAGGCGTTTCAATTAATGAAGCAATAATGTCGTGAATAGGATTCATTTCAAAAGCAAAAAGCAAATACAAAAAATGGAACGGTCCAACTTACCAAATCAAAACAAAACAAAAACTTACTCACGCGTATTTATTCACCTTAAAAGACAGAACGCCCTCAATCAGCGATTATCGCAATCTATTTCATATTTCTTTCTCAGCCGCACGCACCACGTAAAAAGAAGCCGTTGGAATATTTCGCTAGTCATGTGATTTAAATAACCAATAAAAGCATATCCAAGCTACAGATTTGTCGCCTCAAGAATGCAATAGAAAACGCGTGCATCGGCAATCGCCATCCCGCTCTGTCGTAATCAGGTGACTCGCCGGCATCGGCACCGGCCGTTGATAAATAGGTCGGAAGTCGAAACTTTCCAAGCTAAAATTATTTCGCCTCATTCGAGAGCACTTTCTTTAGGAATGGGTTTGCACGGGTTGCACGGTCGGTTTTTTGATGTGGTCAGAATTTATTTTCTAAAATATTTATTATGGGATTATATTTTGTTTTTTTTTTAATGTTATTATGTTGTAAAACTGTTAAAAAGTATATTTCTAATTGGTAATAGATAAAAAGTTATATAAAAAAATTCTCTTTTCCTTTATTTTGGGGGTGAGGGGCGGCCTCAGAGGCCTACCCTGACGAGCCGCCACTGAATGATACGAAGGTAAAACAACAGCTTAACCCGTTGAGCAAATCAAAAATTCACTTTTTTCGATTCACACTACTGACTTGGTCCAGTAGTTCCACTAAAAATATATTTTTTATTTCAAATTATGAGGTCGTTATAATAATAATGCTATTAAATGTTCATCAAACGGACATTTAAAATGAAAACGTCTACCTTGTCTGTCGCTCGCAAAAACTAATTGGCCTCATCCATCATGGGAGCGGACTATGAAGGAAAACAGGATACGCATCCCCCCCGTTTGGCAACGAATTAATTTTTCCACAGACTGATCGGCAGGGGGGAAATTGAAGCAATTTCCACGTGGAAAGCACAGTGGAAATTCCGGCCAGCGCTGGCAGTGATCGACCGCCGGTATTTCCGGTTCACCTTTAGACGAATTTTCGAATTTTCATTATGTAGTTTCGTTGTCTGGCAAATTTGCCACGTCCGATAGGGTTAAAAATGTTGGCGAGAGGGTTATTTATAGGAAAATAATGTGAATCCAGATATTTTTCTGTTTTGCGAAATATTAGGAAACTTCAGGGATTATTAAGCTGCAGTATGAAAGAGAAAACTTTTTGTACAGGGTTTTTCCGTATATTTATTTGTTTTCCCGTATATTTTGCCAAATATTTAGGGTGTTTATTTGAATAGATATATAAAAGTTGAGGGTTTTTTTTGTGAATCATTAGAATTCTGATACATGGTCAGTTTTTTTAAAATTGGACACTCTGCGTATTATTAAATATTTAAAAATCTTCTTTCCCATATACAGTGTGGGCCATTTTGGTGATGCATGTATTGGGATCGAGGAAACTATAAGAGATACAAAAATTATTAAATGAGCAAAGTTTTACAGAATTTTATTGGTAATTTAAAAACGTCAGCGGCGTGCTTTTAACTTTTTTGGTTTTCGAGATATTTTGAAAAAACTAAAAAGTGGCATTTTCTGTAAAGCCGTGTAACTTCTTTCTTTGTAATTTGTTTCAAAATCTATGAACACTTTTGTATAGCCATTTTTTGTGTAGAAAACGGTTATGCATTAGATTTTAATTACGACGTTTCGGTTATCCTTCATCATCAACAACTTTATTTTTTCTTATAAACGCCATATTGGATTTTTGTCTCTTTAGAATAAGCAAGAAAAATCCTATTCGTCGATGTATAACAAGTTTACATTTCCTAAAGAAAAAACCATCAAAATATTCAAAAATCGATTTTATTCTAGTAGGCTTTGGATTGCCACGGTAACAATATTTTTTTGTAATGCTTAATACATATTTAATGTAGTAATCATAAGAAATACGAAAAAATAATAATAAGCTTTAACTAGAAATATACGCATGTACACAAAAGAATACAATATTTGGTATATTAAACAAAATGCTGTCCATTTATAGCAACGCAAGCACGACATTTTTTTTAAACACTATTGGTCCAAACACTTCCTGAGCTCTCGCTTTGAGTACGGCCAATGTCCTGGGAGGTTCAAATTCAAAAACTTCATTTTTAACGTGCCCCCACAAAAATAAATCCAAGGGTATAATCTCTGGCAACCTAGTAGGCCATGATGTAGGACTACCTTTGGAAATTAATTTGTCCCCAAAAGTTCTTCATAATAAATCTCTGACAGCCCTGGAATTGCGGGTTGGGCAGCCTGCTAGTAGAATTTGGTTTTCTAACATATCTAAATATCTTTCACCAGTTAAAGTATGCTGGTAAAAAAATGGACCTATAAGTCGGTTACCTATAAGATTATGTATAAAGCAGTTAAACCAGCTAATATGAAAAACTATTTTACCGTAAACTCCACACCAATCGTTCATGCCAAATCGAGTTTGCCTACGTTGTGCCAACAATCTAGGATTCTCTGTTGCCCAAAAATGACGATTGTGTTGGTTTGGTTGTTACCTCTCTGGGTAAGTATCAGTGTAATTATTTAAGGCCATAACCGCATTCCTATTGTTTTTAATATAACACTCCAGCATATCAAATTTCTCTTCGTTGGTATAACACAAAGCTATTTTTAAGAATTTAAAATAAACGATAACAGAGAATAACTAACAAACTTTGAAACGTCAAAAAATCAAACAGTCCAAAATAAAAAAATAATATTGTTACCATGGCGATCCAAAGCCTGCTAGAATAAAATCAATTTTCGGACATTTTGATGGTTTTTCTTTAGGAAATGTACACTTGATATAACAATGAATAGAATTTTTCTTGCTTATTTTACAGAGACAAAAATCCACAAGAATCGTCCATAAGAATAAATAAAGTTGGTGATGGTGAAGGATAATCGAAACGTCGTAATTAAAATCTAATACAATAACCTTTTTCTATGAAAAAGCGTTCATAGTTTTGAAACCAAATACAAATAAAGAAGTTACAGGGCTTTACAAAAAATACCACTTTTTAGTTTTTTCAAAATGTCTCGAAAACCAAGAAACTTAAAAGCACGCCGCTGGCATTTTTAAATTACCGATATATTACTACTGACTGTTATTTTATTGTTATTAAATTTGGTAACTTTAATAATTAAGGAAATACACGACACATTTTTATATCTTCAAAAAATTTAAGGATTTCGTTTAAACTAAGTTTAGAATATTAGGACGAAACATTTAAAAACCTGAATTAATGTTTCAGTCTGTCAACTAAAAAATTTTCAGGACATTTTTATAATTTATTTAAACACATAAGTGGGCAAAAAAGACTAAACTGATCAATTATTGCTATAATAACCAATATAGTGACTCGGCAGCATGCCGATTATTATCAATATTACCACATATTTTGTTCCCTTAAGGTTTTTAATGGTGATCGAATTTTGCTTAGCTCTTGACTCTTATGGGTTGCTTTTGTAGCCACATAATTTTTTTTTTATGATAAATGTGGATTTTATATTAAATTTATGGAAAAAAGGCCATAATAATTTAAAGTTTAAGTGAATTCTAAAAAAAGAAAAATTGATTATCCAACCATTTTCACAGGGTAGGCAGTGCTTTTTTGCCTATACAGGTTGTCCCACGGAAAAGTAACACATTTTGTGCCTTAATAGCTCGAAAACGAAAAATGCTATCGAAATACGTTTTGCACCGAATGGCTTAAATTTGCCACGAGTTTTTTGTTGTCAATGTTGCCAAATTTTCCCATTTATCCTAGGATCGCGAAAAATACCTATTTTTTTGGGACTAAATTACTATTTTATTTTAAATGGGACACCCTATATATTTTTATGGTCTTGGATAGCCTGACACTTCTTCTTTTCAAAAATACATAGTTTGGGGATATTTATTTTAAGTTCTTAGATTTTAAAAATAACTTTGTAAATTCTTGCTTGAACCTAATTTCAAAGTTCTTTATTGCTACAAATACAATTCAGTAAAATAACAAAGGGTAAAATGTTTTATTTTCGTGAAGATAAATAAAAACTATAACAATTGTTGTATGTGACCTCCATTAACATTCAGTTACTCACTCCATTCCACATACTTGGTCAATCTATAGGGAAAATGTCCATCTCAGTTTTGAAACATTTGTTGTGGAATTAATTCTATAACATTTCTTCTATTAATTTTAAGTTCTTCCAAATTTCTTGGTAGAGGATTGTAGCACGCTTCCTTCACATAACCCCACACACAAAAGTCTGAGATCGTTAAATCTGGGGAATATGGAGCCCACGGTATAGAACCTCCCCTGCCTATCCACCTGTTTGGAAAAACTCGATCCAATGAATTTCTCGCAATGTTTGAATAATGCGCTAGGGCGCCATCTTGTTGGAAATATAAGTCATTAATTATCCCTTCTTCTTCAAGTTGCGGATAAAAGAAAAGTTCTAACATATCGGTGTAGTTAGCTCCAAAGACGGCATTTTTCATAAAGAAAAAAGGACTGTATACTTTGGTGGACGACACCGCACACCAAACATTTACTTTTGGCGAATCCCTTTCAAATTCGACAAATTCTCACGGATTTTCCTCTCCCCATATACGGCAATTATGTTTATTAACCTTTCTGTTTAAATGAAATGTTGCTTCGTCTGACATTATTATTTGCGCATTAGGAAATTGTCTCGTTAAATCTAGAATTGTTTCACATGTGTAGTATCTTTGTTCGTAAGTGTGGGATATAATTCGTTGAAATGTTTGAATTTTGTATGCCTTAAATTTAATTATCTTTAAAAGTCGCTCTACTTTACTTTTCGACATCAGCAATGTGCTGGCCATTTTACGAATAGATATTTTATAATTATTATTACTCAAAATTTCCCTTACAGCTAAGACTTCGTTCAGTAGCACGTTTGCTCGATTGTCACGTCGCTTGATTCTCTCCAAAGAGCCTTTATCTCTAAACCGTTGCACCCATAACAAAATCGACTTTCTGGATGCGAGATTTTTTTGATGTACTGTGCGAAATCTGCGTCTGGATATTGTTATTGATTTCGTTTCTGCATATGTGATTACTAAAAATGTTTTTTCAATTTGATGAAAAGTTTTAAAAATCGAAGAAATTAAAAATCGTACAGCTGCATTTGACACCAAACTTACTTTTAATGGTCGACAGGACGACGTCTACATATTTTTGTTCCGAAGCACACTTGATACGCATAACTACAAAGAATGGATAATGGCTTTTAAAGATTATTAAATCTAAGGCATACAAAATTCAAGCATTTCAACGAATTAAAAACTGTGTATTTTTGAAAAGAAGAAGTGTCAGGCTATCCAAGACTATAAAAATATATAGGGTGTCCCATTTAAAATACAACAGTAATGTAGTCCCGAAAAATAGGTATTTCTCCCCGATCCTAGGATAAATGTGGTGAAAACCACATTTTGATATCATTTTTCGTTTATATCGCGAAATGTGGGACACCCTATATTTATGCTCGCTACTTAGTACACCTCACTAATCTATAAATAATCCGCATTTTTATTAATTATAAGTTTTACTACTAGACTAAAAAAGTTATCTTAAACCGGGATTCGAACACGCGTCTATTGCATTGAAAGTCAAGAACCATTCCACTGAGCCAGGAAGCTCTCACTGTTGATTCAATAAAACTTGTTTAAACTTCGCCGAAATAATTGAAAAACCAATAGGAGGCACATTGATCAATCGGTGTTGTGATTTGCGGGTTCTGAGAAGCAACTTTTGTTTTTCATTCATATCATACAGGGGTGAATCTGTCATTTTTTTCATAGCCATCCGAGATACATGTAATATGTGAATAATGTATAAGCATGAGTAGCTCAAAATAGACTTACGAAATTTGTCTTAAACTGACAGACAAATAAAAACTTGTTATATACAACTGTAAAAGAAATGTTCTGTTTTTGCTGTTTAAAATAAATTGCCTTTTAGAATCTTGTTCGCTCAACGCGATACCAACTGCTCGTAAAATATCAATAAAAATTAGTCGAAAATGGAATACAAATTTCCATAAGAAGAAGCCAAAGGGTAACAGCTTGCCGGCAGGACTACATGAAAGATCCGAGAATTTATTTTACGGTGGTTCGTCGGCGAACTTTGTGAATTATCGGCGGGATTCGTCACAGTCTGGGTGCACCGGGAATCCTGCAACTTAACTCACACGGTGAAAGTTTCTGCTGCCACAAAATACGAAGTAAAAATTTTGAAATATTGCGAGACAGCGGCTTTTATATCGCCCCGAAGCTGAACCCTCGGGAAATTGTTATTTTCAATTGAATTTTAGTCGGCAAGGCAAGGTGCTCACAAAGAAGTGGATATTCCAGCCTATTCAACAAACATTGTTACTCCAATAAAAGAATCTGTAACATATTTTATGACCAAGAGGCTGTATTTCTTTGGTCATTTTGAGGTAAAATTTACAATAAAACATTTCGACTATTACGATTAGGTCTAAAAAAATCGTTTCAGAGGGCTTTAATAAATAATAAGAACCTCAATCGTACTTTTCTCAAATCTTACTCTCATACAACAAAAAAAAAAGAGTCTCAATGACCTTATAAACAAAAATGTAAGTTTTTTTAAATTTTAAATGATAGCGTATGATCATGGCGCAACTAGGGGGGGGCTAGGGGAGCTTAGCCCCCCCAACCCCAAAATTAGCCCCCCCGCCTGGCGATTGGCGAGGGCCAACCAAAACGCTTAAACTCCATTTTGTTTGTAAAAGTGGGTAAAAAAGTATTCTTCCGTAGCATCGTTTATTTTTGTATCTTCCGTTTTTTAACAGTTAAGAAATAAACATAGGTTTTTTTCTAATTTAGCATCTTGTATACTTTTGACCAATTTAATTGGACACTATCTGGGCTTACGAAAACGTAAGGGCGCGCTTATTTTAAATTTATCGATCATAAAAGTTTGAGAAATAGTGAAAGGTGTAAGCGATATTTTTTAAGGGGTTTAAAAGAGTAAAAAAAATCATATTTTGATTACGCAAAACCGATAATAGTCAAACTGAAATCAGAAATAGGTGGGATAAGTGTTCTAACATTGAAAGATCATGGAAGTCATTGATGGATATACTTAATCTTTCTTGACTATACATATTTAAAATAAAATTGAGGTGATATTCCAAAAAACGACAAAACTTCTGTTATTTAATTGTTCGTCTCCCAAGTAGCACAAATTACAAACAGTTATCCATAAAAAACACATAAAAAGCAAAGATTTGTCAAATTTTGGCAAATGATTCTTGGTTTGTTTTCTAGCTATGAAAGCTTGCTTCAAATTAGATTTTTTGGCTCCAAAAGTAGCAGTTTTTAGTATAGATAGGCTATAGCATAATTACTTGGCCAAAAAATATCTTATAGGATAATTAAACCTCTAACTTATTTTTTGTAATATTGGACGGCCAAAAAGTAGAATTATCTGTCAATTTTATTGCCACAATATAACCAGATGTATTCTAGTAAGTATTGAAGTTAAATTATGCTAAGCATAGCTGTTTAAAATGCCAGAATATATAATAAGTAGGCATTTTTCCCAAATGCCAACCAAATATATTTTAGCAAGTATTTAAGTTTAATTATAGTAATAATAGGTATATAAGAATGCCGGATTGTGACATTTTAAGACAAAAAAAATTGAGTGGAAAAAATATGGTTTTGATTATCATATTTTTGTTTCAAAATTAAACTAAGAGGCTTATTTTTGCTTTAATATTGTCAAAAATGCCACATTTTCAAATTTACTTTTATAACCTATAAAACTATACTTAACCAAACTGAAGATTTATTTAAAAAAAAAGAAATATTTACCATACAACAACCGTCAAATGAATATTTTACACAATAAGTCATAGTCCTCGTATTTCTACGAAACCATGATTTGTTATGTTTGCATTTCCTCTTGGTTCATAAATTCTTGCACTGATTAGCTTTGTTAATACTATCTCTACATAATTTGAAACAATTCATGGTATAAATGAAGAAAAGGCAAAAAATGAGAAATTATTTAGGTAAATTTCGGAAAAAATGTTTCGGCTAAAAACAAATCAGAATTCAGCTAAAAAAGCTCGATTTTAAAGTCAAAAAGTAGCTAACAAACCCAACCATAAAATCAAGAGAGTGGGTCGTATAATTGCCAATTGGCCATTTTTACCCCATTATGGCCAAATTATTATTCCCACTTTATCCATATTTCCGTCTTTATTCTGTAATAGAACTGTTATTTTGCAATTTTAGCTAATTAGCCAGAGATATTAAGAAATATCACAGCACTTTAGCCCCTATATGATTATATGTGCTACTTGGGCTGGTATACAGGGTAGATCAAAAAGAAGGAGGAATTTTCTCAGGTTTCCTGTTAACAGGTCGAGTAAACATATTATGTTATACAGGAGAAGTGATAACTTTAAACTCCCTAAAATTTTTATATACGAGTTTCATCGTTCTATGTTACTTTAAGTGTCGTAATTTATTAAAAAAATGTACATTTTTTGACAACTACCATAGATATTAATCAAATCGTATACAGCCGAAACATAAAAACTTAGACAACATCGGGAGTTTATAATTAAATCATAGCCGTACGAAAAAATGGTTAAAAAATTGGTTTTATCCTACAATCAATATTATCTTATAAGTGTCAGGGCTTGAGCCCCCCCAAAAGTCGATGTCTAGGTGTGTCACTGCGTATGATGTATAGAGTAAAAGTAAACATTCCTTGAAAAACTCGATTTAAAAAAATTAAAGAACCTCCCAATTTTCACTACTTTTCAATACAAAAGCTCTCTATTATGAGTTTTTTGATATACAGTGTCGCCAAACTCAATTTATTTTCTTTTCCTTGTACAAAAGATGAACATAAACTCTATTTTTAAAATATTTTAAATTGTGCGGTGTTGCCGCTTCCACCTTAAACCGGTGGTAACACCGGTTTTATAAATGAAATGTCCTCTATATTATTGCATTTTCGTTTTGTCCCGAACATGCTAAACCCTTTTTGTGTTATGTTTCTTATACCTAAATTCAACTGCTTTCGAGAAAATGGCCTTGAAAATTTACATTTTTGACCCTTTAAAACTCCCAAACTATCTAAGCAACGAAATGGATTTCACTTTCCTGTCCTAGTTTTTAATTATCTATTTCGTCACACCAATTTCTGGTTTGACAGGAGGTGTCAAAATTTTACATTTCCTGTCAAAGTAGAAATTGGTGTCATGAGATAGAAAACTATGAACTGAGGTAGGAAAATGCAATCCATTTCACTGCAAGTTAAGTCGTGTGACAGTTACAGAGTTTCAAAGGGTCAAAAATGTCAATTTTCAATCCCCATGTTCTCAAAATTTTTATTTGAAATTTAGATATAGGAAGCATAACACAATAAGTGTTTAGAATGTTCAGGACAATACAAAAATGCAGTAATACCGGTTTAAGGTAGAAGCGGCAACATCGCATAATTTAAGATATTTTTAAAAAAGGGAGTTCATGTTCATGTCGTTTGAAACCAAATTTTCAAAGGAATCTTTTCATTGGTTCTCCAGATACTTCTTAATCTCTTCATTATTCGCCCATCCAGCAATTTTGGGTTTTTAATTTTGTTGAAACGCATATTAATCGAACTTTGGTTTATTGTTATTAAGGGATCATGGCGTTTTAAAAAAAAATCGGAAGGTGGTAAGAAAGAAGCTAAAAATCGAAGAAATTGTCCATATTGCTCAAAGAGACCTAGTTTTAATAACAAACATAGAAAAAGACTCCAAGTCTCGGTCTCATTAAATTATAATTTTACAATTCACAACAAACATGACACGTGTTTCGCCCTTTCGAGCATCATCAGACAAATAGAATAAAACACACTAAAGCACAACAAAACAAACAACTACTTATATATATTTGATGGAAAAAAAAAAAAATTTAATGTCCATCAAATATGTATAAGTAGTTGTTTGTTTTGTTGTGCTTTAGTGTGTTTTATTCTATTTGTCTGATGATGATCGAAAGGGCGAAACACGTGTCATGTTTGTTGTGAATTGTAAAATTATAATTTAATGAGACCGAGACTTGGAGTCTTTTTCTATGTTTGTTATTAAAGAAGCTAAAGTTTTATCATTATTTTTTAATTACCTATACCTACAGCAAAGGTTAAATGGGGAAAGTTTTAAAGGAAACTTATTGCATTCGATATCTGGTTTCAGATTTACGATCGATCAATAAGTTAGGGAAATATCGGCGAAAAACCGAAAATGGCGGATCTCATTTTTCGCCAGTATATCCAAAACGGTAGATTTGACAGCTGTCAAAATGTGACATTATTGGGACACATTTTTAAGAAAAATAAGATGGCGTATATGACACGCCTTCATTGTTTTTTGTTAACCCGCAACCCGCCTCAACTTTCATTTTTCTAAAATTTCCAGTCTAGTGATATCTCACAAGTGCATTAAAGATTTTAGTGTCATCAAAATATCACACTTCGTAAATTAGGTTTCAATGTTTTTAAAGGAGGCCATGATTTATTTGTCACAAGATTACATTAATAGGTAAGTAATGGATAGAACGCATTGAATTTTCAATACAACATGAACGTAAATCACGACTTAAAAAATCTAAATGAGCTTTAACTACTTTGTAAGTGGGTAACATTAATTTACAGATCTGCAAAATGACGTACATTTGCATCGAGACATTTCTGACAATTGGTGACTGTTTTTCGTACAACCCTGGTAAGTGTATTTCGGTTAATATTTCTAAATTTGTCCAGAACTCTTTGTCTCAGGATTTCTATGGTCACGGGGGGATCAAATTCATAGATTTCATTCTTCGTGTGTCCCCAGAGGTAGAAATCCAAGGGTGACAGGTCAGGAGATCTAGGAGGCCAAGATATTGAACCATTTAAAGAAATTAATCTTTCGTCAAACTGCTCTCTTAAGAAGTTCCTGACTTGAATGGTATTGTGAGCCGGACATCCGTCTTGTTGAAACCAAGCTCTTCTTAATTCATCTTTCGTTAGAATAGCTCGTAAGGCTGGTACAACCTGGTTTCGCAAAAGCTCTAGGTACCTCTGCCCGTTTAGGTTGTAGTCAAACAAAAATGGTCCAATAAGTCGATTTCCTGAAATGATTAATAATTTATAAATAGGTGCCCAACAGTCAAGGGCGGCAGGGTCGGCCGGGTGGTACTAGAAACTATAAATTATAAAGGGAAAATTATCTTTATTACAAAGTAGATATTTTCTTTCCAAAAATAATTTTCGAAACATCCCGTAATGAATGAGCTTGTATACAATTGAAACCTTTTCAGCTTTATTATGAAAAAGAAAAACATATTTGGTTAGCGGGAAGTAATAGCCGTAATAAATATTTTGTTGGTATTGCGTATTAATTTCGGAAAAACTAAATCAATTTATTTCAGTGATATAATAAATCTTAAAGAAGTACACCGTACCCTAATAAAACATAAAATATCAAAAGAACAAATGATTGAAAGTACAGAGCTAACATGTCAACCTTTTCTTCATTTGAATACGGAATGCCGGCCATTTTCTATAGGTTTTGACAATTTATGTGTCAGATTTTTGATTTTATTGGGATATAAGCGTACCTACTACTTATTAAAACACAGCTTTGTTACTTTCAACTATTTAACTTAACGTCAAAGTCAAAATCCAATTTTGTTGCAGATAAATCATGGCCTCCTTAGAAAAGCATTCAGAGCTAACATTACTTTAAAGCATGGCCTCCTTAGAATAAACTGAAACCTAACTACTAAGTGTAATATTTCGATGATACTAAAATCTTGAATGCACTTGTGAGATATCAATATGGCGGCCATCAGAAAAATGAAAGTTGAGGCGGGTTGCGGGTTAACAAAAAACAATGTAGACGTGTCGTATACACCATCTTATTTGTCTTTAAAATGTGTCCGAATAATGTCACATTTTGGCAGCTGTCAAATTTACCGTTCTGTATATACTGGCCAAAAACGAAATCCGCTGTTTTCGGTTTTTCCCCGATATTTCCAAAAACAATTGATCGATCGTAAATCTGAAGCCGGATATCGAATGCAATAAATTTCCTCTAAAACTTTCCCCATTTAACCTTTGCTGTAGTTGTAATAGGAGCCGAAATCCCTGTATAGAGAAGCGAATCTGGGACACACTGTATGTCCTTTTCAAAAGGTTTGGCAACTTTGGCATGGAGTATACCGAATAATGTTCAGGGCATACCCTTGTCATTTTTAAAAGATAGCTGGAGCTGGATATTCATTCAGTAAATTAGAAAGAAAATATTTTAGTTATGTATCTTTTCTGTAATTTTTATACAAATATAACATTTATTATTAACGAATATTGGTGAGAACTACATGTTTTAGTTATTAGTAAGAAGCATACAAGCCTAAAATGTCTGCAAACAACGATAACAATCGTAAGAATAAAACAAGTTTTTTAGTGATTTTTGATTAAAAAAATTGACTCTTTCAAAGTTAGTTATGTTTAAAAATGTCCAATTTACGATAATCCTCCCTCCAAAAGAATGCCACAAAAAGTGAAACAATTCTGGGTTTATAATAATTATTTATAATTTTCAACCAAAAGTAATAACATTTAATAGTAATAACATGGACGGCAGAATACAGGATAAATTTGTATCGAACTGTTGTCTGTCGTCAAAAAAAATATTATTCTGTAAAATGAGATAATATCTAAACTGTATTTAACCTTTACGAGTCATTGTACAAATTACTGGACATTCGAGCCTACCCAACATACATTTTTATTCCAAAAGAAGAGTTATTTACAACATTTTTTATGACAAAGGAGTTAAAATTTACAATAAAAGTGTCTAAATAGAAAAAAAACAAAGGTATATTTGGAACTAATTTAAAATATTTCGACGATTAGGGTTAGGTCTAAAATAAATGGCTGGAGAGGGCTTTAATAAATAATAAGTAACTTATTCCGATTTCTTTCAAGTCTTATTTAGGTTTCTCATACAATAAAATAAATAATGCCTAATAATAGTAACATGGCGCAGAGAGTTGAGTTAAATTAATAATTAAACTGTTTGATTGTCTGTTGTTTTAATAATACATTATTGTATTCGAAAAAATATATATTGTGCCGTTAAAAATACAATTTTTTTTTTAAATGTTACTAAACTATTAAATTTTAAAAATATTTCGCTGTAATCCAAACCATTCTGATTATAAATTGTAATAATAATTATTGAAAAATGTAGGAAAGAGGTCGCAGCCAATCAGATGCTATTAGAGAGTGAGATAGCAAGACAGTCTTCATATCAAAAACAGAAAATATAATTTTCGTATTGAAATACAACTTCGACATTAACGCCACTCAGATATACACTATACACTTATAAGTAATATAAAGTAATATATCTACATTGTTCCTTTCCCTCCCTAGGGGAGAAAAGTACGGGTCGTTTGGAAAGGCCAATTTTCGCTCTGCTACTGTTGTCAAAAAGTGAACTTTCTGAGCAAGTGTGACGAAAAACATATCCATGATTTTGCCCCCCATTAAATCAAAACTTTTGGCCTTGAATAACTGTATAAAATTTAAAGTTATCGGAAAACAAAATACACTTTCTTTTTCCATCTTCTAGAACTTCTTAAGCCTTTAGTGGCAAAATAATTCTAATTATTCTTTTGGCCTAACAAATTTAGGTTAGTTTAAGTTAGCGACTTTAGTGAAAAGTACTTTCACTATACAAAATATGGAGATAAAATAAAGCATATTCTGTCTTTTTCTAGCACCATGGTTATCTCCAGATTATGTCTCTGTATTTTTTTATAGTTAACTCGATAACTAACGAATTCTGGCTAAATACCCAGAAAATTAAAATTAAAAATATAGTTTATTATATTAATAACCTTAATATAATGTTAATTTGCTCAATTTTACCTCCAAAATTACATAAAATTATATTATTAATAAGATAAAAAAAGCTTACCTTCACATACAATTAGTAGATCAACTAACCCCATTTGCTTAATATGTCACCTAAATTCCCTTCCTCCGCATGATTATATTTTTTATATAACTATCCAAAATTAACCAAAACCTTATTAATATACATAATAATAATAGTTTCATCACATCACAAAGCAAACAACGAAACACAGTCTTCATCAAAGAAAAATTTCGTTCCTAATCTTCATAAATAAAAACAAGGAAATAATTATATAATATACAATAATATTTTAGAAAAAAAGACTTTTTACAAGCATTCTATTGTAGATTGTATTATAATATTAAATATTCTTCCAAGCATAATTTTAAAAATTGCCATTACTCCCCCGGATCTCCTTTTTTTGGTACATAAAATGTCCCCAGTGAGTACTCTTTCGAGGCAACCACGGTAACCAATACCTAGGCCTTCAGCCTTCGTGGTTTGCTCAGTATAGTGCGGGACACGAAAGAAAACCGGGCGGAATCAATCGGTTTAGGAAGGTCGGCCAAGAAATCTCTTTAAACCAGTGGTGTTCCGTCGTTCTTTAAATAATATAGCACTCCTTTTTGACTATACGCACTTCAGATAATTAAAAAATGTAACTATGCTTAATGAACCTTTATCTATATTTGCCTGTTTTCTTTCGTATACCGCACTTCTATATCTCTTTTGTGTTGCAAAAACGGCCAACTTTCTAATTTTAAAATGATTTAATTTTGATTTTTCTTGATCGATTTACCTTTAAATATATTTTTTCTTGAGTTCTGTCATTAACGGTTCCCGTCCACTATTATTGGACCACCCAGTATAGTGATACACTATTTACAAGTCCAGATTTTACAAGGGAAGCCAGCATCAGATCCAGTGAACGAGATTTATCAAAATTTTAATTTATGCAGTTCGACTTAGGGCTACTCGAGTATGCCAAAAGTGGCCGTCTGTCTCCGTTTGTCACATTACTTTATACAGGGGCCGTCATTGTGAAGTACTATACAGGGCGTTTCCTAATTACGTGCTGATGTTAAAGGGGCTGTTTTATGTCCTAAAAGTCTTAACTTTTGAGATACAGGATGGTAAAGTTTAAAAAGAAAACATTTTTTTTCATCCCAATTCCGATGCTATTGTAGATAACTGCATGAAATTTGATACACGTCTTCTATGCATTAAGGAGCATACGGATTTACCCAAGTTAATTACATATGCACGCCACTGGTAGAAATTTCAAAAATTGATTGTTAATAAAAAATGCCTTTTTATGCATAAAAGACGTGTATCAAATTTCACACAGTTATTTATCTATCATAGCATCAGAATTAGGATTTTAAAAAAATGTTTTTTTAAAACCTTGTATCTCCAAAATTAGAACTTTTAGGTTCATATTAAACTTTTTTCTTAAAAAGGTCCAAGAATCACCCCCCTTTAACATTAGCACGCAATTAGGAAACGCCCTGTATAGTACTTCACAATGGCACCCCCTGTACAAAGTAATATGACAGACGGAGACAAACGGTCACTTTTGGCATACCCGAAATCTTGTTCACTGGAATCAGTGCTGGCTTCCCTACTATAACTACTTTCATGTGTTAATTTGGGAAAAATATGAGTTCTGTAGTTTTTCAAATATTAATTGCAATATTAGATATTTTTTGACACTCGGTATTGAACAGAAAATTAATTATTTTGAAGCAGTTTATTGACAGCTACTTTATGAACAATTTTACAAAATATATGAAAAAAAAACTAAGCCATTTTTGATGTTGACGGTTGTGATTCTAATGGTTCGATTCCTTCTAAATCGTTGTCTTCCTCTGAAAATGATGAGGTTTCGTCGTCACTACGTGAAGATCCCAGTGTGATAACTAAATCATCAATAACCGTTTCAGTTTTGCCATCTACTTCCCAGTATTTATCTTCAATAGAACGAACATGTTTAACATACGATTTCCAATTTTCAGCCGATATTGAGTCAATCGCTTCTAATGTTATTTTATTTAAATCTTTAATTGAAAGTTCACCGGTGTTACGCTCTGGAATATATTTGAGTTGAGGTCGCACATGGATGGAGGCAGCCTTAAAGGTGTATGACCGAGGTTACGTAAAAGACCGTCAATTTTATACTTTTTTACTCTAGGCTTGTTGGCTGATATTACTTCATATAATTGATATTTTCTCTCAATATCATATGAGCTTTTGTAGAGTATTTAGTTTGCACTTTATCTTCTACGTGAGAATGATAAGACGCATTATCCATTACCACGACTGATTTGGGAGGAATGTTAGGTAGAAGCTTCTAGAGCAACAACTTTTCAAAATTATCTCTGTTCATCTGTCCATGATAGTGTCCAGTTGTTAGTCCCGAGCGAAAAAGTAAAGCAGCACCGGGAACAAATCCGGCTTCTGAACCAGCATGAACTATAATAAAGCAACTACTAGAGCGGATTCCCTGGAGCCAGCATTTGTTCACTGTCATATCATTATCTACCCAGGTTTCGTCTAGATACACAATATTGCGTCCTTCTTACCTATATTGCCTTACAGTTGATAGATATTTCACCCGCCAGTGACAAATATTTAGTCTCTCAATGAGCAATTTTCGTTTATTTTGGCACTTGCGCCGAACAAAACCATTTGATCGTAAAAGCCGATTTAAGGTTTTATACCTATACGGAAAATCTATTTTGTTCTTTACAACACGAAGTAGGGGTTTGCAGGTCGGAACCTTCTTCAAGTTTATATAAAAATTCTCTATAGTTCGTCGAATTACTTGAAAATAACCATCGTCAATTTTATCTTTGTATGATAATCGGGGTCTTCTTTAGGAGATTTTAAAGGTGAAGTAGAACATGACCGATCATTATGTTCTCTTTGAATTTTTCATACACTACTTTCCGAAACACCAGTGTAAAATGCAGCGCGTTCTGTTCGATTTTGAATTGGAATAGTCAAACTATTATTTTCAGCTTCTCTAGTACAGGCCTCTATAACACTCGCAATAACTTCACGTGCACCGCTTCGAATTGTTTTTCCTCTTTTGCTCGCCATCGTTACTTCGAAATAATAATTTAAATTCAACGCAACGCATTTATATAGAAATGAAAACAAATGCTCGAAATGTATAGGCGCTACTGGAAATAGCTAGAACCTTCTAGCGGCAAGTGCAATGATTAATTTTCCGTACCGCTTAGCTGGCGCACTTTTGCTTAAGACTATGAACCTTTATTTTAAGGACCGCCCGGTTTTCTTTCGTGTCCCGCACTTTATAGACAATAGACAATAGACAATTTATTCATCTTTTCAGCTACAAAAAGGTAGATAAGACATGTCAACAAAGCGATGTATGATTCCAACTTAAGTAACAATAAAAAGTAGAAAAATTCTTACTATTAAACACACTACCTTATTTGCACTTTAAACGATTGATAACTACACAGTAAATACAAATAGTACATAATGAAGGACATATATATTTATAACAAACAAAGTATGCAGAATATAGTTTAATTAGATTAACATGTTAAAAAAAAAGCAACAGCATTTACCCTTTGCCCAGCAAATAAGTTTCAATCTCATTTGGTAGTTGCGTTTTTATTTGTTTTTGGAGCAATGGTTTCAATCATTTTTATATTTTCTGGCAGTAAGTTAAATAGTCTGCAATCTACATAATGTCTAGTTTTTTTAACATATTCATGATTGTGTTTTTCAATACCAAAATTTTCTCCATTTCGTGTCGGATAACTGTGAAAGAAACTATGCGAAACGAAGTTGTCTTGATTTTGATATATATACGCTAAGAGTTTTTAAAGAGTTCCCTACAGGATGCGTTATATGACAAATTAAAGATCAGTCTGATGATTCTTTTTTGCATAACCAGCACTCTGTTTAGGTCCTGCGCGCTTCCCCATACTACCAAACCATAGGGCATGACTGGGTATGCATTAACGTACTAGACAGTTACTAAATTAGAAACACTTAATGAGTTTTTTAAAGATTTTTATCATAAAAAAACATTTATTTAGTCTCGAAAAAACATCATCTATATGCGGGCTGCACTCAAGGTTAGAATTTATGGTAATTCCTAAAAACTTTGAACTAGGGCTAACAGGCAAAGTCATATTATTAAATAAAATATTTAGATTTATTGGTTTGCGCTTTTTTGTCTTAAATTCCATAGAGACAGTCTTTGATAGATTTATTATAAGACTGTTTTTTACACCAATTTGAGAACTCAGTCAGTGTAATCTTAATTTTCTCCTCCAAAAGATTACCATTTTTGGCGGAGATGACTATGGTCGTATCATCAGCGAACATAAAAACGGTTCCACATAAAATGTATTCTGGTAAGTTGTTTATAAATAACAAAAAAAATGAGGACCCAGAACAGTGCCTTGAGCCACAGTTTGTCGTTTGTGAATTTTAAATTTTCTACTCTTCAAGAAAGAATTAAGCCACTTAATTAATGGCTCTTTAATACCTAGTCTTTCAAATTTTTTAACAACAAAGTCAGGATCTATGGTATCGAATGCCCTTGTTAGATCAAATAGCAGAGCTATACCTTTTTCATTTTATCAAGGTGATGTACATGTACATATTTTGTATAACGTCAATAGCTGCGGTTACAGTAGAGTGTTTTTCTCTAAAACCATGCTGGTGTGACGTAGAACTTTATTTTTCTCAAGAAAGGGAGTTAGCTTGTTGTAAATAACCTTTTCGAACGTCTTTGAAAAACAGCTAAGTAAAGATATAGGTCTATAATTTTCAATTAAAACAGGATCACGCTTTTTAAATACAGGTAATATATTAGCTTCTTTCAGTCGCGACGGGAAAATACCTTCATAAACTGACATATTTATCAAATACACCAAACAACCAATTACTTTAGAAGAACACTTCTTTAGCAATACAATAGGTACCTCATCTGGCCCTGTTGATTTTTTATTGGGCAATTTTTTTATGGCAGACCTAACATCCTGTGGTGTTACATTAGTGTATTGGAAGTTATTAGTACACTTTTCCGACACAGTGCACTCCTTTGATAAACTGGTACTAAAGTGACAATTTATAACAATAATTTATTTTTATTATTTTTAACAACATTAGATAGATAAATACTAAAAGTATTTGCTATGTCTTCTGCATTAGTTAGCATTACGTTATCCTTGCATATTTGATTAATATATTTTTTGAATTGTTTAGGTTTTTGCGATTTAAATTAAATTTTAATTATTATATTCCAAGTGGTCTTTGTTTTGTTCTTTGACTTATTTATTTTTCTGTTGTAATAGTTTTCTTTTTCTTTTTTAACTTTTATGTTTATTTCTTTTTTAAGGAGTTTATAGTTATGTTTTAGTAATAAGTCCTCAGTGCGGTTCTGTACACAGTGTAAATTTCTTAAGTTGTTAAGATCGTGGAGAAGTTCGACAGAAAAATTAATTTTCTTATTTTGGATTTTTTCCTTAACCTCTTTATTTGGACAGCCTACTTGAAAGCAGCAACTAAATGCATCAAAACATACATTAGGAATCAGTTTAACAGCGTGGACACACATCAGGCACACCGTTAAAGCTATAACGCTGTAAATCCTACATGAATTTTTAACTGTCTGTGTAGCAAGGCGTAACACGGAAAATACTACGCGGATTTCTAGGAAAATATTCGACTTATACCGAGACGTTAATGTATAAATCTTTTAGGTTTATTAATTAATTATCAGTTTTTCCACTTTTGTAGCACAGGTAAGATGCTAGCGTTTTAGTTGCATGTTCATAAACCACCAACGCTTAAGGCAGAGCGCGAAATTTGCGGAACATGTCTAGCATTGGCATGGTAATAAGTCCGTAAATAAACATTTGAAAGTTTTTACTGCGCAACTTTTAGCTATATACGAATATTCCAGTGAATATTGTTTTTTTTTTTGATCGGAGAACTTCATGAATTACGATTTAAACATATTTTTTGTTCACTAGTATACAAAATAAACACGTTTAGTTTATTAATTTCCACTTATTTATTTCTGCTTGACAGCTGTTTCGACACACTGTGTCTTTGTCGAAAGCTAACTTAAAACTGACACTAAAATCTGTACCAAATATAAAAAAAATATATAAAAAAAATCTTAATGGTATCAATAAAACAATATCGGTGTTTACCCACCTCGTCTATTCTTTAAGTATAAAGATTTAACAAAGGGAAACCATTTAAGTCCAACTGGTCATTCAATAAAATATTTCGGGTTTTCCTCTTGTTAATTTCTAAACTTTCCAAATGGTTCAATTTGTAGCTTTTATTAGCCCTATGCAAAATTTTATATTCGTTTTTAAATGTATGCTTTGCTTCTATTAAATGTTTAGCGTAATTGGAGTCTGTTTTTTCTTTATTATATGAGGATTTGTGTTCTTTTATGCGTTTATTGAAAGATCTACCCGTTTGGCCAATGTAAACATTATCACAGGAACCACATTCTAATTCGTATACCCCTGATTTTTTAGATTTATCAGACTTGGATTTATTATTTTTAATATATTTCCCTAATGTATTATTTGTACAGAAGGCAACTTTATAATCTGCTCTCATGAGATGTTTACTGATTTTAGAGCTAATTTTGCCTGTATATGTTATTGTATTAAATTTGGCTATATCTTTTAAATTATTATTTGGATAGATTAAATTGATTGCTTTTTTATATTGTTTTTTATTTACTATTTTGTCGACTATATTAGGACTATAGCCATTGTTAACAGCAATCTGCTTTATAATATTCAATTCTTTATTATAATTATCTGATGACATAGGTATACTAATTAAACGATGTACAAAACTGTTGAAAGCTGCCATTTTATGTGCAAAAGGATGATTTGATGTTTTAGGTATTGTTATATCTGTGTAAGATGGTTTATGATAAATTTGAAAATCGTGTTTATTATTATTGTTCATAATTGTTAAATCCAAAAAATTTATTGTCTTATCTTGTTCTACTTCTAACGTAAATTTAATATTTTTATGTAAATTATTAATAAAATCTAAAAATAACCTTAGTTGTCTCTCTGTTCCCGTGAAACACGCTAGTATGTCGTCTACATATCTATACCAATAAATGAACTTATTTCTTAATGGGTGATTATACATTAATTGTTCAATATTATCTAGAAATATTTCTGCTAGTATAGGACTCAAAGGATTACCCATTATTAAACCTTCTTTACTTACATACACGGAGCCATTGAATTCAAAGTAATTTTGATCTACACACACTGTTAACAAATCCAATATATTATTCTTAATAATATGATTAACTTTATTTTTGAGTAATAAATTATCGACTAAGTTAATAGCTTCAATAGGGGGGACACTAGGAAATAAGTTTTGTACATCTAAAGAGATTAATATGGCATTATTTGGGATTGTAACATCTTTTATATTGTTAATTAATTCTAAACTATTTTTAATACTAAATTTTGGTTTAAAATTACAAAATGTACTAATAATGTCTATTAATTTATTAGCAATCGTGTGAGCTGGAGCTGTCACATAAGACACTACAGGTCTAATGGGCATATTGCCTTTATGCAGTTTAATAAATGAATATAGCTTAGGTACTTGTGGATTCATTATCGTTAATTTATATTTAATTTCATCATCAAATAAGCTACTATCTTTAATAACATTTTTTATAATTTTTTGATATATTTCTGTCGGATCTTTATCGATCTTTTGAAATTTATCCGGATTCAGAAATTCTGAAGTTTTTTGAATATAATCTTCTCTTTTTATTGCAATAATGATTTTTCTTTTATCCGCCCTAGTGAATACAATATTATCTTATGTCATTTTATTGTTAATATTTTTAACTAAACTATAATTGTTTGATAATCGTTCATTAGACAAATCCCAAGGTATTGAAGTAATTGATTGAGCTAATATATGTTTATAGTTATCATTACCTATTTTATTTACTGCTATTTCACATTCAACACCTAACATCTCTCTAGATCTAATGTTATCTTTAACCTGAAGGTTGAAATTAAACCCCTTTTCTAATAGTTTAATTTCTGAGCCTGTAAAATCTGTATCTGTGAGATTATAAAAGCGTTTAAAAATACATGATCTGAAAGTGGGTTATGACAATTGTTAATTTTATTTGCAGTTTTATTGTAAATTAATCTATCTAATTTATCCTTTTGACTTACGTATTTCTTATGGACGATATTTTCAACTTGGCATCTAGTTTCAATATCAAAACAATCAAATTCCATATTATTTATTCTAAATAAGAGTTCACTGTGAATAAACTTAAGATAAACACTGTAACTATCTCTTTTGCTGTATTGAATTTTGCGATCTTCTATAATCCATTTCTTCAATCCTTGTCGTTGTGCTACCATTGCGGACCTGCGTATGTTGTTTGTCTTTAGTTTCATATATTTCGGAATCACTTCTTCCTTAATGCACTGATTAAAAAAACCAAATATTTTGAGAGCACACTTTAGATTTTAGTAAAAGTTTGAAGTACCATGTGGCTAAAAAACTCGTATGAGCTTCTGATAGATTTCTTATCGATGTAGCCGTTACTTGATGGAAATTCATTATACACTAGTATACAAAATAAACACGTTTAGTTTATTAATTTCCACTTATTTATTTCTGCTTGACAGCTGTTTCGACACACTGTGTCTTTGTCGAAAGCTAACTTAAAACTGACACTAAAATCTGTACCAAATATAAAAAAATATATATAAAAAAAAATCTTAGTGGTGTCAATAAAACAATATTGGTGTTTACCCACCTTTAGGTATAAAGATTTAACAAAGGGGAACCATTTAAGTCCAACTGGTCATTCAATAAAATATTTCGGGTTTTCCTCTTGTTAATTTCTAAACTTTCCAAATGGTTCAATTTGTAGCTTTTATTAGCCCTATGCAAAATTTTATATTCGTTTTTAAATGTATGCTTTGCTTCTATTAAATGTTTAGCGTAATTGGAGTCTGTTTTTTCTTTATTATATGAGGATTTGTGTTCTTTTATACGTTTATTGAAAGATCTACCCGTTTGGCCAATGTAAACTTTATCACAGGAACCACATTCTAATTCGTATACCCCTGATTTTTTAGATTTATCAGACTTGGATTTATTATTTTTAATATATTTCCCTAATGTATTATTTGTACAGAAGGCAACTTTATAATCTGCTCTCATGATGATGAATCCACAAGTACCTAAGCTATATTCATTTATTAAACTGCATAAAGGCAATATGCCCATTAGACCTGTAGTGTCTTATGTGACAGCTCCAGCTCACACGATTTCTAATAAATTAATAGACATTATTAGTACATTTTGTAATTTTAAACCAAAATTTAGTATTAAAAATAGTTTAGAATTAATTAACAATATAAAAGATGTTACAATCCCAAATAATGCCATATTAATCTCTTTAGATGTACAAAACTTATTTCCTAGTGTCCACCCTATTGAAGCTATTAACTTAGTCGATAATTTATTACTCAAAAATAAAGTTAATCATATTATTAAGAATGATATATTGGATTTGTTAACACTGGGTGTAGATCAAAATTACTTTGAATTCAATGGCTCCGTGTATGTAAGTAAAGAAGGTTTAATAATGGGTAATCCTTTGAGTCCTATACTAGCAGAAATATTTCTAGATAATATTGAACAATTAATGTATAATCACCCATTAAGAAATAAGTTCATTTATTGGTATAGATATGTAGACGACATACTAGCGTGTTTCACGGGAACAGAGAGACAACTAAGGTTATTTTTAGATTTTATTAATAATTTACATAAAAATATTAAATTTACGTTAGAAGTAGAACAAGATAAGACAATAAATTTTTTGGATTTAACAATTATGAACAATAATAATAAACATGATTTTCAAATTTATCATAAACCATCTTACACAGATATAACAATACATAAAACATCAAATCATCCTTTTGCACATAAAATGGCAGCTTTCAACAGTTTTGTACATCGTTTAATTAGTATACCTATGTCATCAGATAATTATAATAAAGAATTGAATATTATAAAGCAGATTGCTGTTAACAATGGCTATAGTCCTAATATAGTCGACAAAATAGTAAATAAAAAACAATATAAAAAAGCAATCAATTTAATCTATCCAAATAATAATTTAAAAGATATAGCCAAATTTAATACAATAACATATACAGGCAAAATTAGCTCTAAAATCAGTAAACATCTCATGAGAGCAGATTATAAAGTTCTTCTGTACAAATAATACATTAGGGAAATATATTAAAAATAATAAATCCAAGTCTGATAAATCTAAAAAATCAGGGGTATACGAATTAGAATGTGGTTCCTGTGATAAAGTTTACATTGGCCAAACGGGTAGATCTTTCAATAAACGTATAAAAGAACACAAATCCTCATATAATAAAGAAAAAACAGACTCCAATTACGCTAAACATTTAATAGAAGCAAAGCATACATTTAAAAACGAATATAAAAAATTTTGCATAGGGCTAATAAAAGCTACAAATTGAACCATTTGGAAAGTTTAGAAATTAACAAGAGGAAAACCCGAAATATTTTATTGAATGACCAGTTGGACTTAAAGAAAAACCCTTTGTTAAATCTTTATACCTAAAGGTGGGTAAACACCGATATTGTTTTATTGACACCATTAAGATTTTTTTTTATATATTTTTTTTTATATTTGGTACAGATTTTAGTGTCAGTTTTAAGTTAGCTTTCGACAAAGACACAGTGTGTCGAAACAGCTGTCAAGCAGAAATAAATAAGTGGAAATTAATAAACTAAACGTGTTTATTTTGTATACTAGTGTATAATGAATTTCCATCAAGTAACGGCTACATCGATAAGATATTTTTTGTTGTCAAAATCTGTATCTGTATTTATAATTAAGAAAAACTCAACTCCTACATATTTTTTGATAAAGTTCTTCAAAATTTAGGTCAAATATTTTTTATCCACGGTATTTTATGAAGTCTTGCTAGGCGTTGTCGAGCAGCAGTTGTTCCCGCTTTAACCCTTCTCAGGAACGTATTTCTTATTCCATCTTAATGGGTTTCGTGCCTGGTAGTACTAATTAGATTGCAGCATAATGACGACTGCCTAAAATATTTCTTGAGTCCTTTTACGGAGAGAGAAAAGTAAAAGTAAAGAGAGCCTAAATGTATATACCTAATATTAAAATTAAGGCGTTAATTCCCAAGCTTAAAAAAAAAACATTGAAAGGAAAAAATAATATTTTAAACGTTTTTAAAAATTGTATTTATGAAGTCGGCGTTAAACTACCATTTGATTACTGAGTATTATGGGAAGCTATGCCTTTGATATAAGTTGCTTTCCTTTAGAATTTATACTTTTCAAAAGATATGATGTGGTGTAAATACCTTGCCTATTAGTTTGAAATATTAAACGGCAGCTATCACGACTTTGGTCAGTTAGGAAATTATGGTTCTTGGGATTAGACCGTGTTACAATTCGAGGTTTTGTCTTCAATTACACAAGACATCTTCAGGGCTCTTTACTTCACGAGATCGTAGCACTGAATGAGGTCGAAGAGATTTAACTTCATTTTATAAAAAAAATATATTGTACATAAAAAGTTTTGATTCTTAAAAAAACACGGAATAGCAAGTATATAAAATAAAAATTTTGGGGAATCAAATTTTCTAAGATGGTCTAATTGCAGATCGTCAAAATACAAGACACAGTTTTTAGGTGAATTTAATGGTCAATAAGTAGAACATTTCAAATTATGAATTTTTTTAAATAGTCACCATTAATTTTCTCAAAAACCTGTATTTCCAGGTTCTTTAATTTTTGAGTTTCAAGTTTGAATTTATTTATTTTCTTTAATGTTAAGATTTATTGTAGTTCCACAACCCGCTATTGGTTTTAAGCCACGCCGGTCACGTGACCCTGTAACAATCTTTACTGTAGACTATTAAACTTTTTTATTATAAGGATGCCTTGTCAATGAAAGTGGGATGGTCTAATACGTGGAGTTGTCGATCGGGGTTGCCATATCTAACTAAAACTCTTGTTACTGGTGTAATCTGATCTAACTAAAAAGTAGTTTCTTTATACTGCTTAGAAACTTATACTGTAAAATCATTACTATTCTTTGTATGAAAATTTTATTGCACCATGTTTAAACATATTCACCGTAATATAAATTAGTGTAAACATTGGAGTTCCTGGCTAGGCTTGGAATCGTCGTACGATCGACCTTATACTGTGAGGCAGTGTGCCCAACCTTTTCAAATAGAAATTCCCTTGATGGGTGTCAAAAATTCCCTATTTTCAGTTATTTTGGAGAAAAATTCCCTAACTGCAAATCGGCCTCTCTTTGTGGTCATAAAAATCGAAGGGACCGGGGGGGGGTGTAAGTGCATACAAATTTTCTAATCTTCTAAACAACTAACGATAATGTCTTGGGTATGTTCTCTTACGTTTTTTGAGCATATCTCTAACCACATCTCATCAATTTGCAAAGATCTTAATTTTTCTTTTTCAAATTCGCTTAATGAATCAGGCAAATTTCTCCATTCATTTTCGATCTCTGTTTTATCAATGTCAATAACTGACTGAAATTGATTACATAATGCGATAAAATTACCTTTTCTCTCAGAATGACATTTTTTGAATGCTATTTCAAAACTTAAAAACCTCATATCTTGAAAAATCGCATCAGGTAGTCGTTTTTGAAGATCTACTGCGGCTTCTATATAAAAATTTAGACAGCCTTCTTTTGGCATTTATTGCAAAATTTCGTTGCATTCCGCTCCTAGATATATTTCTTCCAGGAGGAGAAAAAATCTGGGATTTCTCAAATTTAATTTTGTTAAATCTTCGCCCAACGCTGATGGCGTTAGATAATTTCTGCATAATTGTCTCATTAGAGATAGTGTTTCTGAATAAAGCAAATGAATTAATGGTTGTCTGCTTTGAAAAAGAGTATTGAACATATTAAAAAGTTTTAACGAATATTTTAAAAATAATAGGTATGCCTTAGTGTACACATTTTTAAGTTCACTGAGTACAAACTCGGCACTTTTTAATTTGTCTTCATACACAGCCACTGTAAAATAATGTTCCAAGGTGATCCAATTTTCAATGACGCGATTTATACAATCGTACCTGCTTAGCCACCTAGTTGTAGACAATTTTAACATCCGATGTTTTTTTTCGTTGAACCACTCTTGCATTTCATGCAACTGAGCGAACCTTTTTGCACTACCAGATATATAATTATAAATATTTCTGACCAGATCTTCTGGAGACCTCGGAAGGAACGAACACGCATGAGAAGCTACCAATGCCGCTGAATGACATATACATCTTAAAAGAACTACATGGGACTGTTCGTCTTGTAGCAACTTGAAAAACGAATGATGCTTTCCCACCATTACACTCGCACCATCACTGGCAACACCTAAAAGTATAACGCCATATATAAATATCGATATATTATTAATGAGATGATAGTCTCACGCCTCTGCCTTTTGAGAAAATATTGAAATGTTTGAAATTTTTAATAGTTATTATTGATTTTACATTTATTTTAAATATTTAGATTTTATTTTAAACTTTTTACCATTTTTTACTGACTCTATATTAGACATTCACAATTGTATATCACAATATGGTATTATCAACGAGTTTATATATAAATACAAAATATACATAAATTTATAATAACGGGAACTGCTTCTAACGTTATTTACATAATGATCAACTAACATGCTTGTTACATACGTACTACCTACCAACTATATTTTTCAAAGGTATTTCATGTTTTTGCAAACAGGCCTTGAATACCCCATATAAATTTGTTGCTCCTAAGTCCCGGGCATCTACTTGGATTAATTCCAGAAGCTTTGTTTGTATTCCATTTTTAGCAAAACGTACTAATATGGCTACACTTTTATAGTCGCCGATATCTGTTGATTCATCCAATAAAACAGAGAACAAGTTTGCTCTTAAATAACTTACTAACGTTAGTTTCTTTTTTGCATAATACGTTTCTAATAATCTCCGTACATTTTGTTTCTTTTAAACGCATGTCTTGGCAAATTTTACTATCCGGAAAAATCTCTTTTAGAATTGGTTCTAATTGATTAATTGTTCTAAAGGCTACGTTATTGGCTGCATAAAATACTGCTAATTTGATTTCAGCCTTTTTAACATCTGTTTGATGAACATGTTGAATGCTAGTGCGAAACATTTCCGTTATGTTTTTAGTTCCCTTTATTATTTTCATTTTTTCTATGTGCTTGCGAGTACCAGCATGTTTCTGTAAATCACTTTTTCCTGATTTCATCGTCACGTTGCAAACTTTACATCTAAAAGTAAATATTAATTTATTAAAAATAAGTAACATATTTATATTTTGTACAAAAAAATATGGCTCTTACCTTGCTTTATACTTGGAGGTTGTATCAGGCAATAACCATGTTTTAAAAATGGGATCATCTAGCCAATATGGTTTAAATATTTTACTGCTATCTATTTTCCTTTTCTTAGTCTGAAATTCACCTTCGCTGTCGCTTTCACTCATTTTTAAAATTTGCTTCTAGTAATTATGCGCAAGAGATACAAAGGAACAAAGTATCATTCCACAAAATAGATTTCGGGGAAAACCTGACTATTCGAGTGCGGGGAACTACGTTGCCATGTTGCCATTCAATAAGGACCAGAAAATAGTAGCTTTGTTGCCGAACTTTCATCAGATTCAGGATTTCCAAATTTGTGAAAAAATTAAAATGATCTGAGACTAAAATGTTTTTGATGATGTTATAGTGCATATCTTAAAAAATTCCCTAATAATTGAGATATATCTGAAAAAATCCCTTTTTCCCTTTCTTGTTCTTGTTCTAAAAATTCCCTGCAGTTGGGCACACTGCTGTGAGGTAATCTTGGGAGTGGCTAAATATGTAAATAATGAACTCTATTTTTATTCTTACTCTAAGAATGTAACTGTTGTGTTGAGTATAATGCATTATGTTAAATGTTTTGTAGTTCATCTAGTAGTAGATTTTAAGTCAAGCCAATGGCAAATATATGCTATATATTTAAAAAAAAAATGTCTGAATAATTTTAGCTTTCATTGTTATGAAGCCTCATTTTTTTAAGATTCTACATTGGCTTGTAAATCTCAAAAATGTCTCTAATGTTTTTATTTCCTTTCGTAAAAGCAAAGTATTGTAATCGTGAAAAAATCACCCTCCTTCTAGGATCCTTAGGTGCCCAAAAACATGTTTTTTTAATTCTCTATCTGTCTGTCTGTTCGCGGAATAGCTAAAAAACTAATTACCCGATTGACTTCCAACTTTGGTAAAAAGTTAAGGGCTATATGGGGATGACATGGTGACGATTTGGTAAAAATCCAATGTGGCTAAACAAAATGGCGATATAGTGAAATATTAAAAAAATATTACTAAAACACTGCTCATTGAGTGAGTGATCAAAAATTTTGCACATAATTCAGGTATTAGGTAGGAATCAACTGGTAAAATTTTGGTAAGAATCCAGAATGGCGGAACAAAATGGCCGCTTAATAAAATATTTAACAATTCGAGAGGAACTAATATATCTGTGGTACATTATATATATATATATATATATATATATATATATATATACCCTCTAAAGACGTACACAATTGTATTTTTTAAATGTATCAAAAATTGCTTTCTCTTATGGAACCTTTTTAGCCCTGATGATAATACTGATCAGAGTCAAAACCTAAACATTTGATTTAAATATTTAATAAACCTATTCAAAAAAGCTAAATGCTTTCTTTTGAATCACATTGGGGACATGAGCTACCAAAATTGAAAACACATTCAAGTAGAGTGTTTAGTGGTTAGAGTAAGAATTAAAGTAGAGATCACAATTCATTCATAAATCACGTTAGGGGTATGCGCCAACATGGTTCCCCTATTTTCCACATTCTATCGACCAATGTTTACGATAAAACAAGAAATGGGGATGGCCCATGTTCAAGCCGTGGCCATTTGTTGACGAATGCCAGTGGCGGCGCGAGTTTTCACTTCCCGCATAAGGAAATATCATTAATCGTGAAAAAATCATCGTTCCCCGTTTTTAGAGATCTTCATGTTTTTCCATTACTGTCGGTCGGTCGGTCTGTTTGGGTATAGCTAAAAAATCCACTTACTCGATTAACTTTAATTTCATTTAATTTTCCACAAAAGTTACGTCTGATACAAAAAAATATTGGTATGAATTCAATATGGCGAAACAAAATGACGACCTGCTAAAATATTTGATGTACGAAAATGAAGAAAATCGTTGACAAAAGGAAGGATTCTTACCTATTCCTTAATGAGGCAAATAGGTATTTTTATAAATATCAAAGGAATAATCGTTCCCTACTTCACTATTTAAAACAAATTAATAAGTTAGTTAAGTTTAAAAGGAAATTAGTTATTTATATATTATTAAACTTTAATTTTTAGTTATGTTTGCCTTATGTCACTGTCATTTTGCAATTGTGACATTTAGAAAAATGATTTGTTCACTTGTTAAAAATGTCATTTTAGACCTGTAACTGTCAAGTTAGACCTTATCTAAATTTAAACCTCTTAAGTAAAAACTATTGTTAGAGTTTTAAATTATAATCAATGCTTTCAACGCGCTTTTATTGGCTTTCTACTCGTCTGATTGTATGTCTGGTTCAAATCTTGTAATGGATTTTTCACCACTTCCATTACCGATTATTTTCAAATTTGACATGCATACACTTTCGGATATAAAAAATCAGAATATTTTTAGTCAACGTTTAGAAATCCTAAATGGCGGCGCCAATACGGCCGACGAATTTTGTTGCTTGTGTAGATTAAACTGAAAATTGGTTCCTAGGAAAATTTAAGAGTGTCAGCATTTAACAATTCAAAATAGCGGTGCCAAAATGACAACAGGTCGGAAGGATGATTTTAACATTTGTTGGAATTATTCCCACAAATGTTAAAATCATCCTTCTTATTATTTATTAATTATTCATTAATCATTTGTACAGATTCTGAAATATCAGTATCTAGAAGTATTTAGGTTATGAAATTTTAGTCAATATTTGAAAATTAAAAATGGCGGCACCACCATAGCAGACTAATTTCAAAATGTTTGCAGATTTGGTTAAAATTCGTCATTAGGGGTATTTAAGACTGCACATCATGAATTTTTGTCAACATTTTGAAAATTCAAGATTATAATGCCAACATGGTGGCGGAATTTTCACATTTGTACAGATTTGATAATACATATCATACATTTTTTGTAAATTTTTAAAAAATGGTAGTAGGAATGCCTAGATTGCAAGCCAATTTTGACATTTATACAGATTTGATTAAAAATCGATATTAAGTGTACAATTTATACATTTTTGCTAATAAATATTCAAAATGGGGATGTCATCAATCAATCAATCCGATAAGTACTTTTTTCGGATATTTTTAAACATTTTGTTCCCCCATTTTGAATTTGTCTCAACATTTTTACCAGTTCGTATAATTTTTGATTTTTGAGCAAAATTTGAACATAATCGATGCAGTAGTTTTCTGTATTGACTTTTATTAGGAATGAGGTCGAAGAGATTTAGCTATTTATAGGCCGACCTGTGTTCACCGAACTGTAACTTCATTTTATAAAAAAAAATATACTATACATAAAGAGTTTTGCTTCTTAAAAAAATAAGTTCCATTAAAAATATATTATATAAGTTACTCAAAAAAAAAACACGCAATAGCAAGTAGATAAAACAAAAATATTGCATCAGAGCGTCAAAATACAAGGCAAAAATTCGTTTGAAGTTTTTTTTTGTATGGGGTGTAGTTTTTAGGTGATTTAATGGTTAATAGGTAGAAAATTTCAAATTATGAATTTTTGTACATAATCACCATTAATTTTCTCATAAACTTGTATTTCCAGGTTTTTTAATTTTTGAGTTTAAAGTTTGAATTTAATTTTTTTTGGCTTGCAAACTTATTTTGTTTGTTTTTGTATTTATTTCGTTGCCTCTGTATAAAATGACATTTTTTTTTTAAATATTATTTTTTAGGTACTAAAAACTTTTTATAGAGAATAGTTATGCTTTATTACCTAAATCACAAATAAAAAAGTTATCCAAATCCACGCACCCGCTGTTTATGAAACATTGTGCTCCGCTATTTTGAATTTTGAAGTGTTAACTGAAATATCATTATTTGCACTTTTAAATACCCCCCTGACAATCCTGTCATTGTTCCTATAGTAAAATTTACAATTAAGACAAATTGTCAAATAAATTCAGTAAACATAGTGCGCAAAAATCCATTAGGTAGTTAGGTAAACCGCGTAAAATAGAGAATTCAAAAGAAAAGATTTTTATTGAATATTCATCAATATCCGATGCCTACGTTTCGACACTGATCAGTGACACCATCATCAGAGCCAAAAGAACAAATTCCACATTAAGACAAGGTACTTTTTGATTAATTTGAAAAATACAATTATGTATTTCTTAACAACATTAAAATTGAGTGAAAAATAAATTTAAATTAAAAGTGTTAAAGAATGCCGATTAACCAAAAAACGTTTCAGCTATTGTTGAGATTTACAAGCCATTGTACAATTTTAGAAAATTGAGACTTCGAAACAATGTAAACTAAAATTTTTCAGAATATACAGACGTTTTTTAAAATATATAGTTTATCAGTCTTAAGAATCTGGGTTAGTTTCTTCATTTTTTTTTATAGATATATGTGTACATGTTTTTCGTTTTTATTTTGTCTACCAGTAAATGTAACTGTTGTGTTGATTATAATGCATTATGTTAAATGTTTCGTAGTTAAATATATATTATTTAATTTTTTTAAAATTTCTGTATATTCTGAATAATTTTAGCTTACATTGTTTTCAAGTCTCAGTTTTCTAAGATTCTACAATGGCTTGTAAATTTCCACAATAGCTCCAAAGTTTTTACTTACCTCGTAAAAGGGAAGTATTGTAATCGTGAAAACATCCCTCCTAGATTTTTTTTTCAATTCCGTCGATCAGTCTGTTTGCCTGTCTGTTCGCGGCATAGCTAAAAAACTACTTACCAGATTAACTTCCAATTTTGTTAGAAAATTAACGGTCTTATGGGGATGACATGGTAACATTTTGCTAAGAATCTAATGTGGCAAAACAAAATGGCGGTAATGAACATTAAAAAATTGTTACTAAAAAACTACTCATCCAATTCATCTAAAACTTTGCACAAAATTCAAGTATTATGTAGGAATTAATTGGTAAAATTTTGAAGAATCCAAGATGGCGGAACAAAATGGCCGCTTAATGATATACTTTAAAATTTAGCCTGAAAAAAACTACTTAATTGGCAGATTTCAAATTATGTGCCATAACTAACTGTGGTATAGAGATGAACTAATAAAACTGAATTAAATTTACGTGAGTTAGAAATTTAAAGCCCAAATTATGAATTCGTTATGTGACAAAGTGGACATACAGAGCTCGAAAATTTTCTGACTCACGTAAATTCAATCCATCACAGAATGCAATTTAACTTTTAACAACAAACTGCCATTTTTAGATGTTCTGGTCACAAAACTGCATCACGGACATTTCGAATACACCGTGTACAGAAAATCAACACGACAGATATTTAAATGTAAGATCACACCATCACCCTGCACAAATTCAAACTGTGGCCAATACCCTAATATCCAGATCCGTGGGAACTGAAACACAGACGAGACAAAACAAACTTAATATAATATCTAGGGCTTTAAAGAAAAATGGCTACACGAATCGCACCATAGAGAAAGCTATTAACTAATTATGAACCGAGAAAGCAACAAGTAGTAAGGCATGTAAAAGGCACAACAGACAGAATCAGAAGAATTCTTAGGAAACACAACATACAAATAATACACAAGCCACAAACAACTATAGGTAAACCACTTGAGACCCAAAAGATAAAATCAAACTGGAAAACCAGGGAGTATATAGCATTCCGTGCCAGGACTGTGAAAATATGTACAGGGTTTTCCCGTGTATTTTTCCACCCACCTAGAGAGTTTATTTGAATATATACGAAAATGTCGTAAATACAAAAGTTATTGGGTTTTTTATGAAGATTTAGAATATTATATCATTAGTGCGAAAATATTATTGGAAATAACAAATTTTGACAGGTTGTCAGTTTTTTTAAATGAAACACCCTGTATATTAAATCATATTCTTGAAGATCTTTTTTTTTCTAATTTCAAATATATATACTTTTAATATATTCTATCAATTAGTTTTGGATTTGTAAGCGTTTAAACGTTAAAGAAATGGTAAGGTAATTTGCGCTAAAACATAGTGAGCCATGGTCAAGACAATTGCAATGAACCACGCCTTTTTGACGTTTACCGGTCTAGTATCTATTTACGAGCATTTTTAATATTTAATACGTTGGACGATGGGTTATTCGGAAGATGAGAAACTCGACGTGATAGAATTATTTTATTTATATGGTAAAAATGCATCGATAGCTCGTAACTAATATCATAGACTGTTTCCGGGTAGACCAACACCGACTCGTAGCATAATATTAAACAATCCTTAAACAATTGAATGAAAGAAAAACACTTAAGCGAAAATTTAGAATAGTGGAAAGAAACAATACTGTCAAATCAATAATATAAAGTAGGTAAATCATAATATTAGCTTAAGGAACTAAGTTTTGGTTTTCTAATTTTCTGTGTATGGATGCGTAGATAAAATGAGGTGATTGGGTGTTTAAATCGTCGATTGTTTGGACTATATTTTGCTCTAAAGCTTGGATGGTTCTTGGCCTATTGTAGTATATCCTGTTTTTCAGATAACCCCACAAAAATATGTCCAATGGAGAGAGATCGGGACTGTTTGCTGGCCATCTTAATTGTCCATGTCTTCCAATCCAAAATGGATACCTGTCATTTAAAAAATTGGTGACCGGTTGAACATTATGAGGAGGGGCACCATCTTGTTGCCATATCAAATTAAGATTTTGAATTTTGACCGCCTGAAGAGCTCGCGGGTTTTGTTTTGACCAAAAATGTTCATTTTTCCGGTTAAACATGCTAAAAACCTCCAGTGGTAAATGTTGTCTCGTCAGTGTAAATTATGTTTGACAGATTTAGTTGGTTCATCATAACACGTTTTTTTATTTCTTGGCAGAAGTGTAACGGGTCTATTTTATTTTGATCGGTTAATTCTTGAGTAGGTAAAAACTTATTTGGCTTATATTAATGTTTTAGAACTGAATGGATTTGCCATGATTTATTAAAAAAAGTGACTGCATCGGGAATTGAGCGCTCAGGATTTTCTAAAACAAGAATAAATAAGATAAATAAATTATTTTAATACAAAAGTTTCAAAATTACCTTCAAAATATAATAAAATATTTAAATCTTCTTCAGCGTTTCTTTCCACTATTCTTTTCGCTTAAGTGTTTTTATTTTATTCAATTGTTTAGCGATGTTTAATACTGTCCTACAAGTCGGTGTTGGTCTATCTGGAAACCGTCTATGATATTTGTTACGAGCTATAAATAAAATAATTCTATCATGGCGAGTTTCTCTCATCATCTCACCCATCATCCAACGTATTAGATATTAAAAATGCTCGTAAATAATTACTTCTGACCGGTGAACGTCAAAAAGGCGTCGTTCATTGCAATTGTCTTGACCACTTGGCTGGCTCACTATGTTTTAGCGCAAATATCTAAAACTAATAGACAGAATATATTAAAAGTATATATATTTGAAATTAGAAAAAAAAAGATCTTTAAGAATATGATTTAATATACAGGGTGTTTAATTTAAAAAAAACTGACAACCTGTCAAAATTTGGCAAAAACCCAACAACTTTTGTGTTTACGACATTTCCGTATCTATTCAAATAAACTCTCTAGGTGGGTGGAAAAATATACGGGAAAACCCTGTATGTAGGGCAAACTAACAGGCGAATATCAGCAACGGTGGAAGATTATAAACTTAGCATCAGAAACAAACAAACAACCTCAGCTCAAATACATTTCGATGGGTGTAGAGAGATTGCTAATATAGAACATTATAAGACCAGAATAATCCGAGAAGCCATAGATATTGAAAAACAAGGGGATTTGAGTAGAAGGGACGAATCATTAAAACTATCGACACTATGGAAGACAATAATCGACAAATCTATCACAAAAAATCAAGCGCAACAACAACAGCACCACCCGGAAAACATAAATAACGACCAAGGGCCGCTCAAATATAACCTTCTGCTTCAGGTGGGGGTATAAAAGGAAGCATCGCAGTCACCAACACTTCAGTCTCTATTCGGACGCGAGAAAGAAAGCTTCGAAAATGCCAAATGTGATTTTGACGAAACGTCATCAAAACTGTTCTTTTCACAACGAAAGTAGTGAACGGATGTACATCTAAAGACGTAAAAAAAGTACTTTTTTTTATTGTGGACTTTGTTTTTTCCTAGCCCTAATGATAATACTTATCAGTGTAGGCATTTGATTTAAATATTCAATAAAATTGTTTAAAAAATTGTGGGACGTGAGCTATCAAAATTGAAAACACATTCAGGAAGATACGCACTGAGTAGGAACCAACTGATTAGTGTATTGTTAATTTTTTTCTGTAATACCCTGTGCGATGAATATCTATACGCTCCTAAAATACTAACCTGTCTAGAGGTGATAAAAAAATGCTGTTATGCATGTTTTATGAGCAAACACAGGATGCTATTAATAAGATATGAGCGGCTAAAAATGGTCATGTTTTCTTTTTGGCACTTTTGATTGACGTGCGACCGCTCTTAATCGACATGAGGCGTTTGCTGTTTACGTTCTGAAAATAAAAAGAGTTCGGGGATTTTAATTTAAATTCTCAAAGGAACGGGGATTTATGCTACGATGATTCCTTAAAATAAATGTTTTGGAAAATTTCTTCAAGCTTTTTGGACTGAATAATAATATTAAACCTGCAGTCTTAAGTAAAAGATAAGGCTCATTGAAAGTAGAGTAAGGAGCTCATTTTGCATTTTGAGTTGACTTACTTCTGTTACACCCTATATAGGAATAAACTCAATATTTAAAAAATACTATTTGGGACATTCATATAAAATAATTTATTTTAAACACAAAATTTAAAAAATTATAACCAGTCACCCTGTACAGGAAATTAACTAGTCATTTTGCACATATTTAATTGAACACTGATTTCAGACAAACTCTAAGTCACAAAACTCATATTTGGAAATAATTAATTAGAAGTGAAAAACTCCCCAAAACTCTTCGGATACATTTTACATTGAACTATGACTTAAAACAACATAGGAAATAATAGCATAACAACTGCTTTGGTCAAGTGAGCTCAGGAGATCAATTTAGTGTTCCCATCTTGTGAAGTAAATATCCTTGAAGATGCATCGTGCAATCGAAGGCGAAACGTCGGAAAGTGATCCCATTTTGACACGGTGTAATCCCAAGAACCACGATTTATTAATTGCCATTGACCGTGAAAGCTTTAGTTCTATCTTTTTTAGTCAATTAAAAAGTTAATTTTCTCCATATTGCATTATCTCCATTATCCATTAATTGGGGAGAAATCGAGTTTGGAATTTAAGGGGAGCACGCCTTGTATATGAATATAATAAAGGGCATAATTAATTTTTTTAATGAACTATGTAAGTGAAGTTATGAAAAATAATTAATATTAATAGTAATAACAATAATAGCCGGAATAATAATAATAATAAACAACATCTAGCACACAAAAACATTCTAACGGAAGAACAAAAAGGGTGCAGGAAAAACAGCCGAGGATGCAAGGAGACAGCGTCATCATGGAACAAACAAGAAAAAATTATAGAGACCTTCAACTGGTTAAATAGATTATAAAAAAACCTTTGATTCGATACTCCACAGTTGGCTAACCAGAGTACTAGAATTATATAAAGTCAATGAAAACATCAGGCAATTTCTTACGCAAATCATGAGTACGTGGAAAACTACAATCAACTTGAAAACACAAAAAGAGCACATCGAAACAGAAGAGATCTACATCAGACGAGGTATGTTCCAGGGAGATTCACTCAGCGCTTTGTGATCCTGCCTTTGACTCAATCCACTCTCAAACTCACTGAATAACACAAACTTCGGATTCCAAATTAAACACCAAAAAAATAACCTATACAAAATAAACCATCTCTTGTACATGGATGACATAAAATTATATGCAAGCACAAAGGCACGGCTACAGGAACTCCTTAAAATCACAGAAACGTTTACCCTGGACATCAACATGGAATTGGGTATAAGTAAATGCAAGCTACTTCATATCAACAAGGGGCAGTGGGAAGACCACCCTACGGGAGAAACAATCAACAAAGAAACTATAGATAACATTCCCAAAGAAGAAACGTACATATACCTAGTCTTCCATCAAAGCACCAAAATTAACCACACTCATATCAAATCAGAGCTCAAGATGGAATTTAAAACCAGACCCACAAAGCTACTAAAAACCAAACTGAATTCCAGAAATCTAACGAAAGCTATTAACATCTTCGCCATACCTATTCTTACGTATTCGTTTGGTATCATTAAATGGTCACACACAGACATAGAAAACATTCACATTCTCATACGCTCTGAATTCACTAAACACAGGAAGTTACATCGCAACGCATACAAGGAAAGACTCACCATAGAGAGAAAAGAAGGAGGAAGGGGAATTACAGATATACAATCGCTAAATAAAAAACAAATTTACGAACTCAGAAGATTCTTCCACAACACACAAACTAACCTCCACAAGACAATAGTGAAGGCAGACAAGAATTATACACCGCTCGACCTGTCTCAAACGAGCCACGCAGCAGACGCACACAGTCACATCCAATCACGACCCTTACTACCATTATACACCAACATATATACTTGAAAACGAAGACTACAAGCTCTACTGGGACATTGACATCCACACAGATAAAACAATCCCCGCAAATAGACCCGATATCACCTTTCAATCCAAAAAAGAGAAAATCGCTTATTTAATTGACATGGCTGTCCCCAACGACGAGACCATCCAAGCGAAATACAGTGAGACGATCGCCAAATACACCGACTTGGCAATGGAAGTAAAAAGGCTGTGGAAACAGGAAAGAGTCTTCATTGTTCCTCTCGTCATATCAGTAAGAGGTCTCACCCCAACAACGTTTACACCGCATTTGGCTCAATTAGGACTTAATACAGATATTCACAGGAACATCCAGAAACATGGTGTTTCCACTTACCTGGTTAGGTGTGGTTACATACCTAACCGAAAAATGAAATCTTAACGATATGAAAACTGCTTTTGAGAGATCCTAGAGTCCCTAGAAACTGATTTTTTTTAAGTATCTCAAACATTTTTGAAAAGTTATCAATATGAATAATCGCTTTGGGCTAGTTCAAAAAGAGGAAATTGATAAAAATATAATTGGAAGCGAACCAAGAAACTCCGTTAAATCCAAGAAGAGCATCTGGAGACAGTTTATGTCATTCTGCGATGAAAAAACTATACGTTTGACCAAGATACTCCAGTATCCCAACTAGTAATGATTTTGAAAAGCTGGGTCTACAATATGCGAAAAATGAACGGGGAGGAATATAAAGAAGGCACGGTAAAAATTATTTGGAATGTGACGGCGAAATTATTGATGAAAGGTATTTCAATGAATACAAAATTAAAATAAATCACTTCGAGCAGATCGAATTCAAATCGGCCGGAGATGCAAAAAATGCCAAAGGGAGACATTTGCAAGGTATTGAAGGCAAACGCAGAGAATCGGCTGTTTTTTTTTAACATACAATGAATTAAAAAATCTAATCGAAGCTTGTGATGGATCAACTCCAGAGGGTTTACAAAAGAAGTGTTTTTTTCTGTTGTCCTATGAATTAGCCTGGAGAGGAGGAGAAGGTGCAAGAGCCGAAACAACTTTTTTCAAAGAAGAAACTGACAACTTCGGAGGAAAAACAGGTAGAATTCAATACAACCCTGTTTTTTCTAAAACATGTCAAGGTGGTGGCCGAAAACTCGCCGATTCGAAGTGGTTGGTGAGAAACGAGAGAAGTCCCAGCTTTTGCCCAGTAAGAATTTATAAAGAATTACAAGATAAAAGGAAAAGTATCTCCAACACTCGACTATTTTTGGCGCCAAACTCCCATTGGAAAATTTCCGGAAAATGTTTTATTAACAGCTCAGTAGGAGAAAACGAGATTTCAACTTGGACAAGAAAACAAGCACAGAAATGAGGCCCTCAATACCACAAAAAAAATTACCAACAATTCCCTCAGAGCTACTGCCGTGTCCAAGTTGGCCAAAAGCGGAGTGTCGGAGCAAAACTTGATAAAAATTAGAGGTCATTTGAATGCGAAATCCCTATCAAGTTATTTGCAAATGGATCCAGATCACCACAAAAAAATTATTGAAAAAATGAGGGAACCTGGAAAAGAACCACCTCAACAGCACGTGCATCCAGCCCCTGTAGCAGCATCACCCAGCACAAGTACAAATAGTGGTCTGACGGCATCTTCTACGTCGTCGCAAAACAACAATGTGGTTAATAATTACCAGAACTGTACCTTTTATTATACAATCAATAAATAAAATTGAATATTTAGATTTATATTAAGTACTTTTCAATATTTAGACAAATAATTTTATTAGTATATTATTATTCAATTTGTGTTCAATTTGTTACAAAATTCAAATTTCTGAACTTGAAATAGGTATCTATTTAATATTCAGTTAATAAAGCTTAGTTTCCCTGTATTTGATTCCTGGAATATTCCTCCTAAATACCATTCGTGCTTAAAAATTAACCAGATAATTTTCCACTCATGCGTGTTTTCTCAACAAATTTATATTATAAGAAGCCACGCATTCGTGAGAAATTATCGGAAATTTTTAAGCATATTATCCCCGAAAAATTGAATGTGACAAAGCGATAAACTGGTGCGAAATCAACATGACATGACGTAACAAAATGCCGGTGTGTGTCAATGAAGGTAGAAACTGTTAACATAATGGCAGAAATCCAATATGATGGAACAAAATGGCGCTCAATAAAAATGTTTAAAAACGCAGTACCTATATATGTGTTATTAAATGACTATGCACTGAACTAAATTGGGTCACACTTCTTTATTCCTAATAAAAGAAAAGATTAATAACGAGATCAGTCTCGGGGTAAAGGAAATTTACCGATTTTTTCTTTTGTAATAAACCCTTAATAATACGCCAACATTTGAATATCGTTGCAAAAATTTAATTCGCTAAAAAAACTCCGGCTTCATTCTATAATGAATCCGGAAGCGACTCGACGGACAGACGGGGCTTTGTGTAACTGCATCAATTAAAAAGTGCAGACGTGGATTGTTATAGAAGTGAGCGGATTGCATTTTTATATCAAATAGCAATTACGGTTTGGCGGACAATAACGGTTTGGATCGAGGCAGCAAGAACAAAGGAAGGGGTCATGACCCAAGTTCATCCAAATTCAGAGACGGAGAATATGAAATTGTCACACGATATTTATATATAAATTCTAGAGTGCAACCTAAAGGGGTCATTTGACAGTGTGTATGTTGCCAGATAGGTAAATTATGAAAGGGTATATTATTGTTAGGCGTAATAGTATACAGGTTACTACAAATTCGAGTGTATACATGGCGATCTTGGAAACCGTAATAGATACGTCGATCAAATTGAGATAAAATTTCGCGATTAGGGCTTAACGAAATGCCGCTAAGAAAATAAAAAAATTCCAACTAATTCCAAAGATGTTTTTCTTAATTAGCCCTTGTTTGTTGGTGAAGTGGTCCTTCTTCAAAACATAAAATAAATTAAAAATATTTTTTTCTTTTCCCAACCCAGTTTATAAGCAACAAAACAAGAAGCATATAAAAAGCACTTAATATCTGATGATTACTCAGTATGATGGAGGAGTGCATGTTTTTAAAAACTCTTAATAAATTTCGAATTGTTTTGTTTCATAACTTTTATTTTTTTGGACATAATCTTTTGAAGTCAATTGTTATTTTTTTTAAATATTTTATTTGACCGCCATTTTGTTCCACCATCTTAAATTTGTACAACAATTTTACCAGTTTATCTCTATATTACACTTAATGCTTGAACTAAATTTGAAATTAATCTAATAACTGTGTGTGCGTGTCTATAGCTATCGGTGACTCTAATTTAAAAGTAAGTGTAATATATAGGCCTCCTTCATATCCAGGTAATGACTTCTTAAATGACCTTAATGATATAATTCATCCAAAAAATCACATTATTATTACTGATGCAAATATAAATGTATTCGATAATAGTTCTCGCCCAACCAAAGATTATAATAATTTATTGCTATTAAATGGATCTAGTCTAATCAATAAAATAGAGGTAGAAATTGCAACTAGAGTAACCGAAGCAACTGTCTCATTAATTGACCATGTATTATGCAGTTATGCCTTAAAAAATAAATTAAAGACTAATGTAGAATTTAGTACCCTGTCTGATCATAAAAAGCTTTATTTAGAACTTAAAGAATTTGTAAAAATATTTAAGCCTAAAATGTATGTTGAAAAACAAAATCTTCACACAAACAAATTCATACAAAACGGTGTAGCTTTAATGAACACATCGGTGATAAATTCATTTCATGGCCTAATATCTCTGATTACTAAAACAAAAAAAGAGTCACTATCCGTAGTTTAAATTAAAATTAACACATTTAATAAAACAAAAGAGCAAAATGTATAAAATGTATGAAAAAAATCCAAATAATATAGAAAAAAGGTTGAGTATAATAAACTCACAAATATAAAAAACCATTAAAAATATGTATTTTAAAAATAAAAGCGGGTAGCGGTACAAGAAAACAATGGAATATTTTAAACACCTTTTTAAAACCTAACCTAAAAAATGATTCTTTACAAGAATTAAATGTCGATGGATAAATAGCAAATGAGCCTGAAGATATTGCTAACTTGTTAAACAAATATTTCTCAGAGATAGGAGGTAAAATTATTAAAGATATTGAAACTGAAAAAACAAACTTAAATTTTAAAAACATTAATATTAAGTATAATGAAATTAAGTGTGAAAATTCTGTTTATTTGACTCCAACAAATGAATATGAAATTAGTGATATTCTCTCAGAACTTAAAAGAGATGCAGGTGCTGCTCATGATAGCATTACAGTTAAAGATATATTGAATCTCAATGAATGTATAAGCAAAGTATGATGACTGAATTAAAAATAGTTCGAGTTTGTCCAATTTACAAGACCGGATATAAAAATCGCATGACGAATTATCGTCCAATTTCCCTTATTAGTGTATTTTCCAAAATTATTGAATCTGTAATAAAAAATAGAATTATTTCTTTTATCAATATCAGTATGGTTTTTTAAAGAACATTTAGCGCTACTCCAGATCTGATTAATACTTTATCATGTAATCTTGATAGTGGAAACATACTGATAGCTGTGTTTGTAGATCTATGCAAAGCTTTTGATGTTGTGAGTTACGGTCTGTTGCTGAACAAGCTTGAACAAACGGGTTTTCGAGGTGTAATGTCGGAAGCAATATATGTATAAACAAAGTCAGTAGTGTTGTTTTGTCGAATAATTGTGGTGTGCCTCAAGATTCTGTCTTGGGGCCGCTATTGTATACTCTATATGTACTGAGCTTGCGAGATATATATTATAACTGGCTGTTGAATGACAATAACTTAGCCAAAACAAACTTCATGTTGTTTAAGCAAAAAAATAAAATTTTGATTATGTAATGGTTAAGATAAATGAGTATATTTTGGAAAGGATTGATTGTTTCAAATTTTTCGGCCTTGTTCTGGATGATAGGCTAAACTGGGGAGCCCAAATAGAGCATATAAAAAACAAAATAATTCCGTTAAATAGAGTTAAATACATGATTTATAGTGCTTATTTCTTGTCTGCGATGAGATACCTAATACCTATTTGGGGAACATGTAACCACAATATTTCGTAAAATAGAGATACAGAGAGAGAGAACAGGACCTTAAAGATATTATTTAATTTAGACTATAGGATACATAATCAAGATTTATATAATGTATTGCAGATTCAACCAATAGTAAAAGTTTTCCAGTTTGAGCAATAAAAATTAATTTATAAAACAAAATTGCAGTACTACAATAACTTATAACAATCAAATCCATGAATATAATATAAGAAACTGTAATAACTTATATTTAAATAAAGTTAGAACAAATGCAGCTTTACACAACCCTATTTCTGAGGCGACAAGGATATTTAATAAATTTCCAGCTTGACTTAAATCTGAAGCATCGTATAATAAATTTATAAAAATCTTAAAACTATATATGACTTGAACAGCATTCCCACTTTGATTGTTTTTGCCTTGCAATCTTAAATATGAAATATTTTCTCCGATACCAATAACTAGAGTATTGCCTAGGAGATAGACTTTGTACCAAGAATTTTAATTAAGTATAAGTCTTTGTAAACTGATAATACTTGAATAAAGGTTAAAAAAAAACTTCGTTTTTTCAGGCTGATTTTTTAAATTAGGCCTTCATTTTGTTTTGCCATCTTCGATTTGCACCAAAATGTTTCCAGTTCTTTTGTATGTAACACTTGGTTTTTCTACAAAATTTGAAGTACATTCGATAAACAGTATTTAATAATATTTTTCATTCATTTCACTTCTACCAAAATGAACCTGAACTGACAGACAGAGAGAATGGCATACCTATAGACAGACCGACGGAATTGAGAAAATACGTTTTTTGTTATCTATGAACATTAAAAACTGAAGATTGTAAAACCAGGGGAGTGATATTTTTTTTGCAAGTTTTCTTTATTCTAAACCTATCATTTGACATTCAAGTAAGAATAATTTTAAGGCAACTGTGCTAAACGCGCAGTTATTGAAACCTTTTTTATAAGTAAGGTCCTGTACCAAATATCTAAATTCACTTTTAACAGGACACCAATCTAATCACTTATTAGATTGATTGATTAAAACGTTATTAGTGATCAGACTAGTGTCCAATTTAATTTGGCTTTGTTTTATTAATATATATGTACAATATATTACAATTTCGAAAATGTTCGATAAATATAAGGTGCGTTTTTTAAAAATTTTTCTTAAAGCACGAAAAATGTATTTTTAGAAAAACATACATGATATAGTGCGCGACACGAAAGAAAACCCGGCGGCGTCAATCGGTTTAGGAAGGTCGGCCAAGAAATCTCTTTAAACCAGTGGTGTCCCGTCGTTCTTTAAATAATATGGCACTCCTTTTTGACTATACGCACTTCAGATAATTAAAAAATGTCACTATGCTTAATGAACCTTTATCTGTATTTGTCTGTTTTCTTTCGTGTACCGCACTTCTATATCTCTTTTGTGTTACAAAAACGGCGAACTTTCGAATTTTAAAATGAATTAATTTTGATTTTTCTTGATCGATTTACCTATAAATATATTTTTTCGTGAGTTCTGTCATTGACGGTTCACGGGCTACTGCCTACGTCCACTATTATTGGACCACCTACTATAGTGATACACGATTTACAAGTCCAGTTACAGATCCAGTGAACGAGATTTATCAAAATTTTAATTTATGTAGTTCGACTTTGGGCTACTCGGGTATGCGAAAAGTGGCCGTCTATCTCCGTTTGTCATATTACTTTATACAGGGGCCATCATTGCGAAGTACTATACAGGGCGTAATTGCATGCTGATGTTAAAGGGGGTGTTTTTATGTCCTAAAAGTCTTAACTTTTGAGATACAGTTGGTAAAGTTTAAAAAGAAAACATTTTTTTTTCATCCCAATTCTGATGCTATTGTAGATAACTGCATGAAATTTGATACACGTCATCTATGCATTAAGGAGCATACGGATTAACCCAGGTTAATTACATATGCACGCCACTGGTAGAAATTTCAAAAATCGATTGTTAATAAAAAATGCCCTTTTATGCATAAAAGACGTGTATCAAATTTCACACAGTTATTTATCTATAAGAACATCAGAATTAGGATTAAAAAAAAATGTTTTTTTATAAACCCTGTATTTCCAAAGTTAAGACTTTTAGGTTCATATTAAACTTTTTCTTAAAAAGGTCCAAGAATCACCTTCCTTTAACATTAGCACGCAATTAGGAAACGCCCTGTAAAGTACTTCACAATGACGCCCCCTGTACAAAGTAATATGACAGACGGAGACAAACGGTCACTTTTGGCATACCCGAATAGCCCAAAGTCGAACTGCATAAGTTAAAATTTTGATAAATCTTGTTCACTGGAATCAGTGCTGGCTCCCCTACTATAACTACATTGATGTGTTAATTTTGGAAAATATGAGTTCTGTAGTTTTTCAAATATTTGTTGCAATATTAGGTACATGACAGCTACTTACAAAATATATGAAAAAAAAAACTAAGCCATTTTTGAGGTTGACGGCTATGATTCTAATGGTTCGATTCCTTCTAAATCGTTTTCTTCCTCTGAAAAGAATGAGGTTTCGTCGTCACTACTTGAAGATCCTAGTGTGATAACTAAATCATCAATAACCGTTTCAATTTTGCCATCTACTTCCCAGTATTTATCTTCAATAGAACGAACATGTTTAACATACGATTTCCAATTTTCAGCCGATATTGAGTCAATCGCTTCTAATGTTATTTTATTTAAATCTTTAATTGAAAGCTCACCGGTGTTGCGCTCTCGAATATATTTTTTTAGTCCTTCCCATGGAAGTTCAATAGGGTTAAGGTCGTACATGTATGGAGGCAGCCTTAAAGGTGTATGACCGAGGTTACGTAAAAGACCGTCAATTTTTTACTTTTTTTCTCTAGGCTTGTTGGTTGATATTACTTCATATAATTGATATTTTCTAGATGTTGGATCACATACAAGATTGTTCAATTTAAGCCACGATATCATATGAGCTTTTGTAGAGTATTTAGTTGGCACTTTATCTTCTACGTGAGAATGATAAGACGCATTATCCATTACCACGACTGATTTGGGAGGAATGTTAGGTAGAAGCTTCTCTACCAACCACTTTTCAAAATTATCTCTATTCATCTGTCCATGATAGTCTCCAGTTGTTAGTCCCGAGCGAAAAACTAAAGCAGTACCTGGAACAAATCCGGCTTCTGAACCAGCATGAACTATAATAAAGCGACTACTAGAGCGGATTCCCTGAACAACACCTGTAACACTTTCACTTTACCAGCATTTGTTCACTGTCATATCATTATCTACCCAGGTTTCGTTTAGATACACAAAATTGCGTCCTTCTTGCCTCTATTGCCTTACAGTTGATAGATATTTCACCCGCCAGTGAAAAATATTTAGTCTCTCAATGAGCAATTTTCGTTTATTTTGGCACTTGCGCCAAACAAAACCATTTGATCGTAAAAGCCGATTTAAGGTTTTATACCCGTAGGGAAAATCTATTTTATTCTTTACAGCACAAGTAGGGATTTGCATGTCGGAACCTTCTTCATGTTGATATTTGTATGACAATCGGGGTCTTTTTTTACCAGGATGTTTTAAAGGTGAAGTAGAACATGAGCGATCATTATGTTCTCTTTGAATTTTTCTTACACTACTTTCTGAAACACCAGTGTAATAGTCAAACTATTACTTTCAGCTTCTCTAGTACAGGCCTCTATAACGCTCGCAATAACTTCACGTGCACCGCTTCGAATTGTTTTTCCTCTTTTGCTCGCCATCGTTACTTCGAAATAATAATTCTAACGCAAGGCATTTATATAGAAATGAAAACAAATGCTCTAAATGTATAGGCGTCACTGGAAATAGCCAGAACCTTCTTTGATTAATTTTCTGTACCGCTTAGCTGGCGCACTTTATAGGTGAAGCGGCAAACTATTACAACAAATAAAATAACATACAATTTATTTGCGTACGCAAATTTTACTTTTCCGCTTGTTTAAGACTATGAACCTTTATTTTAGGGACCGCCCAGTTTTCTTTCGTGTCCCGCACTTTATCTCTATGAATGTGTGTGTAAAAATTTTTTCTCTCACAATAATTTGAGGAGAGCGAATCCGATTGTTTTCAAATATGGACCAAAATAATCTAGGTCTCTCGGGGATTAGATTTTGGATGTCATGGGATATAAATTAAAAAAAAAACACTCCTTGAGGAGGATCAAGGCGAAAATTGAACACAGAAATAGTTAAATACATGATTTTTTTATTGAGTTTTTTATAAAATAATATTCAGACAAATTGAGCAGGGAAATAGTTTTTTTATTGAATATATAAAATAATATTTTTCTAACTATGCGGGGTAGCCCTATGGGGATCAGACTGCTCTTAAAAATGAGAATATCTTATGGTCAAACTGATTCGCTTCAAATTTGGGCCAAAAATACTCTAGGTCAGTTGATTTTAAAATTTGTTGTGGACCCGAGCCACGGGCCTTAAGGGTATTATTTATAAAAAAAGCGAGCTGTATAACTCGAAGAAATATTTACATACTTGTTGGGCGTATTTGCTATTTGACTGATAAAATGTATTGCTCTAATTGCAATGGCACGTGACTTTGTACCCAATTGTATATATATATATATATATATATATATATATATATATATATATATATATATATATATATATATATATATATATATATATATATATATATATATATATATATATATATATATATATATATATATATATATATATATATATATATATATATATATATATATCTCTAATCTCTAATCTCTGTGCAAAATTTGAGGTAAATTGGATAAGTTGTCTTTTAGTAATCATTTTGAACATTTCCCTAGGCCGCCATTTTGTTCCGGCGTATTGGATTTTTACCAAAATGCAACCATTTCATCTCTTTATGACCCTTGATTTTTGACTAAAATTTGAAGTTAATCGGATATGTAGTTTTTGAGCTATGGCGCGTTCAGACAGACGGAAAGACCGACGGAATTGAGAAACATATTTCTTGGCATGTAGAAACCCTAAACCGTAAGGATCTGTAAAAGCCTCTACCCCACTCAGTGCAGGAAACCCTACTTTCCAAAAGGCCGTTTACATGCTGCAATTCTTTCTTGCAAGTTGCAATAGTCTTGAACAAAAGCATGCGCAGTAGCAAGACATGTGCACCTTTTGTCAAACTGCGCATGCCTTTGTTCAAGACTATTGCATATTGCAAAGAATTGCAGCATTGGAATTGGATATTAGGTTGCCTCTTTTCTGGATATCTAAACACAAATTAAGCAATTATATTTAAATCTACCTAAAACCCAACTATTTACCTGTTAAAATACATCCCAACTGTCGCTTCAACATTACCATTACTTAAAAATAAATAAACCCAAAAAATAGCAAAATTTAAAAGTAAAACACAAAATGTATATAAATAAGACAAGTAATGACAGGACATAGAACCAAATTTGAGAACTGTCACAAGCTTCCAAGCATTGTTTTGCATGGCCTACTGCAAAATTTTTAATACGATTATAAAAACTAGTACTTATGTTGTTTTTTATTACAATAGACCCATATTTTTGAGAAGCTTGTAAAAAGACAAATTAATTTCCTGACAAATATAGAGGGTGTCCCATTTAAAAACTAAGCTTTGTTCAACAATTCATAAACAGTATTATTTAGAAAAAAACTGGAATCTTTTTACCTTTTTGACAAGTTTTCTGAGATACAAGGTGTACCTGAGTATGCAATATTTTCAATATCGCCCTGTAGCTCGGAAACTAAGAGGCCTATGTAAAAATAGCTCAGATTCGCAAAAACCACAAGGATCTCTTTAAAAATAAGTGAAATACCCCGCAATTGCAACCAAATTGAAACACCCTCAACAGTACAGATTGGCAAAGCATGTCTTAATTTTTAATCCAATTGGGAATTTTTTATTATCGATCGGTGTAGGCGAATACGTGCATAAAAAAAAATTAGATTTTTTCTCCATAAGACCAAACGAAAATGTAAAAAAAAAAATTTTTTTCCAGTAACGAAAAATAGTAAAATGGCGCCGGAGGCGCCACAAAAAAAAGTGATCCGCGTCGCTCAGTTGCGCCGTATGGCGCAACCAATTAAACTGGTATATTTTTACCTGTTTCGAAAAAATTGACGATCCAAAGGACTTCGAAGGTTCCCAATCGATCTTATACAAAAGACAACTATAGACTTCAAATTGGAGGGAAAATAGTTTTTGTAGAAAATATATATATATATATATATATATATATATTTATAATTTTTTATATACCTATATATATATATATATATATATATATATATATATATATATATCATATGTCAAAAATAGTTTCGCTAGTTTATATGTTGTAATAAATATCTTTAGCAAGGAATACGACTTTAGAGAAGTGTTTTTGTTTCTGCAAAAAAAATAGGCGCTTGATATGTATTCCTATGGCACAAATAGGGATAATTTGTTCCTATGTTGCCTAGCCTAGTTAATTCACCCGTATAGTAAAATTAAATTAAAATATTTAAACTGTTTATAAAAAAATCCTGAAAACGATTGTGAAACTTGCGATATGTTGCCATTTTAAAATGGCATGTTAGCAGCCAGTGTTTAGGCTGTTCAAAAGATGCAAAATTCTATATTTAACATGGGAGGATCATGTTTCATAAGAAACCTACACTCTGATTTATGGGATTATTAATCTCCGGTTAATGTGACTCTTTGACTTTCAATTCTGGCTTCTTGGGTAGCTCGTTAACAGCCGACCAGTTTCAGGCTTTAAAAATTTATTAGTATTCAATCAATTTAAAACCAACAAATTTTATAGAGGCGGCACGAGACAATTTTGTCAGGTTTATAGATAGTATCAGTTGTTTATTTTATAGACCCGTACAATTAAATAGCTTAATTAACTCGAGGTTTGGAGGAATTGATCCGGGCGGTTAAATATGGTACCATTAAATTAGATTTTAATCAAGAACCACAGTACTTTCGTGATAAATGGCCCATATATTATATTAACCTGCAAACACGTAGCCCGTAACGTTAAAAATATTTTGGTTTTTATATAATTTAATATGCGAAGCAGCGAAAGTAACATTTCAATTACTGCTGAGTAACAGTTGGAACTCAACTCGCGAGATTTACGCACTCGGCTTACGCATCACACTCGTATATTATATGCCACTTTCATTATGTAATATACTATTTTATTTACCAACTTAAGTAATTCCAAATTGATCTCGGAAGATAGTTCAAACTATAGTTAATCTACCGATACCACCTTTGTTTAAGTAATGTCGTAACTAAGGAGTTATATAACTGTAACCTTTTATCAACATATTATCTTATAGTAATGAATGTAAAGTTAAATGATATAGATATATATATATATATATATATATATATATATATATATATATATATATATATATAAAAAGGTTTTGGTTTCGGGTCTAGCGGTCAGTGGGTAAGAAAAAAAAAAAAAATACTCTTTTTTCCTTAAGTGCTCAATATTTCGCCAATGTTTATTAGCTTCATCAGGAGCAGCTACAAGATTAACAGAAAACAAAATTAAAATATTACGCTAGCGTTAAAATTTATATAAAAGAAAAAAAAAAAAAACAAGAAACATTAGGTACTTTTTAAAATTACTTACAAGAAAGTAGAGTCAAACTCTGTAAAATTTGAACATTGTCACGTTCGCAACAGCACAAACAATGTAGCGTTATCAACAAATAACCATAGCTCGATCCATCGGAATGCAAGAAAAAATGCACAATAAATCCTTATCAGTGTAAACTATCTTGGGTGCTAATAATTATTTCTACGAAGAGTATGTACAGTATGGAATTAAAAAGGATCACATTAAATTTAACAGATTACAATAAATATTACTTAACTGATTTGTGTCTGATTTATAATTTATACATCTATTATTCCTATTAATATGAAACATTTCCAGAAACAATCTTTTTTTATAGTTGGATGCAATTTCCAAAATTTTTACATTTGCAAAATCAAAATTATGGCCAGTTTTTTTATTATTATATATATATATATATTTGAAAACAACAATGTATCTACCGACAACGTTTATTATATATATATTTGATAACAACAATGTATCTACCGACAACGTTTTTAACCAAATAAGTAAGTAAGCACATTCTACTAACTTTAGTAAACTAAATTTAATATTAGGAGAGAACTGGTATTTCTATGTTACTGAAATTTGTAAATAAAAAAATTAAGACATGCTTTGCCAATCTGTACTGGGTGTTCCAATTTGGTTGCAATTGCGGGGTATTTCACTTATTTTTAAAGAGATCCTTGTGGTTTTTGCGAATCTGAGCTATTTTTACATAGGCCTCTTAGTTTCCGAGCTGCAGGGCGATATTGAAAATATTGCATACTCAGGTACACCTTGTATCTCAGAAAACTTGTCAAAAAGGTAAAAAGATTCCAGTTTTTTTCTAAATAATACTGTTTATGAATTGTTGACCAAAGCTTAGTTTTTAAATGGGACACCCTCTATATTTGTCAGGAAATTAATTTGTCTTTTTACAAGCTTCTCAAAAATATGGGTCTATTGTAATAAAAAACAACATAAGTACTAGTTTTTATAATCGTATTAAAAATTTTGCAGTAGGCCATGCAAAACAATACTTGGAAGCTAGTGACAGTTCTCAAATTTGGTTCTATGTCCGGTCATTACTGGTCTTATTTATATACATTTTGTGTTTTACTTTTAAATTTTGCTATTTTTTGGGTTTATTTATTTTTAAGTAATGGTAATGTTGAAGCGACAGTTGGGATGTATTTTAACAGGTAAATAGTTGGGTTTTAGGTAGATTTAAATATAATTGCTTAATTTGTGTTTAGATATCCAAAAAAGAGGCAACCTAATATATCCACTTTTTACTGAATAAAAAGAATTTACTTAATCACGGATCATTTAACAAACCTCTTTTAAAAAAGTATAATAAAGAAAATCGAGAAGTTGAGGAAATCACAGTTTTTGCTAAAACCTTTCTACAAACTCCTGTAGAGCCAGTGAAAAGAGCGTAGGGATTCCAAAAACTAAAGTCCAAAATATTCTAAAAAACACAAATACCACCCATACAAATTTAGGCTTGTTCACTACTTACACCCTGGGGATACTATATGGACAGACGAAGCTCATTTTAGTAATTCTGATATACTTAATAGGCACAATAGCAGATTTTGGTCCTGGGAAATCTAACACAAAATATTTCCCAAAAGAAAGCCGGACAGGTTTAATCTAAATATGTCTTTCTTCATATTAGGAACACAGATGCATTTTTATATATTTGAGGGAAATCTAACAGCCAATCGCTACGTAGAAATTTTAGAGACAGCTATAATACCTGATTTGCTTGATGATGTTCCTTTAGCGCAGCCTTGTCAAATTCAAAGTCACTGGTGGGCCAAAAGCATGAAGACCATCGACTAGGTGGGCCGCAAAACCTTAAGATAAAAGACAAACTACTGAAAATCTTGAGAAAAAGTACTATTATAGGACAAGTCCGTTTATTAAATTTCCAATAAAAAGGACATTACAAAAAACTACAAACATTAAATTCTTTTGCCAGATATTTGACATCTTTTGTCTATTTGTGGCGCGAATATATCGGCGGAAATAACTTTTAAAACTGCGTCCAAGTGTGCGTCCGTCATTCGCGATCTTGCGGGAGATTTGTTTCCTTTCATCAAAGAAAATAGTTGTTCACACTTACAGGGACTTCCAAACATTGACAGGATTTTACAGGCAAATTTTCTCATTTCTTGGTATTGAACAGGCAGGTACTTATAAAATTCGAATGTACTTAACTATTAAATTTCTGTTTTAAATGGGTCTGACACTGAATCTCAATTACTTCCATTTGCAAGTGAGGGGGACCTTTATCAATATCGATAGTGAAAAGACCAGTAATTAAAGAAAAATTGTTTTCTTGGGTCTTAAAATCCTGAAAACGATTCTCAAATTCTGCCAGAAGGATTCTCATTTTCTCTGAATATATTTTGTATGATATTGGGACACTTGTGCTTTCCTGATATGCCTTACAAGTCAGAAAATGTGACAGATTATCCTCTACTCGCTGTTTTCCCACAAAATCATCTTACACTTAAAAGCTTTCACATGATCATGCATATCTGTAATAACTTGACGTGGTCCTCGCAATTTCGTATTTAAGTCCGACAAGTGTTTTGTGATATCTACCATAAATGAAAGATCTTGTAAAAAAGGTTCCATGAAAATGCGTATTTCTTCTTTGAGTTCCCAAAACCGGTCGAGTACCATAGAACACGAAAGCCATCGCACCTCTGCATCATATGGTAAGCTAGTTAACTCACTTTCTAAATCACGTAAAAATGCAGAAAACTGTCGCTGATTAAAGCCTCATGACCTTATGAAGTTTGTAATTTTTTTCACTGATTTTAAAGCACTTTCCAACTTGATCACTTTTGGGCATAAAACTTCTTGGTGGATTATACAATCAATATGATGAAAATCTGGTTTGTCACTGCCCGTTTCTTTGATCTTTGTCTGTAATATTTTAACAAAGCCATTTTTTACTCCAGTCGTTGAAGGAGCTCGGTCTGTTGCAACGGAACACAGTTTTGACAAATCTAAATTGTACTTTTGCAGAAGTCCATTAACCGCATTGAAAATATCCTTCCCAGTTGTTGTATCGTGCAATGGTACTAATCCCAGTAATTTTTCATACACATTGATATCTGTATCAACCACACGAAGAAACACAGACAGTGGCGCCACACCATACACATCCGTACTTTCGTCACCAGCAATAGAAAACGCAATGAAAGAGTCTGATTTTGTTTTTGTCTGATCACTTATATTGGCTGCCAACTCAGTAATTCTTTCAGCGACAGTATTCCCGGACAAGGATATATTTTGAAATGCCTTCACGCTCCCGGGACTTACAATTTCCGCGGCCTTTATAAGGCACTCTTTTATAAATTCACCTTCAACAAATGGTTTTGAGCGTTTCGCGATCAACTCCGACAGTACGTAGCTCGCTTGAAGGACAGATTCACTTTCTTGCTTTGAACGTGTAAACATAAGGTGCTGATCTTTCAACCGTGATTTTAACTTATTTAACTTTTCGTTTCTGACCACGCCTGTATACTTGTCAAACATAGTTTTATGAATATCATAGCGACGTTTTATATTATATAATTTTGGGACACGGACTGTACTGTTACAAATCAACAAATAATTTTTTCTTTCACTTCACAGCAAAAAAATGCTCATCTACAAGTTTCCTCTTACTTCCACTTGGTTTTGAAAACCACATGTTAAAAACTGTATCCGAAATAAATTATAATAAGTACTGTTAAGTGTTGTATCAATAAGTGCGCAACTCAACTCGAAACTCTATCGCAACTGACTCATAACTGACTAAACACTGAACGACTAAATTCAATCGAACACGGCTTATGTACGGATTATGATTTCTCGAGTTCTTTCCAGAATGTTCAGATAGCGTCATCTGTGTTTTTGCGCGATATAATTTCATGGAACAAGCCAGATAATGTTTGGCTTTAGGTTTTAGATTAAGTATGTGTAGTTCATCCTCCTAAACATAGATGGCACTATGTACAATTGTACATTTTATTATATCAATCGTTGTTGCAACGGTTTTCAACTTGTTCGCGGGCCGCATTATTTGGCTGTTTTCAAAACTGATTTGCTGAAATGCTCACTGGGCCGCATGTTTAACATGGCTGCTTTCGCGCATGTTAACATTTTCAACAGGACGCACACAATTCTCAAAGGACGAGGTTATTTTTGTAGAATAATTTTACCAGTCATTGGATCTGACCCAGCGGGACTATAAGATGGCCTTCTAGATTCCCAGACTTGTCGATATTGAATTTCTTTTTATGGGGATATGTGGAGAATAAAAATTACAGACTTCAGTATGATAAAATTGAAGATTTATAAAACGCAATCATCCTGTTGTTTTGTTTAATCCCGAGGTTAATTCCTTAAAATGAATAGGAAAATAAAACATAGTTTGAACAGTTCTTTTGATTTAATTAATTCCTATAGTGCTTATATTACGACTTTCAAAGTTTTTGCTGATAGGCGTATTTGATAATACTTATTTATGAATGTTTTTCCTTTTGTTACATAAATCTAGGTAGGTAGCACTTTTTTGTGCAAAATTATCACTAGATATATTGATGAATAACTAATTATTAAATAATTATGTTGATTTATTGTTAGCATATAGATACTGTTATGACTTTAAATAAAAAGCAGCATTGATTTACATAGCCCACTGCAAAATTTTGAAATCGAATTATGAAAATTAGGATTTTTGTTGTTGTTTTTTCCAAATATCATTTGACCTGTAGTGGTATTACAGTTCTAAAATGCAGCTGCTAAAAGAAAATTTGATATGATTGTATTTTTTAGCTTGTACACTTCATGGACTGCATTTTATACAGAATTTATTTTTAGCGATAAAGTAGGTATTTCTTTTTATCTTTTTAGTGGATTAAATGTAAAATCATATAAAAGAGGAACGTCGAGATCGAAGGACAATGCACACGTTTTATGGGGGAAAATCGTGCGGCGAAATTGCCTGAATTTTTAATAGCCTGTAAAAAGGGTATTCGATCAAAATCCTATGTGGGCTTAACTCTGACCCTTGTTCGCTTCTCCGATGTATAAGGACCCACAAATGATCCTAGTTCACCAATGTTGTCCTGATTAAGTCAAAATAATGAAAAAAAGTTAATAAGGATGTAGCTAACAAAAGAGGAGAGGAGCTTCATTTTTGCGTTGTATTGTCGGGAAATCGTCGTTTTGATGTTCTTTACAACGACCATATGGCTAAAGAGCAAGATAACTGGCTCTGTGTTTCAAAAAATATATATGCTATACTACCTACAGTGAAAATGAATCGAGGAGAGTTTTTGCATTTTATTAGTCAAGAGGCCGGATAAAATAGAATTCAGAACTCGGTCATGCGATACTCAGTGTTACCCCGCGTGAATAAAAAAAAATCGGTAAATTTCTTTTACCCGGAACTCCCCTCGTTATGATTTTTTTCCATTTGTTAGAAATAGTTAAGTGTGACCCAATTTAGTTCTGTACATAGTCATAGTATGTATGTACAGGGTGTCCCATTTTCGTAGGTTTTACGGGGTTTCCAGCTTAAGAGTAGAGATAGAGAGATGCGGTTTTCGCGACACCGTGCTACTTTTCGATGAAACTAAAGAGGCCGCAAACAGATTTGCCCTAACCATTTTAGTTTCCGTGCTACAGGGTGATTTTGAAAATTTGTCATTTTCGGACACCTGTAACTCAGCTATCGTAAAAGATATTTAAAATGTTTCAACTGGTATTTATAGATTTTTTCACGTAGAATTCAGTGGCATACTCAGATTTTTGCTGAGAGTCATAGTTTTTGACATATTGGCATAACCTACTATTTTTTAAATGGGAGACCCTATATATTATTTTTTCATCTTATTCTTCGTGTCGAGAGCCTTTCAAAAACATACCATAAGTCATATTTATTTTCATAAATAACATGAAAAAATGCATTTTTCTTTAAACGGATTTATGGCATAGCAGATCAATCGAAATAAGAGAAGGTGGCTGTGGTAGCCATGGCAACGGCAACAAAAATATGATCAGGCAGCCATTACTGCTGTCATTTTTGGCATTATTGCGTTTAAATTTTTCTTGACGTCTATTATAATTATTGTTTTTAATATGGCTCAGAATCAAAAATTTGAATATTTTGAGAAATATGATATGAACGCGTGTTTTATATTGTCTAATGAAGATGCAGATCAGGCGGCAGAGCTTTATCTGAACAGGTTAGTTCTTTTTTATCTTCCTGCATTTTGACTTTATTGGTTCGCTTTATTTTATCTTAGATATCCCGAGAGAAGACAACCAGAAAAAAGAATTTTTCAAAAAATTAAAAATAATCTTTGCCAATATGGATCTTTTAACAAGCCTCGATCGCGAACTTACAATAAAGACAACGAAGAATCTGAGGTCAACGTTTTAGCCCTCGTTCAGACAGCTCCTGAAACATCTTGCAGGAAAATAGACAAAGAGGCGGGTGTACCGAAAACCAAAGTGCAGAAAATTTTGAAAAAGCACAAATTCAAACCCTATAAATACAAACTTGTGCATCATCTGCATCCTGGTGATGCAGAGCGCAGATTGCAGTTCTGCAATTGGTTTATAAATATGAAGGCAGAAGATATCGATTTTGGCCACCGAAAACGCTTTTGCAGAGTTACAAAGACAGTCATTTACAATAGAAAATGCATTAAAAAGAATTTTTAAAGTTTGTCACACTTGTAGGACACATAATGGTGTACAATTTGAACAATATTTGTAGTTTTAATGAAATTATAATTATTACCTTTTACCTACTTCCTAATTTTTTCTGATGCTGTTACTTTGTTATTTCGTTAATAAATATTTGTTAACTTTTTCCATGGCTCCACAGCCACCTTCTCTTATTTCGATTGATCTGCTATGCCATAAATCCGTTTAAAGAAAAATGCATTTTTTCATGTTATTTATGAAAATAAATATGACTTATGGTATGTTTTTGAAAAGCTCTCGACACGAAGAATAAGATGAAAAAATAATATATAGGGTGTCCCATTTAAAAAATAGTAGGTTATGTTAATATGTCAAAAACTATGACTCTCAGCAAAAATCTGAGTACGCCACTGAATTCTACGTGAAAAAATCTATAAATACCAGTTTAAACATTTTAAATATATTTTACGATAGCTGAGTTACAGGGGGTGTCCGAAAATGACAAATTTTCAAAATCACCCTGTAGCACGGAAACTAAAATGGTTAGGGCAAATCTGTTTGCGGCCTCTTTAGTTTCATCGAAAAGTAGCACGGTGTCGCGAAAACCGCATCTCTCTATCTCTACTCATAAGCTGGAAACCCCGTAAAACCTACGAAAATGGGACACCCTGTATAACATATACTTTCTTTTCAAACATATTTATTGGGCGCTTTTGTTCCATCATATTGGATTCCTACCAATATTTTACCAGTTTCATTCTACCTACGTCACACTGGACTTTAGGGCATAGCTTGAAATATATTGAATAATTCGTTTTACATTGACACATACCGCCATTTTGTTACGTCATGTTGAATTCTGCAAAATTTAAACCCATTGGTTTTTTTCAAAAATTTTATATAACCAACTGTATATTTTTGTCTTATTTAATAAAATTTTACCAGATTTTCAACGTGGGTTTAGAAAAAAATTTAGTACTTCGGTGGCGTTATCTACGGTAATAGATGACGTTTTAAGAGCTTGGGATCAGCAGAAATGTACAGTGCTAGTACTTCTCGATTTTTCTAAAACTTTTGATACCATCAACCAAAAACTTCTTTGTTCCAAATTAAAATATTATAATTTTGATGAGGCATCCCTTAATCTTATTAATTCTTATTGTGAAAACAGGTTTCAAAAGATATATTGTGCAAATAAATTCTCAAAACAAATTTCGATTCTCTCTGGAGTACCTCAAGGATCAATATTGGGCCCTTTACTATTTCTTATTTATACAGCTGACATTCTGAAATCTACAAAATATTGCCAAACACAAGCGTATGCTGATGATACTCAGCTTTACTATTCTTTTAATATTCAGGATTCCCTACAAGCATAGATTTAATTGATTATGATTTAAACAATTTAAAAATAATGTCGTCCGAGCAAAGCTTACAATTGAATCCCACAAAATCTTTAGTTATGTTTTTCGGAAATAAAAATCAGGTAAATACCTTAAAAGAAGGGTTTAATGTTGCTCTGGATGGTACGACACTACCTATAGTTGAGTCAGCAAAGAATCTTGGAATTATCATAGACTCAAATTTGAGATTTAAAGAACATGTTAAAAAACTCATGCAAAAATCATTTTTAGCTTTAAAACTTTTGTACAGTAACAGACACATCCTAAATTTACGCTTACGCAAAAATCTGTGCGAATCCTTAGTTTTATCCAACTTTAATTACTGTGATTTTATTTATGGTAACTGTATTGATATTTTGGATAAAAATAGGATCCAGAAGGTTCAAAATTCCTGTTGCAGGTTCATTTTTGAACTCAGAAAGTTTGACATATATCGCATACATTTGAACAACTTAAATGGTTAAAAATGGACAATCGCAGACTTCATCATATGGCTACTTTTGTATTAAATATTTTAAATAACCCGGATGCATCTATTCAACTAAAAAATAAATTGGTACCTCGTAATAATATTCATGACAGGACTCGTTTTACCAATCATTTAACTATGCCTCACTATCGTTCAGCCATGTTTCAGAGGTCATAAACGTATAATGCCGTTAAAACATATAACTATTTGCAACATAACCTTATCTCACTTAATGTAACTCAGTTCAAAAAACAATTTAAACATTTTTTGTTGACATTTCAAAGTCTTTAGTGTCACAACTTTCTCCATAATTTTGTTATATTTTAAATTATAACTATGCAATTACTTGTGAATTATTTTGGATATATTGATTTTATTTTGTTATATATTTGATTTTCTTTATTTATATACTTATACATTTTCTGCATTACTTTTGAGGTTAAGTAGAGTAGCCGACTTGTGCTAGACTTCACCTCATTGTGGTGCCATTTTTTTTGAGTATTATTATGCTGTCTATGTAAATATGCATTTCTGTAATATAAAGGCGATTATTTATTTATTTATCTTATTTATTTTCATTGAACAACATTTTTTTACGTTCATTTTTTAAAAGTTTTATTTGGCCGCCATTTGTTTCGTCATCTTAGACTCGTACCACAACATTCACAATTTATCTCTATATCACACTTAATTCTTGCACAAATTGAAATTAATTTAATAAAAAATATTTTAATTTTTTTATTTTTTATATATTTTATTAGGCCGCTTTTTGTTTTGCTATCGTGAATTCATATCAAAATATTACCAGTTCATTCTTATGTAACACTTGATATTTGTGCAAAATTTGAGGCAAACTGAATAATTCGTTTTCTTAGTAATAATTTTTTTAACTTTCTGAATGATTTTCGTTATCCATCCTCTTGTTATGGTAGAGTGGTGTATTATTTGGAGTTAGGATCCAGTAAAAAAAACAAGTCTTTTTAAAATTGTCGACGTTTCGCAACTTCATGCATCCTCAGGACACCCATATAGATTAATTCTATCTCCTGCGTGAAAACAATATTATCGGTCTTTACCTACTCCGTTGATCCGCAGATATTTCCCATATATTAACTTTCTAAATGGTTTTCGTTACGATCCTCTTGTTGTTATGTTGAAGTGGTGTATTATTTGGGATTAGGATCCAGTAAAAAAAATAAAAAATATTTCGCAATTTAATTGCTACATCCTCAGGACACATATAGATTTTATACCTTGCATGAAACCCATATTATCATTGTTTACCAACTCCGTTGGTATACGCAGATATTTCCTAACTCCAAATAATACACTCTAACATAACAACAAGAAGGTCCTTAATGAAAACTAGTAATGCCGCCGGATCCACTTTTTGAAAATACCGGATACCAACATTTCCGACCGAATCTTAAACGCATTAAAAATATTCATAGTTTTTTTCGTTATTTCTGCATACAGTGAAATACTTTTTTCACAAGCAGGCGATGTATATGAGAAAAAAATCAGACTGCTGGTAATCTATATCTTGATCAGATGTATCCTCAAGAGTGCTCACATTCACCTCTATAACCTTATTTTCTTCCAAATCACTAAGACCGTCACTGAAAATCTGTTCTAGATTATCTTGCTCTAACCAATCACTTTCGTTATCACTATCAGAACTCTCAATATTTCCCCCTTTATTCATTATTGTTTTCTATTTCAATTTCGTGCTTTAAGTCAGTCAAGGGCCGTTTTCGTGGATCCATTTGTCTACAAATATAATCTATCAATGTATGAAAAGAAAGTATAAACATCAGTCTTTCGTACTAAACTAGTATCACTACTTATTTTAAAAAGTTTACTTTAATACTAATCATTCGTCAAATTTTACGACGATCGCACCATAACTCCGCGAAGGAAAGACCTACAACGATGTGGACAGAGATGCCTCTAACACAACACTAACTAGGAAGGTACTTAGACGTAGAGCCCATTTAAGCAACCACATCAACACGAAACCGACGGAAGAAAGCGGCCGTATTGGATTTTTACTAAAATATTATCAGGTCATCTTCATAAGATCTTTAATTGTTGACTAAAATTTGAAGTCAATCGGGTAAGCAGTTTGCTAGCTACGCCGCGAGCAGTCAGACAGACAGGCGGACTGGCGGAATTGAGAAAACATGTTTTTTGTCGTCTAGGGACCTTGAAAAGTGCATTCTGAAAAAATCTCGGAGGGTGATTTTTTCACGATTACAATTTACGAGCGAAGTAATAAAACAATTTATGTTAACTGTTGTGTCCGAATCTGTTTGGTTGTGTGCAGGTTGGTAATCACATAGATCAGGGGTGCTCAATCGATCGCGAGTGCTTTTTGAGTAGATCTCGAGAAGAAAAATTTTTTTAATAAGTAGGTACTTAACTAAACTACAAAAATTTATTACGTAATAAAATAACTCTCTGCTAGCGGCAGAGGCGGCTTTTTCAAAAGAACGCGCGGTACTTGTAAAAGAAAAGGTGCGTTTTTTATTCTTGTCGCTTTTCTAGAAATTTCGGGAGGCGCGTTTGACGGGAACATTCGAGACTTTCGTTCACGGCGATATAAATATTGCACTTGCAAGAATTGGAGTCATTCTGAATTGCAACTTGAAGGCAATACTACGTCGATACAAAGTTTATTATTAAATAGAAAAAAATGAGTGCAGCGAAGAAATCTAAAACGTATAATTTTAATAACGATTGGGAGGAAGAATTTTTGTTTCGTATGGTGAAGGATAAGTGCATTTGTCTTATTTTTTGTGCGTCAGTTGCAATACCTAAGCGTGGTAACTTAGAGAGGCATCATAAAACGGTTCATAAAAGCTATGAAAAGGATTCTCCGAGTGAATTAAGAAAACGGAAAGTACGTGATTTGATATCTTGTTTGAAAAAACAACAAACCATGTTCACAAGACCAGCCAAACAATCAAAAGCTGCTACGATCGCGTCATTTAAAATATCTCATATATTGGCGAAACACAAGAAACCATTCGAAGATGGACCGGGTGTCAAGGAAGCATTTATTGAAGCGGGTGAGACTTTATTTGGAGATTTTAAAAATAAAACAGAAATCATGTCTGCTATTAGAGAACTTCAGTTATCTCGTCCGACTGTCACAAGGCGTATTGAAGTCATGAGTCAGGACATGGCAGATAAACTAAAAAATGATATCATGGAATGTACATACTTTTTTTACAGTTCGACGAATCCACCGATATGACAGATACTGCCCAGCGGTCTATTTTTATTCGGATGGTATTCAACGACATGTTGGCTAAGGAAGAATTTTTGACAATCATTCCTCTGAAGGGGAAGACCCGTGGCGATGATATATATGACGTTTTCTTCAATTTTGTAAAAAACTACGAGCTACCAATATATAAATTAGTGTGCATTACAACCGATGGAGCACCAGCAATGACTGTAAACAAAAACGGTTTTGTGGCATTGTGTCGAGCTAATGAAGATTTCCCTTCATTTTTTTCAATCCATTGCATTATACATCAACAAGTTTTGTGTTCAAAAGTTTTAAACGCGGAGGAAATTATGGGCATTGCAACAAAAATTGTGAATTCCATCCGTGCACGTAGCTTGCAACGGCGGCTCTTTAAGTTGCAGTTGGAAGAAAGGGAGTCAGCTGAATACACTGATTTAGTTCTTCACACGGACGTCAGGTGGTTGAGTCGCGGAAAATTCCTAGAAGGGTTTCAACAATTATTCCCCGAAATAACAGCTTTTCTAGACGAAAGAGGTGATGACACTCAAATGTTGAAAAACGAAAAATGGCTGACTGATTTGGCATCTTTGACTGATATCACAATGCACTTAAACACCATTAACTTGGAGCTTCAAGGTAAAAGAAAAACTGTTATTGAGATTATTAGCGCAGTAAACGCATTCAAAAGTAAATTGCAACTTATGATAGATCAACTGAAAAGAAAGGATCTGAAACATTTTCCGTCTTTGAAAGCAAGGATTCCTCAGTTGAATTATGATACGTATGAGGCTGAATTATCAAATATTTTGGGACAATTCGAAATGCGTTTTTATGATTGTAGTAAATTGGCAAATGTAGCATCATTTATGAGTTATCCTTTTTCATGTAAAAACATTGAGGAATTAGCTACTGAAATAGCAAGTCAGTTTAATATGAACTCATGTTCTGTTGAAAATGAGTTGGTGCAGATTATATCAGATATACATCTCAAAGCTACAGCATCTGATACAAATTTCTGGTGTTTTATATCTGAAAATAAATATCCGAATCTAAGGCAAATCGCCCTTCAACTGACAGTAATGTTTGGGTCAACTTACTTGTGCGAGTCTGCATTTTCTGAAAAGAAGATAATTAAGTCAAAATATCGCAATCGATTAACTGACGATCATATGTCATCATGCTTGCGATTAGCACTCAGTGGTTACGTACCATCTTATGAAAAGTATGCTGAGGACATGCAGTGCCACGCTTCAACATCCAAAGTCACTCCTTAGTTAAGTGTAACACCATATATAACTCTTTTGTTTTGTAACAAGCAATAAACTCGCAATTTTGAATAACTATGAGTTTTTTTATTGATATTGTAGAGAAGAACCTAACTAAACCTAACCCAAACCTTGAATAAATTAATGTATATTGTGCGGATAGCTAATACCTATATATGCTACGGTACATCCTACCTAGGTAGGTAGATAGGTAGGGTGTATGTATCGTGTATGTATGACAACCCTGCATCACACATACTTGCAGCCTCTCAGAGTCGATCGTAAGTAGTCTAAAAATATTGAGGGAGATTGCCAGCAGTTTAAGTTGACATAGACGTTTAAAAATATATTATAAGGCAAGATAGATGGTTCCTCGAAGTTCTAAGAATATTTTATATTTTCAATTTGCGCTCTGCTATTTAGCAATTTTATTTTTATCTATACATTTATAGGTTTTTAAATTGAAATCGAGGTTGAAATATTCCGTAATATAAATCTTTCTAAAACGATTTACAAAGCTCCCAAAGAAGTGATTTGTAAATATACACACCACCAAGTCTTGACGTGGTGCTATTTTTTATTTTATAGTTTGCATATGTAATTAAAAAAAAATGTTGCGTCGAATGTCGGCGGAGTTTCAAGCGTAATATTTTAAAATTGTTTCTGTTTTTAGTCGTTAATTCTCTTACATTTTTATTTGAAGTATAAAAATATATTGTATGTATAGCCGAACAGCGGTTATAATAATAAATAAAACAATTTCACATTCTAGCCTTAAATGATTTGCATATTTAATCCATTTCGACACTTATGTCGCCTGTATTTGTTTTCATTATTAATTAAATCAGTTTTATCGTTAGCGGTTCCCTTTGAGAACCATTCGCTATCACGCAAGAAAAACAAATTAAATTATTTTAATTGCACTTATATCACCAACAGAGTTCAAATGGCAAATACAAATAAGTTACGGGTGTTCTTTTTGTCATTATAGTGACGCAGTTACCATTAAAATATAATTTAGGATAATTATTTTAAAAATCAGATTTCTTGCAATTTTAAAATTGGCAAAATCTAATAAACATGCAACTTATATAGAACAGAAGCTCCCACGGTTTTGGTTGTTGGAGGTCTTGTTTGCTCTGTACAGGTGTCTTGTATACTTTTTATTTCAAATCAGCCTACAAGTAAAAATCAAGTGGCGTGAGATCGGGTCATCTGGCAGGCTAATTTCACGGTCTAAACGTGTAAACCAACAATTGTCGAACATTCCGAATAAGTATGTTGTTACTGCTCTAGTGCAATGGGACGGTGCTTCATCCAGTTGAATCCAATATGAACGAAGCTCACTGACATCTAGGTTTACTCTGTACCGGTGCCTTATCCAGTTAAAACCAACAGGTACGAAAATCTTCTAATGGCAGATTGCCCCCTTCGAAAATGCCAAATGTGATTTTGGCGAAACGTCAGCAAAACTGTTCTTTTCAGAACGACAGTAGTGAACGGATGTACACCCGGAATGAAAACACATTGTATTTTTCCATCCGTGAAGGAGTAAAAATCAACACTATACACCTGTACGGGGAGGAGATTTTCAAGACAATCAAGATGTATGAGAGACTGAGAGGTAGGAAAACTAATCTTTTATGTGATCTAACCTTTCAAATTAAGTGTCGTGACAGCGATTTACTTCCTACTTTTACACGGTTGTCTTATCATACTAAAACTAGAAAAACTAGCACCATACTTCAAAATGCTAGTAAGGCGTTATTAAAAGAACAAATCCATCAAACTAGAAAACAACTAGCCGAGACGAGAAAGAACTTTTAAAGTTACACCTTAAACTAAGTAACATCATTCATCCTTTATTGTGGAATCGCATAGAAACTTTGGCTTTTTGGCCAACAGAAACAAATAAGAATATTAAGACAGATAAAATTTCGAAAAAGTATGACAATCTCTTAAGAAAGTCGAGCCAGCCACAAAGATCATCAGTAGACGTCGATAAATTAGTACATAATATATCATCCTACAGTCTCTCAGAAAGTAAAAAATCCGTACTGAGTAAGGGTTTTAATTTTGGGATATCTCCTAAGGAAATCCCTAAAGAAGAAATAATAGCTGGATTGGAAGCTCTCCTTGACTCCTCTGAAGAAACAAAAGTAGAGGAGATTCGACAAGAGGTGGCAAGCATTTTAAGATCAAGCAAAACACCAAAACAAAACCTAAATGCCACTAAACAGAGGGCCCTAATAAACCTTCGAAAAAAATAAAGACATCACAATCCTTCCAGCAGATAAAGGAAACGCAACTGTGGTTATGAATACTCAAGATTACGTACAAAAAATGCAGGATATCCTACAAGACAATTGTTATAGGCCTGTTCCAAGGGACCCGACAACGTACCTAGAAAAAACAACTAAAAATAAAATAAAAAGTTCACCAATAAACCCCGAAATTCAACAAAAAATCATACCACGGGAAAAGTCGAGCAGATGTCCTAAACTCTATGGTTTACCAAAAATACACAAACCAGGGGCGTCTATCAGACGTATTGTTAGCGCTGTTAATTCGCCGTTACAAAAACTGGAGAAATACCTTTCTGAAATTATGCAACCAACTGTAGAAAAAGCTGATTCATTCGTAAAAAACTCGGAACATTTCACTCGAATTATACGAGATATCGTCCTTGAAAAAAACGATATCATAGCAAGCCTAGATGTCAAATCGTTATATCCCAGTATTCCCATCGACGAAGCATTGGACAAGATTGCTATGAACGAGGATTTCCAGGCACATATAATAGAACTCTCGGAGCATTGCCTCAAAAATACTTATTTTTATTTCAGCGGGCAAATGTATAAACAAATGGATGGTGCTCCAATGGGGTCCTCGCTATCACCGGTAGTCGCGAATTTATTTATGATATTCTTCGAGAAAGAAGCTCTTGAGAAAGCAAGTTTAAAACCCAAATTATGGATTCGTTATGTGGATGACATATTTATTATATGGCAACATGGTCATGCAGAACTCGAAAAATGTCTGACTCACGTAAATTCAATCCACCCCCGAATACAATTTACTCTAGAGTTAGAGGAAAACAACAAACTACCATTTTTAGATGTTTTGGTCACAAAACTACATAACGGACATTTCGAATACACCGTGTATAGAAAACCAACACATACAGACAGATATTTAAATGCAAAATCACATCATCACCCAGCACAAATTCAAGCTGTGGCAAATACTCTAATATCTAGATTCGTGCGACTAACTGAAACACAGACGAGACAAAACGAACTTAAGGTAATATCTAGTGCTTTAAAGAAAAATGGCTACACAAATCGCACCATAGAGAAAGCTATTAATGCACAGGTTTCCCGAACAACGAACAACAAAAAATATGAACCGGGAAAGCAACGAGTAGTCTTACCATATGTAAAAGGTACAACAGACAGAATCGGAAGAATTCTGAGGAAACACAACATACAAACAATACACAAGCCACAAACAACTATAGGTAAACTACTCGGAAACCCGAAAGATAAAATCAAACTGGAAAACCACGGAGTGTACAGTATTCCGTGCCAGGACTGTGAAAAGTTGTACGTAGGGCATACTAACAGGCGAATATCAGCAAGAGTGGAAGAGCATAAACTCAGCATCAGAAATAAACAAACAACCTCAGCTTTATTCCTACATCATCAGAAAACCGGCCATAAAATAAATTTCGATGGGTGTAGGGAGATTGCCAATATAGAACATTATAAGACCAGAATAATCCGAGAAGCCATAGAAATTGAAAAGCAAGGTGATTTAAATAAAATGGACGAATCATTAAATATACCAACAGTATGGAAGACAATAATCGACAAATCTAAAATCGCAAAAACTCAAGCGCAATTAGCGCAACAACACCAGCACCATCCGGAAAACATAAATAACGACCAACGCCTGCGCAGATATAACCTTCGGCCCCGAGTGGGGGTATAAAAGGAAGCGTCGCAGTCACCAACACTTCAGTCTCTATTCGGACGCGAGAAAGAAAGCTTCGAAAATGCCAAATGTTATTTTTGGCGAAACGTAAGCAAAACTGTTCTTTTCAGAACGACAGTAGTGAACGGATGTACACCCGGAATGAAAACACATTGTATTTTTTCATCCGTGAACGAGTAAAAATCAACATATATATATATATATATATATATATATATTTAAATATATAAAATGTAGCATGGAGGAATTTTTTTGCTTGGTTTCGAGTTGTTATACCTGCGCAGCTAGGACAAAAACAGTAAGCAGGTGAAAAGTTCCATTATATATTCCATATTATACGTAATTATATAAAAGTAATAAATGTTAGTAGTGTCAAACACGACTACTACCTTCGGTATATGGAGGATTCAAAGTAGTTCTATTTTTCTCGCTTCATATAGTGTCGCTTATTTGAGTATATTTTCTGATTTCTTTACCTATAATTTATATACTAGTTCTAAACTGTCTAGGTTTTTTAAAATAATTTATACATATGTAATAAACAACTTGAAGATATATTTAACATGCCGTTAACGGTAACGTATCGTTATTTCTACAACTCCCCGTTTACAAAAATAAAGCCCACCAAAGTGTTCGTAGGTGGACTTATGAATGAGCTCGAGTACAACTGTCTGGTTTAGATGAGATACGTGGGGATGTTATTTTATATATGTATGCTATCATTATTTACATAATGTTTTATGTTAGGTGCATTTGATAAATGCTGTTTAAATCATAACATGCCTGCGAAGAATTGTTTTAAAACAAAAACAGGAACATTTAAATACGTTTTTAAAGTTCATAAAAGGAAGTTGGTCAAACAAAACCGATAAATATTCTTAATTAATCTCTTGCTCCTGAAAACACCTAAATCATACCAATCACTTATAAGCAAAGCTGAATTGGGCTTGATTATTTAATGCGAAAATTAAACTTATGTATTTTCTCCGAAGTTACTTAGAATTTCCACTATTTAGTGGAAGTTTTAAGTAAAAATTGTTATTTTTTACTTAGTGCCATCTTAGTATCACCAAGTATCGGCCGAATCAATCCAGTTTCTAGAAACATTCTATTACTCGAATAAAAAATAAATCTTTGAGATGATTTTTCGTTTTCAGATGAATAAATTAAGTGATACGACTGATGGTCAAGATGGAGGAGAATCAGATCCAGAAGATCCGGAACAACTTCTAAACGAATTACTGGGAGAACTCGATAGCTTTACAGGGGTAAGTAAGCGAGAAAGTAATATTCCTGGAGCTGATTATTAATATATTCCCGACATACAATTTTGTATGTCGCTATAAAATCCGCTAATAAAAGTTAAACCGACATCAAAAAAATGCATTAAAAAGTGGAAAAATCTTGTGAAAAATAATATTTTACTTCACCTGGAATATTTGACTGCGGAAAGTCAGCTCTAATCTTATTCTTAATTCCTTAATATTCACTTTTGGTGCATTTTTTGAAGTCGGTTTTATTTTTGTACAAAAATTATTTCATCTTTTTTAGTTCTATTTGTACGGGTATTATTGTAGATGTCAAGTACCACATACCCTTTTCTTCCTGACACAATGGTGAACGCATTATATATAACATCGAGTTGACAATTCAAAATGGCGTCACACCGCCATTTTTAACATTTTAACACATGCTTGCCACTCCGCTAACACCATGAATTTTCCCTGAAAATATTATCCAAATTGGTCAAACTATCGCGGAGTAATCGATGTACATAATATATAAAAAAAAATTAAAAATACATAGGATCGAATTAATAACGTCTTCATTTTTTTAAGTTTGTTAAAAAAATCGCTCTTGACTCAAGGCAACAGAAAAAATAAAGAGCTGCACATTATATTACTGCTAATTAGACAAGATTTTGCCAACAGGCAAACATATTTGGGGGGAGGTTATGGCATAGAGAAACAAAGATTAAATAAATAATTTAAGGCGCTATCTCGCTTCTGTCGGAAAGCCAATGCAGTTTCCTCCTGTGTGAAAGAATATTCCATACCTGAAGTGAACAACTTCCATATTTGTTTAAAAAAAAGTCCCATAAAAAGTAAATTTTTCTTAATAAATATAGAACTTTTATTTTTCTTTTACTAAAAACAAATTTTACTACTGCAAACCTCAAAAATACCTAAGTATCGACTCGTCCTTAACGTATCTGAAAGGTAAATCCAAAAATAAGACTTAAGATGAATAAGAGGGCAACGTTGCGTTGTGACTCTATAATAACTGAAACGGCCCCGTTGATCTACAAAAGTGAGACAAATATATTTTATGCAACCCGCCGTCTTTGGGGATATCCGTCTATTTCTTTCTTATTGGATTAAAAGGGAATAAGGGTATAAGTGTATCTAAAGTAAATTGAGACAACATAAAAACTAGATAACCATCAACAGCCGGCGATTTCTTTGTTGGACGGCGTCATAGAAATTTAAACTTACTTTTTTAAACCGATTACTTGAATAAAAATAAATTTATTTGATATACGTGGTGTAGTAAATTGAGCGTACCCCAAATACACTTTACAAGATTTTATAAAATTTTATTTTTAATCTCGTAAAAGGGAAGCATTTTGTAATTGTGAAAAATCGCCCTCCCAGGTTTTTACAAATCTTCACTTTTTTGAGTCACTAGTCTGTACATTTTTAGATTTACTTCTATCAAATCATATTATATTTACATGTTTTCTTAATTAGTAAAGAAAAGAAACTATGCTAGCGTAAAGCGAGGGTGGTTAAGTGTTTTTACCGTTTTTAATACCATATTCAAAATGGCGTACATTTTTCAAGGCTTGCGTTGCTTCTCTTGGGTCTGCTACAATTAGTGTATTATGACTACTCTCACCAGCAACCGGTCGTTACACACGCTATTCTATTATCGCACCGGACAGACAAAAATAATAGAAAATCGAAACGTTTTCACACAGAGCCAGATGAATTCAGCAGATCCCCGAACAACAGACAATTTTGCTCACAACGGGACTATCTTAATCCTCTCCTAAAGAATGGAAAGACAAGACGGCGAATATCAAAAGACTGTGGCCCTCTACTCACTATTCGATTCGATTCGTCGGTTCGATTCGTTCATTCGATTCCCTCATTCGATTCGATAAAACAACGAATGAATGCATATTTCTGTTAAAAATGAAACAAGATGGATGGTTTCTCAACAAGACTAACTTTATTATTTAACGCATTTACAAGAAATATGTACAAGTGGCAAAAACACGTGGCCCCTTAAATTCAAAGGGACCTTTCGACAAAAGTGGCGTGCCAACAGTTATATTTTGATACAAATTACACTCCCACTGCACAAAATATCACTGTAAATTAATTAAACCTAATTTATTTACAAATCTGTTATGCTTTTCTGAACTAAGTCCTTTAGTTAAGATATCAGCAGGCATGTCAGCTATCCGTAAATACTCTATTCTTACTAAATTATCTAAATAATATATATCAAACTACACATTTACTTGCACCCGTTAAGACATAAGATTTTTTAAGTATATGGCTCCTTTAGCAGCTTCAGAGAGAGCCATATCAGCTAGTTAATACTCCAAATGAATCACTTCCGCATTATCAAAGTCAAACACCTTAATACGCGTTTTGCCTGCTTCCTGACTCTCGTTATAACAGATATTAAATTGACTTAAATAATTAACTGCATATGAAATATCAGGCCTAGTTAATACAGACAAATGCATCAAAGTACCTAAAAGTTGCTGATACGGCAACTCTTTTTTGCAAGTATCTGTTTATCTGACAAGATTAACATTTGTCTCTATGAGAGTAGCCACAATATTACAATAAATCATATTAAATGTCCTTAATACCTGATCAATGTATTTTTCTTGATCTAAAGTAATACAATTATTAATTTTATCAACTGTCACTCTTATACCAAGACAATTTTTAATCTGTCCCAAATACTTAATTTTAAAAGCTTGCCCTAATTTATATTTTACATTTTCTTCTTCGGCCACGTCATTCGAGAATATAAAGAAATCATCAACATAAACCCTTACAATGGTTAAAAACTTTCATTCTGCTTTGTATACAAACACGGCTCAAATTTAGATTTATTAAACCACAAATTTACTAAGAAATCATCGACCCTTCTATACCATGCTCTTGATGACTGTTTCAACCCATAAATCGCCCTCTTGAGTTTCAAAACTTTTTTCGCACCCATCTGTTTTATACCATTCAGGCAGTCATAAAAACATCTTCTTTTAGATAACCATTCAAAAAAGAGGTTGTTACATCTAAATGAGATATGTTTAAATCTAGTTTTACAGACAAGGCCATTAACAATCGCAAAGTACAGTGATGTACAACAGGGAAAAAAGTTTCATTAAAATCAATACCTGGCTTTTGCGTAAATCCTTTAGCAGCCAACCTAGCTCGATATCACACTTTGTTTTCACTATCACTTTTCCGCTTAAACACCCACTTACACTGCATTACAGTCTTTCTTTCAGGAATGTCCACTAACTCCCAGGCCTCATTTTCTTCGAAAGAGTTCAGCTCCATAACTTTTCTCCAGCTTTCCTTGTCTGACCTCGACAGAGCTATCTCCACTGATGTTCATTGTCCAGATCCTCAACTTCCAGACAAAGTACGTAACACTTATCTCAAAAACTTGAGGTTTTGGTGTTCTTTCAGACCTTCTCAGTGGCAAAGGTTCCTGGTATTCTTCGCTGTCATAACTCTCAGAGTTCTGCCAAAAATCTCCTGGGCTGTCACTAAACGTTTCGACTCCCTCTGCTTCGACTGTCTCAGCTCTCTGAAACTGTCACCTCGAGGTTATTTGACTCACTGTTCAATAAAATATCTACTCCGTCGTCAAGATCTTCCATGATGGTAACATCTCTGCTGGTTGTGATCGTATTCTTTACTGGATCAGATACTCTATATCCTTTTGTAAATTCATCATAACCAACTAAAATACATTTTATTGACTTTTTATCCCATTTTAATCTCTTTTCTTTGGGAACATGTGCCGTGACAGGACTTCCAAAAATTCGTAAATTACTTACATCCGGTCTCTTGCCACTCCATAATTCGTAAGGTGTCATCTGCAGCCCTGCTGCTAAACATCTATTACGCAAATAGACGGTTGTGTTTACCGCCTCGGCCCAAAAACGCTTTTCTACGCCTCCATCGAACAATAAACATTTCGCTTTTCCAACAATTGTTCGATCTGTCCTTTCACAGACGCCATTTTGTTTCGGTGTGTATGAATTCGTTTTCTGGTGAATGATATCACTATTTTTAAGAAAACGCTCAAACTCTCTGGAACAAAATTCACCATCATTGTCAGATCTGGGCACCTTAATCTTCTGCTTCGTTTGGTTTTCAGTCATACTTTTAAATTGCTTAAAGCAGCCAAACACCTCGTCTTTAGTCTTGATGAAGTAAACAAATGCCATTTTACTGAAATCACATTCAAAGACTATAAAATATTTCGAACCTCCCAAAGATTCCGTCTCCATTGGTTCGCAAACATCGTTATGTACAAGCTCCAACAATTTCTTTGTTCTAGAACCCTATGCTTGAAAGGTAATCTAGTCTGCTTACCTTCACAGCATCCTTTGCAATTTTTTATCCCTAACTGCACTTGTTCTTTAAAACAAAGCCCGTTCACAAAACCATTCTGCATTTTATTTAAATAATAACTATTTATGTGCCCGAATCTACGATGCCAAACTTCTCCTGAAACAATTGTTTGTGTCAATAAACAATTTTTAGACTTAAAAATGTTTAATTTATACATCCCATCAACTAGATCAGCTGTGGCTACTGGTTCCTTCTGCTTATGAAAAGCTGTACAACAATTATCCTTAAAACTAACGGAATTTCCATTTTTTATAAGCTGGCTTACTGACAATAAATTTGTCGTCAAATCAGGAACATATAAAACATTATTTACAGGTATATTGTATTTACAATTTCCCACTATGGTTGTAATCACCTGAACATTTCGCAGGAACCCTTGTTTGACTGGTTAAAACAATTTCTGAAACTTGTGCAGGAGTCTCGTTCCTAATCCAATCCTGTCTAGCAGTAAGGTGAACACTAGCATCGGAGTCTATGTACCAGTCCGATTTACTAAAGGTACCACTCAGAAATATTGCACTAAATGCATTAGAGGTCTTTTCAACGGCGGCGGCGGCACCGGCGGAGGCGGCGTTGTGACATTTATTCTGATAATGCCCAAACTGTCTGCACTTAAAACATTTTATTCCCTTTCTATCTCCCGATTTCTGAGAATACTTGCGGTTTACATTTGGTTTACTAGCGCCGAACGCACTTGTACTATCACCACTGTCAAATTTCATATCCAGTAACTCGGTTTTAATTGAGTCTGTTGTTACCGCGATACCAGAATTTTCAATTGCCATTATCATTGGAGAGAATTTATCCGGTAATCTTGCTAGTAATAACGAACCAACCCATTGGTCATCAATTTTAAAACATGTGCCACGCAATCTCTGACTTGTCTCCACAATTTGATTGACATAACTTGCCATCGAATCACAATTCTCCAAGCGTGTAGAAATCAAGGTTCTTAACAAAGCAATTCTCCTGGCAAACCCTTTGTTGTCAAAGAGCGACTTTATTTTTTCCCATAACTCGACGGTTGTCGTCGCCTCCTTAATATGAACATACAAGGATGCGTCAGTGGTTAAAATTGAGTTTGCCTTTGCTTTGGCGTCATCTGCGTTCACAACTTCTGATATGCATTTGGATAACCCCTCCAAAACCAGAAAATTTTTCACTGCAAACGCCCAATCATCATAGTTTTCCCGCCCTTTTAGCTTAGGAACATTAACTATGAAATTTCCAGCCATTGTGTTATGTTACACTTAACACTACGAAATCAACCGAACTTTTCGCGACTTTTCTGATATACTGATGCAAGAACCTTGGTATCTTTTACATTAATCATGTGTCCTGTCGCGTGCTGGTGTTCAGCGGCAGCGAATTGAACAATTTCTTTCTAATTTATACATCTATCATGTTCTTTAAGTCTCGTAGAGACAGACCGTCCAGTATCACCTATACACTTTACCGCAGGGACAATACATTTTATAAACTCCTTTTGAGAGCAATTAAATTACATCTTTTGGTTTCCTTAAGCATTGCCCAATCTTTTTGTGTGTATTAAAGATTGTACGAATGTAGGATCTTCGCAGAATTCTTGCAATTCTATCTGTGGTGAATAAAAGGTAAACCTGCACTACTAAAAGGTTGGGTATCCAATAGTGATTTAGGTCTGGAATTATTGTAAGACCTAATCGAACGCCTAATATCTTCATTGAAATATTCGTCTGATTTTAAAGCTTCAGTCAGTTTGTCTGTTTTTTCCGGAATTGAATTTGTATCACATATTGACAAAGCCGTATAGACTAGTGAATTGATAACTGATTTTGAGATGTATCATGGTGAGAACTAAAATTTAAATATCTATTCATATGTATCGGTGTCATGTAAACAGTATGACCTAGGTTGCCGTTGTCTTTCTTTTATACTAACATATCAAGGAAGGGAGTGGTATCATCTGACTCAATTTCTTTAGTGAATTTTATCCTAAAATGTTGTTGGTTTAGATGATCTAAAAATATAGTTAAATTTTCTTCTCTATGAGAATACAAAAGTATCATTTGCATATCTAAACCAACATTTAGGTTGTGAAGGAGCAGCGCTTAAAGCAAATTTCCTCGAAAGTCTCTACAAAGATGTTAGCTACCACAGCACTTTAAGCATTCTATTATCAATTTAATTAAGATTGGATGGAGGTTTTTATGTTGAAATATGTCAGAAATTATCGAAATTGAATTGTCAATAGGCACATTTGTGTACAAGGATTCAACATTAAAACTGACTATAATATCACCGGGATCTGAAGTAAAATTTTTAAGCTTTCTACGAAATGTTTAGAGTTTTTGATATAAGAATTAGATCGTTCTGAAAGGGGTTTAGGATATTGGCTAAATATATATATATATATATATATATATATATATATACCTATATATATATATATATATTTTTAGTTCTAGTAAATCGTTTTAACTATTTTTTACCCTGTACATTTAATAAATCGAAATTGGTAAAATCATAATATTAAATCTTGATTATAATAATAATAATAAATCGGCTTTTATTTGTGACATAAATACACACAGTATAAAAAAAAGAAGAAAAAAGAAATCTAAAATAAAACCGATAACGGGTATAAGGTAAAACAAAAAATATATTATTATTTTCTTAATATATTATATGTATTCCTAACATCTATTTTTATTTATTAACTACATGACTTCACTTACAAACATAATCTGTATTATCACTAGACTTAATATATAATGACGTTGCAAAATCCGCTCAATAAATAAAAAACGAATGCATTGTCATCTTCCCTGTCTGTTTTATTAATAAAACAGATGCCTTCGGCGAGCCCTTTCTGAATTTAAAATCAAACAGGGGTAATTAAAAGCAAAATGAAAAAGTTCAGAATGAAGCACTTTTTTGACGCCGAATAATGGTCTTTAATTTAGCCGGAGAAGTTTTTTCATTATGGATGAGTTCGATATATTTTTTGCCCGATCTGGTCGAAAAAGCAATAAGAGAATGCTGATTTTTTATTCCCTCTTTTAATTGATGTAAAATGGGATCAAAAAATAAGTCTTGATGAGTTGATTCTGATTTATACTGTTTTTTTTTCTATAAAAAGGATATTCCAGTTTTTTTGGAGTCCACATATCTTCGTAATTACCTCAATTTATAATAGGATAACTAGTTGAATGCACTATTTATTTTAAAACTTTCATGAATTCTGTTTTCAGGATATTGAAGAAATGCTGTTTTTTTTTCGCCTTTATTCGTGATTTAAAGACGACTTAAAGTTTTTTGAGGGAGTAAATTAAAAGAGAAAAAACAGGTTTACTCAGATTTCGATTTTTAAATTATCAAAGTTTCAAATAGTTACCCTTTGTTAATATCCTGTTAAGAATTATTCATATTTAAAGTGTAGCAACAGTTTTTTATCAAACAGTGACAAATTTTTTATTTTGCCAACCGTTGGGCTATTTTCCAACATTTTATGTCTGTCTATTTGTCCATCTCTATGTCTGAAGTATCTAGATCAAATCTCGTATAGTCCGTTTCAAATTAATGCACATCGACTTGAAACCAAAAAATATGGCTTGTTCCTTCTGGTTCGTTGTTATCTTTAAGTACCTCATTAGCATGATTTGTTCACTCACCAACCCGACGGCCCTAGTATTACTTTAAATAGGTAGGTATTTTAAATAAGTTAAATTCCTTTATGCCATCATAAATCAACTTAACTTAGTAAATGCAATGTTTCATAAGTGATCGTTTTTCTGGAAAACGAGTCAATTTTTGGAAATTGATAGGGAGAATCTTTTATCTTTAAAAATGTCTGAGCGACAAAAGAAAAATGTTTTTAATGAAATATCTTTACGCAGGTAAAAATTGTGTAGTAAAGAAATTCAAAAAATGAGTTCGTTCTCGACCCCCCCCCCCCCCATTCCGCTACCTTTGACTCTTAACATTTTCCTAAGTAACTTAAGCTATTACATTAATCACCCAGTTATTATGAAGTTACGTCAAACGATACCAAAATTAATTGGAAAACTTGTTTTCCAGATCCCTATTTTAAGAACGAATATCTCAGTTGGTGAGCAGTTTAGGGGAAAATTTTGTAGGACAAACTAACATTATTTTTGCTTGTTCTGTTAAAAAGACACCATACATATTTTTATACAAAATATATACTAAAAATTAAATTAAATATAAAAAAATTCATTCAAACCTGTTCAATTCTCGATAGTCCTTAACACAGAAGCCGCATTACCTCTTTGAATAGTGTGGCTGAACCTTTGGGTAATGAAGCTTTTTGCTTTTTTGCTCGATATTTTTATGCTTATTTCATAAGAAGCTTTTTTGCCTCATCACCCCAAGGACCAAAACGTTTCAACTGCGAAGGGTACAAATTCAAAACGGTCTTCTAACTTGTCATATTTATGATGTTTTTGTAATTCTCCGCATTCTCTCGCATCACCTGGTCAACAATTTAAAATGTTTTTAGGTAAAATCATTTCAAGCAAATATGTTTCATGGTTACCGGAATAACACATAAGTGTGGATGAATCTCGAAAACCAAAACCATCAAGTTTAACAGAAATTTTACTTTGTTTAAAAGAATTATTGTTAAAATGCAATTTGTTATATTTTGAAGAGTATTTTTTAAAACTGAATCATAGCCGGAAAGAGAGGTTGGTGTATTCCAACAAGGAGCACATCTTAGTAAGAAAGTTCTTCAGGGTGTTGCAAATAAATGTTTAAGTAAATAAAATCCGATGTGGCTATTAAGATATTTTATATTTTCAGAAAATCGATTTACAACAACATTTTTTGTGTTTAAAGCTTCTATCATTTTAGCATTTGAGAAAGGGCATCCTAATACACTGAACTGATCAAATGGCACCTGTAAAAGATCCGGCGCACACTGGTCGATTTTTAAGGAAACGTGGCAAAAAATAGAAACATTAAAAATATTAATGAGAACAGTAAGAACTTATTTAATAATGATAGTTACACTTATTTAAAATAGTTTTTGCGGGATATGATAATGTTTCGTGGATTATCTTGGACCCTGAGACTACAAAGACCATTTAGAGAATGTAAAAAATAAAGAGTAAATTTTGAAATGTATTCCCATCCTTAGTTTTTAGTAGCTGTTCTATGTATAATAGCAGAAATATATAATTTCTGCAGGTGCAAAATGGCCTACCAGAAGAATTGCTTTCGATTATGTCACAGGGTACCCTCCTGCGATCATGATTTCTGGGCCTCTACCCTCATCAGGCAGGCTTGTACCCAAAAAGTTGTTCCTGAATACGTTTCTTTAATTCTAAAACTTTTAGCTTATCTTCGGCACCTCTAGCTTGCCACTTGGAAATGTTCATTTTATAAGCTAAATGTAAAAAACATTCAAAGAAACGTATCCATGCGTGTAATGTTGAGAGTTCATATTTCAAATTATTGTCAGCAGTCGACATTTGAATAACAGCATCAATATTATTGAAGTCCTTGGATGTGGTCTCACAAATATAACATTTTTAAGTTAGACTATTTGATGTTAGAGCATTACAAACTTTGCTGTCAATCATCGTGAGATGTAGTTCAAAATGTACCGTTATTGTTTTATTATTAAGGGGGAACTGCACGCAGTAATATGGATCATTTGCAAGCCTTCCACCGCTGCAATATTATGTTAAAACTATAAGAGATATGTATTAGCTTCAATGTGATTTTAATAGGGAAATATGTATAGTTGGGCGAATTTTTATGAAAAAATCAAATCTAGAGTTATAAAATAAAAGTAGATTTGTCCATTTTCGACCAATTTTTGATCACTTTTTGACGCACATGCCTTCGCATATAATTTTTTTTACCACAAAATGGCTCTTTACCGCCTTACATTGATCCTTTGTCTACGTAACTGCAAAATTTGAAATGTAAATCGTACAAATGTCTTTGTATTTCTGCAGGGCGTGAACCCTTTTGACCCCATTTTTAACCGAAATGTAGTTTAAATTACCTATACATAAAACATTTTTTTGAGGTCGGACGTGCAGGAAGTTTTTTCTAATGCGTAGGTACCTTTTCATCTTACTTTCAACTCGACTAGAACTTGTCGCTGGTTTTTCACTTTTTGCGTGCAGTTCTCCCTTAAGAATATACTTAAAAGGAACGAGTTTATTTATTTGATCATCCATATTTTTCTTTTCCTGCATAGTCATTTCTATTGTTTCTCGGGCGAATTGTAACTTAAGTGGCCTACAAAATCGAGGAGATGAAAGTCTTAGTTTTTACCAGATGATGGATTCAAAGTTTCTGGGTTCGTTGAATATGAGTTTAATAGGCACTAAAGATGTTAAAAATACACTATTGTCCAATTTTTTTATACTCTCAAATCTTTGTTTATATTTGGATTGGCCAACCCCCACTTGCAAACTAAGCTCATATCGATATCCATTTCTTTAAGACCTTGAACAACTCATTTTTGGACTTGACTTTTACTTGTATGATTTATCATAGACTGCAGCGTAAGTTCAACTTCGGTGTCAGAATAAATAGTAATTTCTGCAGGATAGCATCGCCTTTTTGCTTCCAGAATTTCATCGTATGCAGGAAATACGTCACAGTTTTTTTCTTTAACCTGATTTCTGATTAAATTGTATTGACTCTTGCTCAACTTTGCTTCTATTATCAATGATAGAGCTTCATCACTAGTTAATTGAGACTGCGTTTTTTTATTATTATTTAACGCAGTGCAATATTTTAATATTTTGGAGGCCATAATATTTCTCTCTGAACGGAAACTCATTTGCATTGCATATGCAAGTTCTTGTGTACTGGTTACACTGCGAAGATGTGCAGTTTTTAAACGCTTTGTTCGCTCGCTGCTATCCTGAAAAATGACCATAGGGCGTCCTCTAAGTCTAATAATATTTTTTCGAAACCTAATAGTAAGGTCTAACCACTTAACATATTTGTTTATAAAAGCCTCCTATATCCGATGAACCGGTGCCCATTTATATAAAAATAGACTTTTAAAACGTGAAATTTTAATTTTTAAACTTTTTGATATAGTTTCATGATTGTAAGCAGTTACGTCCGAGTATGTAAGTAGGAAAATCTTGACTCGACATTTTTTTGAGGACAACTTTGCAGTATATTAAATAAGTCTCTATGACTCAAAACCACATGAGGCTTAACATAAAAAAAAGCTTTCTATAATATAGGTTCCTTAAAAAGAAAGTTGCAATTTGCAGACATTAAGATTTTTGACTTAAGTTTCCACTAATATCCTATTTATATCTAAAACTTATACGTATTTTGTAACTACGTACCTCAAGATTTAACATCCACCGAAAACAAGATCGATCCAGGTAATAACGTTTTGGTAGCACCTATTAAAATTTTACCCTTTTACAGTATTACAGTCTCATAAAGCATTACCTGTTGATATATTTCTGTTTTGACATCTGCTGTCAGTGAACGACAAATGCTGGAAAGAATTTTTTCACAGCCAACTTGTTTGCCTTATTGACTTTAAATTTAGGACATTTTTGGTCATATTAAGATAAATAAATTTTATGCACTAATGCCGTGATTCCAGGTAAATCAATCAATGAAGCATCGGTTTTATTAGAAATAACTAAAATTTCGCATTTTCTTTTGATTTATTTCTAACCCCAACTTAAATGGATAATTTTTTTAAAGTCGTACACAAAATATTTCTAGCAATACCATAAATTGATTTCAGAGTGAATAGCTTTTACTACCGGATGAATTGCTAAACAAAATAATGGAGGCCCAAGAGGATCTCTTTGTTGCAAACCTTTTTGTGAAAAGATACAGTGGTCACCAAAAGATAGAAGTGAATGTTTTTTATAGCACTGAGAAATAAAATTTTAAAAAATTGGAAAATATTCCTTAATTCTAGAAAGAATTATGTCACTATTTATCATATTAAAAGCATTAAAATAGTGGATTTTTAAAATTACTTTTTCAGAATTGTGAGGATATTTAAGGTAACTACGAATCGCATGCGTAATTGCTTCTGCTCTACATTTGGTGCAAAAACCCAATTGATTTGGGGAAATGTTTTACCTAAAAAATTGCGGGGACATAACCAAACGGCGAAGACAAAAACCAACAACGATCGGCCGAACTCCATCTTTTTTGTTAAAAGAGCATACGTTAGCCCCGTAAAAAAATGACATATTTGTTTTGGAGCCAAACCTCTAAATACTGAACTGAACTGAAACTGAAGAGAAGTTATCAGCTCTTCCGTGACTAAATCTTTCAGGTGTTGCGGCCTTACTGAGTCAAGACCACCCGACCAACCAGGTTTAAATGAAAGAATAGCTTTCTTAACTCTTAAATATAAACATCAAAATCAAAATTATAATTTTCTGGTTCTTTTAGAAAACTTCTGTTTTCTTCTTGACTTCGGTGTTTTGTTATCAATTTCTTGTAAGTAGAATCATTTTTCTCTGCCAAGGTGTCTTCAGAACACAGAATTCTTATTGCCCCGTTTACAACTCCTTCAGAAAGTTTGTTTTCAATCTTCTTAGCAAAGTAAGCGTATTTTTTTTCGTTTATCAAGTTTGTTTATGCAAAAAACGAGCAATTATCGCAGCCTTGGCAACAATCAAAGCCATTAGTTATTAATTAACTTGTAACACAAGTCGTCACTAAGCAAATAAACCGATGAACAACATATTCCATGTTAAATGCTAATACATCAGGGTTGGCTCTGTATATAAACTATATGCTTCTTGACCTCTGTGTTTTGTTATCAATTTCTTGTGAGTAGAATCATTTTTCTCTGCCAAGGTGTCTTCAGAACACAACATTCTTATTGCCCCCTTTAAAATTCCTTCATAAAGTTTGTTTTCAATCTTCTTAGCAAAGTAAGCGTATTTGTACTGTTTTTTCGACGTCTAACTCTCTTACCGAGTTTGTTTTCATATAATGACAATAAGGATCTCAATGGTAATAATTTGTTTTTCCTCCCAAAATTAATGTTGTTTTTATATTTTATTTATATTTCAGAGATTCCCCACCTATTCTGGGACACCCTATATATAGAAAATTTACCTTCAAAATTTTGTAAATTAAAATATTGTATTTTTTCCCGAAACAATATAAAAATGCACATAGCATTGTCACTATGGAACGATTAAACGAAGTATTAAAAGCTTAAACTCGAGCATACATTACATAAACATAATGGCGTCCGCGTTCACTCGTAGCTAATCTAAAATGTAAATATGCAAAAAACGAGCAATTATCGCAGCCTTGGCAACAATCAAAACCATTAGTAATTAATTAACTTGTAACACAAGTTGCCACTAAGCAAATAAACCGATGAACAACCTATTCCATGTTAAGTGCTAATACATCAGGGTTGGCTCTGTATATAAACTATATGCTAAATAATTAGCTCATCAGTTTGACAGGCCCTTGAATGTATTCGTTATAATAATTTGCGTTCCTAAAATTATGAGGGGGATCTCCGATTTATTATAAAGAACACGAAACTCTGGAAGGTTTAATTTATTAGCTTTTAAAGGTATTTGGTCTAATAGTCGGGGAGCCAATAAGCGTTTGAAAGATATTCTATATAAGCTCCTAGAGAAATGAAAGGGATAATCAACGAAACACTGGACGGTTTAATTTATTACATTTTAAAGGTATTTGTTCTATAGTCCGGGAGCCAATAAGCGTTTAAAATAAATTGTAAGCTGCTCCACAGAGCAAACAGGACAACGTAATTTTTAAATTCTAGTATTTTTAATACGGGAAGAGATACTGAGATGCGATTTTAAGCTATCTCTTGTACTTTTTTTATTAAACTTTTTTTTAAGTTATTTATAGTCTTACGGAAGACAATTTTTCCAATATTTTACTTGTTCAGAAAATTTACAAAAATAATTTTTAGGTTCTAATTGCTATATTAGCTTAATCCTTGGTAAAATTTTAAAAAAGTCTGAAACGTATTTGCTAAGATATGATTTTTTTTGTATGAAAATAATAAATTATTCTTTTATATTTAACTGTAACTTTTTATTAGCTGTTTGAGTAACTTAGGCTTTTTCATCAATAACCCAAAAACATTTACATGACAAACTAGCATCATTTTTGCTTGTTCTATTTATATCTCAGAGATTGTCCATCTATTCTGGGTACACCCTATATATAAATTTTACATTTTGCCGGGAATGGAATAGTATTTGACATGAAAAGAGACATCAATGAGTTGTCATCCGAGCAACATTGTGAACTGTCAGTTATGCAACTTTCAGACTCGCGTATCAGTGTATAGATCGCCAAATGGAGACTTCCATTCATTTATGAACATAATAACTTGCATGTTTTAGAAGCTAAATGAAAAGTCTTGTAGATTTTAACATTAAATTCTCACAAGAAAGAACCTTTTTAGATTTTTACAACTTGGCTTTGTCTTTTGGCTTCAGAATAACGCTTTCTGAAAAAAACAAGAATAGAAAGCTGTATAGATAAAATTTTAATGAATATGGACGACGATTTTCCAACTCAGGTATGAGTATGTATGTCTTTGTAAATTAAGGTATGTGGTTTTTTTGCCGAAACAACAGTATAAAAATACACATAGCATTGTCATCATGGAACAGTAACGATTAGACAAAGTATTAACAACTTAACTCGAGCATAGATTACATAAAATAGCGTCCGCATTCACTCATGGCTAAGGTATTTGGTTTATGGTCGGGGAGCCAGTAAGTATTTGAAGTAAATACATTCTAAGCTGCTGGACAGAGCAATCGGGACAAGCTAATTTTTAGGTAAAATTAATTTCTATTACACTAGGAAACAACAAAAATGTGTCCTAGACTACAATAGCAAAATCTTACTTATTTTTCTTATATTAATTAACAATCTGTCTTGCAAAAGTCTCAGTTGGCTCTGGTTTTATAGATCTATCTTATTATGATAATTTACCTACCTGTCCTTAATGTATAGGAAAGATGGAACATTAAGTGAGAAATACCTGGATTTGTGACACAAGCTGTACTTTATAAGGGGTTAAAATACATCTAACATAAATCCAAAATTGTTAGTTAGTTGTTGTTCAACAACCAGTAGATCTAGAGCTGTTCGTATTTGAGAAATTAGAGAGTTTTGAGGAACATGTTCTGAGTTTGTGGAAACAAGCCGGATCATTTTCGCTATAAATGTGGTGAAGTGACTTTTGTGAAACAGCAACATACTCTTAGTCCTTTAATAAAAAAAGGCTTACCACTTGTATTTTGGTTGCAAAATTGGAGATCAGGATAAAAATTTGGCATTCCATAACTGCTGCAACAAATGTGCGTCCAACATTCTCGGCTGCCCTTCGCTGTTCCTATGATCGGGCGAGAATCGAAATACTATGTTATTGACTGTTACTTTTGCTTGACACCTTACATGAAAAAAGGTTTTTCGAAGAAAAAAAGGTTTGCGATACAGTATCCAAATTTACAATGCGCCATACGCTCGGTGCCTCATAGTGATGAATTGTCTGTACTTAATCCAACTCAGGAATATATCTTTGATTCTGATGATGATCGAACGGGTTCAAACGGTATTGTACCGGAAAATGTCACCTGCCCATCAACCTTTCTGTCAAAGTTTCTGTGTACGGAAGCTGTTAGAAAAACGTAACACCATTTATTAACATGGAAAACAATTTGGTAGCCCGTAGGGACATTAAAGCCCGTTTTACGTGCTGCAATTCTTTCTTGCAAGTTGCAATAGTCTTGAACAAAACTGCGCATGTCTTTGTTCAAGACTATTGCATATTGCAAAGAAGAATTACAGCATGTAAAATTGTCTTAAGGGATTAATTGCAGCTTCAAATCTGGACTATGATCCAGAAGGCTGGAGACTTTATTGATTCTTCAAAAGTAAGTCTTAAAGCTGTGATACTTCATAATGGAAACAAGTTCCCTCCAGAGTCCCAATTGGTCATGCAGCACATGAAAGAAACGTATAATAATTTGAAATTGTTACTGGAGACCACAGTATGAAAGACAAAAATGGCAAATTTAGGGGGATTTTAAAGTTGTGGAGATTTTTCTTGGAATGCAGCTAGGTTATACCAAATACTGCTGCCTTCTTTGCGAATGGGACAGTCGAGCACGATGGAATCCTCGATCGAATCGCTACAGAAAAAAAATTTGGTGTCCGAGAGAGTCTTTTGAGCCAGGAAAAAAAAGAGCGCGCCATTAGTTCTCCATGAAAAGATTTTACTACCGCCACTTCATATAAAATTGGGACTTATGAACAACTTTGTGAAGGCCATGGAGAAAGAAGGCCGTGCGTTCAGTTGTTTGAAAGAAAAGTTCCCTAGAATTAGTGACGTTAAAATTAAAGAGGGAATATTTGTGGGTCTTCAACTTTTCGGAGATGCGCAATTCGATTCCATACTTGAAGGCACGGAAAAAGACACTTGAAATATCTTTAAAATGGTTGTAACCCATTTTTAAGGAAACATAAAAGCAGAAAACTATAAATACCTGATTGCCGTATACAAAGATGGATTGAGGAAATACAACTATAGGGTTAGGGTAGTCCGGAATTTTAAAGTGATATAGGGAAAAAGTAAAGATATCATTGTGTCGGTAAAAGTTAATTTTCTAGATACAGTGTTTTGAGAAATAAAATTTAAATAACCCATTCAAACATCTTCCAATATAGCTTTTTTTTCAATAAAAGTTTTATTCATATGTTGCAAATTCTAAGAGAAAAAAAGGTTTTACATTTAATACCTATCATTTTCAATGACATAATCATTTAGGATCCAAAACTTCGTTTACACGACTTTTGATTTCAAATAATTTAGATTTCCTTTTTTTACATCTACCGATATATTGAGGGGTGGGGTAATATTAATATATTAGAATTACTAATTTTGAGTAGTATAGCGTTTTAATCCTTGTGGTAATTGTTACTATTTCGTTATAAATGACTATTCCAAGGAGACAGCGCACATTGCTTTGAGTAAACGGGATAGTTGGACAAAAATCATTATTCTTATTGTAGTCAACGGATTTAAACCAAATACAAACGGTTGATTAGCTTATTTATTGAACTACCTCTAACACATAAAAAAATCTAAGTTCGCTATTTATAAGGAATGGATACACATGCAATACAGAAAATACAGAAACACCTAGTGAGGGCCAAAATTCGCGTATAAATTAGAAAAAAATTAGACAATTTTTTTTTAAGAAAACGCTCTCGAACACATTAATTTAATATTTTATTTATCCACATTTCGACGTAATTCATTTGTTTTTTATTGATAGCTCTCAAGGATATGACGCCATCGACATTTTTTTAATGGCAGCTTACCTTATTTGAAAGCTCTTATCTTCCACAGTATCTTCCTACGTTTTTGCGTGATTCTGTCAAGCGTTTTCAAAATGGCGACCGGTCAAAAATAAAATAATATCTTTATTTAACTGAGAGTAAATGCCGATCATTTGTTGTTTTTAATTTTTTCACCCACTACTATATATTTTAGAGCAATTAAAAACTAAAATCATGATTAATAGTTTATTTTTCCAAAAAAAAAAGGTTTTTTGAAAAATTAAAAAAAAAAGTTGTAAAATATCTTGTTTTAAACGTCAATAGAAGACTCAATGAAAAAAAGGTACCCCATGAAATATAAAGATCTTAAAAAGTTTATTACAATATAAAATGAATACAAAAATTATCAAAACATTCCTAGGGAATAAAAACGGAATTTTAAAGTTATAAAAAGATAAGAGAACTAAATCGTATTTTTCACATAGTCTTAAGGTGAATATATAAAAATATATAAAAACATTATTCGCTTTTCGAAAAGTCAGAACTGTCTGTAGTTTGCAAATCAAGTTCGCTAATAAATAAAATAAGATAAAATATCTTCAAAATACGGTTGCAAGTAAAGAGACTCTATTTCCAAAAATATTCTGATATCGTTTATGTTATCTTCTCGTGATCTGGAAAATTGAAAATACTGTTGCAAGTAAAGAGACTCTATTTCCAAAAATATTCTATGATATCGTTTATGTTATCTTCTCGTGATTTGGATGTTGTAGCCTTTCTCAAAGATGATATAAATGAATATGAGGTACCTAAGTAGAAGACTATTCATAATATTTTTATTTGAATTATTTCTTGAAGATTTTCTCGTGTGGTCCAGACGCACTTTTCGAATCTCTTTATGCTTTGCTTCTAGAGCATCCTCGACTAGGTATCCTAGTGGCAATTCAAAATTTTGAATAACCTCAGATCCATGAACAAGAAGTTTATGTACGCTACAAGGCATATAGTACCCAAGATATAAACGAATGTAAAGCTTCCTAGTATCCTTCAAAAGCTGTTGAAACTCAACCAACTTCTTTTTTTATTATTTAAACACAATTCTTAAAATCTGTGAACTTTTTAAAATTAATTCTTTATTAATGCCTGTGATGTAGGAACTTAACTCTGGGTTTTGAAAAAACCTGGCCGTATTCCCATCATTCGTGGACCCATAACCTGGCTTTGGTTTATCAACAATTAAACCCATTTGAACTTTAAAATCTTTCTGGATTTTTTGTTTTTATTTTTCGAATAAGTTTTCTGTTTTTCGGGCCCTTGACTTGTTATCATTTAATTGGAAGTATGTATATATGTAACAGACATTCAAAACAACGGATCTACGAATGAAGGGAAGACAGGCCAAAGTTAAGATTCTCAATTTTTGTCACCCTTTTGAGAACTTTATCTATATTCATCTCCTTGGGAGATGCACCGCAAATAAAGCATGTCTGCGTTGAGTTAGTTATAGATAAGGTGTTGATACAGCTGCCATCTAACATGGTAAAGTACAGAATATATTGCACAATGATATCTGTATCTTTAATCCGAATTTTAAGCTTTTTAAATTTTCAATTTATTTTTGAAACATTATGCTTTCGCTTTTAACTAGATCGGCATTTTCTTTTGAGAGCAAACATTTTATTGGCCTGCAATAGAAAGTGGAAGAAGTCTGCAGATTTTTCCACAAAATATCGCCTTCTTCATTAATGAGTTTTAGAAGAGACATAGCAATCAAAAACAAATATTCGTCAGTTATTCGGGACTGTTAAATTTTTGTTGTTACAGATAAGGGTAAGATTTGAGGTCGGCTGGAAACAGTACTACCTAAAATTAAATAAATTGTCGTAAAGGGCAAGTTTCGGCAAAAAAGAACTTCCTTTAATAAAACAATATAGTTAGGGTTATCAAATGAGCCGATAAAAAATAATACGCTTTTTGAGGTATTTTACGAAAAACTTGCATTTTTATAAAATTTACATTATTTATTAAAACAAATAAAAAATCCTACACAGACACAAGAAAAGTCATACACACCTCGCTTGCAAGTCTCCATATTAATTGTACATTAAAGTTCAAAATATATAGCCAACAAAGACTACGCACTTTTCAAACGAAATGGTCCCACTTAAAGTATAAATAACAATAAATTATTGAGCTGGTCGACTTCACGGTAATTTTATTGATAAGGAGAAGAAAAAAAGACAAGATATTTACATATTTATAGATACAGGATGTAGTCATAGCCAGAAATGTTACAAAGATTTTAAAAGTTTGGGGCTTCAGTTTCAAACACTGTGCAGCGTTTTCCTAATAGCTACTTCCTTATAACTTCTTAAGTTAACTATGCTATATTTTTCAATTTTTGAATATCACTGCATTAAAAAGACTACTATTTGTTTTTGTTTAAACATCTGATACCTCCAAAAAATATGCTTGTTTGTGTATCGTAAGCGAGATAACCAAATACGATTTTTAAAAAGGGTTTCGGCATAATCTTCTATGTTACAATTTGGCATAAAAATTTTTTTCATGGCCACTTACTTTTATTATCCTAAATGTTTTTTTAAACATACATCTATGTAAACCCATCGATATACTGAAATAGTATACTTCATTAGGAGTCTGGCCATAATAATAATAATAATAATAATAATAATAATAATAATAGTAATTAATGTCTTTTATTAAAAAAAATGGTACATGATTATCGATACCATTAAGATATATGCACCATTAAAAAATATTAACGCACAAGGTGCAGCTATTCTTCCACTTAGCTTATCCGTGATACTGGCTATCACAAAATAAAAATTCGCTCTTCCCGTTTGCTTTGTCCACTTGGTTAGGTAAATAATAAATAACAAGAAGAACCATAATGAAATTATTCTATTAAGTGGAGAGATATTTTCAGCTTGAAGGCAATCATTATGTTATTTTTATTAAGCACCACGACATTTTGGTATTTTTTACTTTGGATATTTTTTGGCAGTGGGCCAGTGTAGGTGTTACTAGCGTGAAAACTGACATGCTGACACGATGACAGACGCAACAAAACGGAAAACACACGCATAACAAGCAAAACGCATGCAGAATTGTTTGTATTCAAAGCAACATGTAGTGAGAAACACCTTATACCAAAAATATATTTTAAATATAGTAGAAATGAACACCTGTCATCTAAAAATGTACTATATGTACGTGGGCAAACATTATCTTGTTCTGTACCTACAAAGATGGATCGAGGAAATTAACAACTATAGGGTTAAGGTAGGTCGGAATAGATCCGGTTACGAGTCCAAGAAGTAGACTAAATTTATCAGAGGCGTTTAAAAATCCAACACCTTTTTTTATGCAAATTCGGAATTATCGCAGACGTAAACTCAAAATGACAGAGATATCTGATTAAGGCGACTCGATATGTTCGATTAGCTCTGGATCTTTTGCATAAAGCTAAGTTTTTGTCTTAAATATATTTTTTTAATACTTGCAATCCATGCTATATTTATAGCTGCTTTCATATTGAAGTGATCTATATTATGAAAAAAGAAACCCAATTTCTTAGAACCAGCTGTTGAGTATATCGATAGGTCCTTGTCACAAATATATAGGCAAACAATGGTCTTCATAATAATTATTATATTACCACTAAAGATATGAGAAGATAAATAAATCAGCTCTTAGTTTAATTTTGGAACAGGCGAGGCAAATTAATGCTAAATTTTACATAAACCTTACTATCATAAGTGTCAAAGTTTGTGAAATGGATCACTTATTACATTCAAATACAAACGAGAATACAAACAAATAAAAATTAACTTATCTTTTTTCGTTATGTAACTTAATCTAATTTGGCAACAGTCGAGACAAAAGGTATTAAGTGCTGACAGGTATTAATGCTAAATTGGGCTCAAAATGTACTAATATAAGTGTCAACATTTTTGAAGTTGGCCACTTTTTGTGGGGCTCGTGATTTTTTCTTGCAAATTGTTCATGTTCTAGAATATCACATTAAAGGAAGTGTTCTTTCACAAAATTTTAATTTTTTTTTAATCATTGTTTAGCACTATTCTGGAATTTTTTCTCTTCCGATCTATAGAAAGAATTCTTCTACTATCCTATTTTGTTGTATATTTGATCTATGGATATAATCACAAAAATCGTTGAATTTAGAAATAATTTTTATAAACATGAAAATATTTGCAATCGATTTCGATGCTTAATGCGTTACATGTATTGTGGAATCGCGGATTTATTCTTTCTATATCTATGAATATAATTTTTTCAAGATTTAAATAAAAAAAATTAGATACATAAATTAATGTAGGTCGGATTATGATGCAATAGTATGGTGTTATTGAGCTGGTTCGGGGTCGTATTTGGGTGAATAAGCTTAAATCTTAAATTTGACCCTTTTCCTGGTGTTCTTTTAACAGAAATTTGCCTATACATAGGTCATAGTACACTGCAATATTATGGTGTCATCGAGGGTGCCATTGAGCTGGTCCAGGGCCGTATTTAGGGGTTGCGTTAAAATTAGAATGAATAAAACCGAAAACAAAACTTAAGAATAATAGAAAAAATCTCGGAAAAGCTGTCACTATTAAATATTATTAACAATGTTATAGACATAAAAAAAAATGCATATTTTCCAAAAATCATATAGAAAACGGCATATTCCATTTGAGACACAGTTCATCCATGCCCGTAAATATTTTGTTTTTGGTTTATTTATCCCGTGGTTACCTTCAGTTCTCCTCAGAATATCCCCGGTTATCCTCTGATTATACACGCCCATGTACACCAAATATCTTCAATGAAATCTCCCTCGGTTAAACCCTTTTGTACCACAAATGTGTAGAACTCGCTAAAATAAAGCGCAAAAGCCAAAATAGGTATAAATAAAAAAATTAAATTTGACGTTTGGACGCTTTTTTGATCAACAAAATATACAAATCTAAAGCCTTTCGTTCAATAGCGGCAAATCGTAGATAATAACCACCATGAACTAATTAGTATTTTTTGTTCATTGCGATCCCCTTATGCCATTCGCTTGCGTTGTCGTGGAAATTCCATGGCTATTATGATCAAATTTTATGTTTTTTGTAGTTTTTATTCAAAAATCATACTTGTTCATCATTCTAAAGCGAGGGAAATTGGAAAAATATAGAAATCCAATATATAAAAATCGGAACGTCTGAATCAAAATCTGATAAAACAGTCTAATTCTGCTCGAAAAGTTGTCACGAATAATTTTCCAGATTTGAATAATTTAGTTTTTTTTAATATTTCAACTGAACGGCATTCAATCAACAACTAAATTGTCCAAAATTTTCTCCACTTGACTGTCCTATCTCTTACAGTTTCTAAGATTCAAATACATGCATACAGCGCAGGGAGAAAAGTCGGTAATCGTTAAAACTTTTCCGTGTGTTGTTTCCCTGCACCCGAAAAAATCCACTTTATTCCAAAGATAGATAAAAATAAGGTGCTTTCAAAGAACTGTAATACAAATTTATTTTAAATATAACAGAAGTGAACACCTGTTATCGAAACATCAATTTACCACATGTACGTGGGCAAACATTATCTTAACCTGTACCTACAAAGATGGATTGAGGAAATTAACAACTATAGCGTTAGGGTAGGTCGGAATAGACCCGGTTACAAGTCAAAGAAGTAGATTAGTTTTATCAGAGGCGTTTAAAAACCCTAACACATTTCTCCTATGCAAATGCGGAATAACAGCCGACGTAAATTCGAAATGACAGATATATCTAATTAAGGCGACTCAATATGTTCGATTAGCTCTGAGCCTCATTTGCATACGTTGAGTTTTTGCTTTAAATATTTGCAATCCATTTAAGTTTGTGCACGCAATGCGATATTTACAGCTGCTTTCAAATTGAAGTAGTACTTATTATTAAGAAATAAAAAAACTCGACTTCTTAAAACCGACTGTGGAATATATATGGACTAGCTGACTAAAAGAACAAGGCAAGATAGCATATTAATATTTATTATTCTATGCAAGTTAAATATGCTGACAAATTGTAACAGGCAGAGTCAAACGAAAACTTTAGAAACGTTTAATAGAAGTATTTTATCGGTTTTTTTAGACAGTCTTTTAGAAATATTTGATGAACAGTAAAAGTTATGGTACGATCGGGGATCGAACCCGCACCTCTGGATTTCTAGCCCTTTGCTCTAACCAATTGTGCTATCGTACCACTTGTAACAGTCGGGTAACTGTTATCATAAAATTAGAGATAGCTAACAAAAATAAAACAACTGAAAATGTGAGTAATCTGCAAATTTAGTGAACACGACGATATAAAATAGGAAACAAATGTGTGTTACTCCTACAGCAAACTAACTTTTATTTATAGGTGTCCGTCATATAGTCTTGTAGCTATTTACAGTTTAGGTTGTTTGGCCAAACGCTCATCTAGAATCCTAAACCTTTTTGCTTTTTATCTTATATAACTAACCATTTGAATTTTTATTATGTCCCCAAAAACTGTTCCCTAACACTAATTTAAAATAACCCTCTCTTAGGTGCCACACAAATTATTTTAGTTTTATAAAAGAACATATAAATTATTTGATATTAACTAAGAAAAGAAAATTTGCTGTATACGATATTGTTCACCCCAGAGGATACAAAAGAAAGATCATTATTTTTATGCTTGTTTTGTTTCGGTTAATAACCACCAAAATTGAGGTTTAGCCCCCAAATTTCCACAACAGGAACCGATTGGATATTTTGTTCTGATAATAGTGCAATATAGATTTTTATTCTCGGCGGCCTTGTCCTTAGTGGGTTAAGGTTAATGGCCTTCAACTTTAACAGGAACACGTGTAGTGTACCTCAGTAAATTGTTGCCATGTTAATGTGCCATGGACTAGAATGTGTACTTGGGCTGAACTAGAACTGGTATTTTGTTGAATTTGAACCAGAAATTGGACCCCTAGCTGGCTTCAAGAGCTAAAAATATAAAAGAAAATTATAATTTGTTTTACACTTTTTGTATCTTCTGGCATCATTCTCCATGTTTTTCGATGTCGAGATTTCTTATCTTGGAACGCAGATTTCTAGCACAATAAAATCCATCTTCTCAAAAATATGTAATCCAAATAAAACTGGGAATAGTTACATGTATCTTCTGCTCTTCTCATTTATTTTATTTGCTCTCTAATTTAAGATGCTTTTTGATTTTTATTTACATGTGTTGGTCACTAACTAAAGATTCAAAAGAGACCTCTTTCTCTTATGCCAGTTCGTTTTATTTCCTTACTATGATTTTTTTTTATTGAACGTAAAAATGCGTTGCTCTCATTGTCCAAATCATCTTTGCGGACTGGTGGCTTTAAAGTATTGATTTTCTAGTCTTTTCTGGATGGCACTTGTGCTCTTCCCTCATAGATGTCGCTGTCAGCTACTAGTAGAGATGTGGTAGGTACTGCCCAGCGAATCGTTAACGTGAACCGTTGCACACTGATAAGCAATTCGTTGGAACTTGTACATATTTAAACCCACCACTACCATATCATTGTTGATCGTGCCAAATATTCTAACCTTATGGCGCGGCTTTCCTGAATAGACGTCAAATCTGACATCTTTGATAGGTTCCGCCCATATTAGTAAAGTTCTAACGTAATATACGTTATGCCCGTATTAACCAAAATTTTAATAGAAGTATTTTATCAGTTTTTTTTAGACTGAAATATTTGATCAACGATACATTAGACGAAAAAAAAGAGTCGCCTTTCCTTTAGAACAGATTGCCATTTACAAAAAAGTTATTAATTCTTGTGAATAACAGTCGCATCCAATTTTTTTAAGTGGAAAATATCTCATCTTATGTAGTTACGCATGCCACCAGCGAAAGTATTAGCCGCATTGGTAGAATCGAATCTGGTTTATAGAAGTCTCAAAAATGCGTGCTTCTATTTACCTTATTTTTATGATTTTCAACTTTGTATTTATATGTGTACACGAGTACATATGGTAAATAATAAACGTTATTTTTATTACAAATCCTTTTATTCCAAAAGATGCCCCTTTACGTCATAAAATCGCATAACGCATTTCGATTTCATATCTAAAAATCGTTTCCGAAATATTTAAAAAAAAAACGGATTTTTTTTAAATTTTCTTTTACACCCTGTATAAAATGGCACTTTTACGTCCACTGCTTAAAATTGTTAGTCGAGCTGTGCGAGTTGCAGTTATTTTCTCCCATATTTCTGTTAACACTGTATATCGGATTTTTTTTTGCTGGTGTCGATGTCAAACTTGAATTAAATAACAAAACAGTTTTGACATTTCCAAGGAAATAATTACGTGTGGTTGTAAAAAAGTTGTGGAATATCGCTATGCATTGAGTTTTTAATGAATGTTACAATGAGCGCAAACCAATAAATAGAAGAAGTAGCTGATAAAGTATGCCTGCATTTGTTACCTGAAAAATCCAGAAGAATTTATGAAAAAACATACTACAATTTTGACAAATAATGCGAAAAAGAAAATATGTTTTGGCCTTTAACGATGTGATTTCTTTATTGGCTGTAAAGCGCTTTTGAGGTTGGCGTTCGTCGACTGTGTCAAAAGGTTACATTGAAGATTGGGTGCAAAATAAAATCCAAATAACTAAAAAAAATGTAACTTCCATCACCACAGACACTTTTGGCCACTCAGATGTTACCACCACAGAGATTGATATCATATATCAAAGGGAATCGGTAGGAGAAATTATGCCTGTTTTAGTGTGTTTTGTTTTGTAATGTACTTTTAGCATAACGTTAAATAAATAGCTGTTTAATTAACGTCGAAAGTGTTTCTATTTTGCGATATAAAATTTACCGTTTTTCATTATATTTATGCGGGCATTTTTCTTACTTTTATGTCCTAGGCAATAAAAGCCATCAACCCTCAAACAGAAGCGTAAAAAATATTTCAATATAAGTACAGTTCTATACTGAGAAAAGTGGTAAATCTAATTTATACTTGTGTAAGTAGGATTTTCGGTGCCCCCAGAAAAAAATCAAAAGGACTATAGCTTTCAAGTTGACAATAATCTTTTTTGAGATATTTTTTAACATCTGTGTACAAATATAAAAATGACTGGTAGTTCAAAAAGCCCAGATAATTGCCAGAATAGAAGAAGATTGGTCTATTCATGCCCTAGCAGAGCGACACGGGAAAAATAAATCTCCATTTTAAAAATCAAAAAATGATGGGAGTAAGAGGGACCATTAAAAAGAAAAGCAGGTTCAGAATATACCGAGGTTTCCAACGCAAAAAAGGATGCCTCTCTCATAGGTCACCTGAGGCAAAATTATTTTGCAGTCTTTAGGGAAGCTGTGATAGCCACAGGATTTCCTGGATCGCAGCCCACGGCCAGTAGGAAGATTAGCAATTCAAAATTAAAAATCGAAGAAGAGCGAAAACAGGGAAGGCTAATCTTGTACATGTATACTTTAAGATACCGGATCGTGTTCACCAATGAAAAGACTTTTCGATCCACCTATAATGGCCAAATTCGTATATACCGGTCAGACATCAGCAGATTTCAAGAAAAATATACAAGCGGCTTAGCTTTAAAAACTGGATAATTCTCCGTTAACGTATGGAGTTGGATGAGTGTCCATGGATTAGGCGTATGTTATCGCATAGAAGGCAGGTTTACACAGAATATTATGGAACACATAATACTTCCATCAGTCGCCCAATTATACCCAAATAACTCATTTATTTACCAACATCATTTATTTATCAACATAATTGCTGTGTCCATGCTGCCAATAATATAAGACAATGTTTTCACAATAATAATGTGAAAGTATTGCTTTGGCCTTCTTACAGACCGGATATGAATCCAATAGAAAACATTTGGGAATTGATAGTGAAAAAAATATATAGACGTAACTTTAGGCCTCAAAATTATGATGAACTATGGGAAACAATCCATCAGTGCTGGGAAGAACTTGATCCCAATATTGTGGTAAATATAATTAACTCAATGCACAACAGACTGAATCAGCTAATCCAGAAAGAAGGCGCTATGATAAAATATTAATTTTTTCTGTCTTGTTGATTGTATTTTCGTATTTTTTTAATTCATGTTAAGTTTTGTTCTGGTTTATATTAAAATATATCGTACACTTGCTTTAAATCTCGCTTTGTATTTATTGTGCACATTATGCGTGCACAAAGGCGAACTATTCTTGGGGCGGCCAAAATAGGATAACATTCTGATTCATAATATTTTGGAATTAAATATTTATGTCGTTTGTTAACTATACTATTTAAAGTGGTATGTTTCTTTTTAAAAAAGTTTATTTATTAGACAAGCAGATATTTTCTTAATTTTTAATTGATTTATCTATACCTACATAATACAGAAAACATGTTTATTTGGCATGGATCGTTTCTTGTGATATAGGTGAGAGATAAGAAAAGATTTTTTTTGAAATTACCCCTAAAGGGATGTACGATGTTTTTACTTTTTTGCAATACCTTTTGAATTAAGTGGGATTTTAGGACAGTTCTTCTGCCAATGGTTTACAAAAATAATAACCGAAAACCCGACTTCTGGATTTTTCGAAATTTTTCTCTTAATAGGGTAAAAATGACGAAATGTGTTCTTATTTTGTTACAATATATATTCAACTAAATGTGAATGATTTCTTCATTAATAGATTTAATCCTAAAATAAATTTCTTTTTAAGGGGTACCTAGAAAGAATATATTCAACTAAATGAAGACAATTCCTTAATAATTAATAATTATTTAGAAACAATTTCCGTAATATTCGAAATTCAAGCTTTAAGGGCGTAAAAAAATTATTCTTTTTACAATCTCTTTGTAATAAATGAGTTTAAACGACTCTTTCATCCACGGCTTTCAAAAATATTTATTTAATAATCAGTTTCTGAAGTTTTTGAAATTCCATCCCCAACTGGGTCAAATTTATTTTTACCTTTTAACAATACTTCTTTAAATAAATTTTAAGATTCTTTCCTCAAGGACTTAATAATCTACCATCAAGGCGTAAAAATATGTAAAATAGTAATTTTCTTTTTCTACGATATCTAATCAACTAAATGAGATTTTAAAACGATTCTCTCGAAACTCTACCCTGAAGGGATTAAAATTCATTATTTTAATAGAGAATATTTATAAAAAGTTCATTTAAATCTAATTGATGAATTTGCAAGGTTAGAAAAATATTTCTTTAATATTTTAGGTTGTCATTAGATTACATTTTTATGAATTATTGTTTAAGAGTTACACTTGTATTTGGGTCAATTTTAGGTCTATTGCTTTTCCTATTGTATACCACTGATATTCTTAAATCTGTAGAAAATTGTAGAATTCAGCATATGCCGATGATACCCAGATTTATTTTTGTTTCGATGGGGATAATTATGTGGAGTGTCAGGAAATAATTAATAACGAATTAAATAACTTTTACCTTCTCTGCTGTGATCATAATTTACATTTAAATCCTACCAAGTCATGTTTCTTATTGTTTGGTAATAAATATAAATTTACCTACCTTAGAGATAGGATTAACATCGGCGTGAACGGAACTAGATTGCCTGTGGTAGATACAGCAAAAAATCTGGATGTTATATTGGATAATGACCTTAAATTTCGAGTACATCTCAAAAATATAATCCAGAGAGCGTTGTATTCCCGAAAGCTTCTTTATACTAATAGACATTCTGCCTTTTCAACTCAAGAAATCCTTATGTGAATCGTTGGTTCTATCTCAGTTTAATTACTGTGATTTTGTTTATGGGTATTGCTTGGATGTCGCTGGTAGACATAGGATACAGAAGTTACAGAATACGTGCATAAGATTTATATTTAACCTCAGAAAGTTTGATCATAGGTCAATAAAATTTCAAGAGACTTGAGACCTTCATTTTTGTACTTTTATTTTGAAGCTAATTAATGACCCAACTTCTCCTGCTTCATTTAAAAGCAGCCTTGTGTTTTAGCAGATGATTCTTTAATGTCGTATAGTGGGAATAACTTGGGTGAAGTTGTTCTGAAGGTGGGTCGGTTGCTCAAAGACTTAGAAAATTTTTTTTTTAGTAAATAAACTTAAACTTAATGCTTCTAAAACCAAAGCTATGATAATTGGGAGCAGTTACAAAATAAAACATAATAATATTGCAAATTATAGATTAAGGTAAAACAAATAAAGTATCTTGGGTTTGTTTTGGATGACATACTTTCTTTTCTAGAGTCTCAAAAAATTTGTCTCTATATGCACGTTTAACAATTTTTAAGACCATTATCCAACCACCTTTTGACTTGCGCATCTGTGCTATGTGCATTCAATCTCTGCAAGTAATATTTAATAGAGGAATGAGAATAATCCTGAGATGCAACCGATACACCCCAATAGACCTGATGCTTGCTGTGTTGAAATGGTTTTCTGTTAGGAGGAGGTTGCATTATTTTGCTATGGTATTTATTTTTAACTAAGTAAAGGCCTGCTTCTACCATATCTAAATGATTTTGTTTTCCTAAGAAATGAAATTCATGATCATTTTATTAGAAGAACTGAAGATTTTCATATAGTGAGAGTAAATACCACGGTGGCAATGAGCTCCTTGTTTTATAAGGGACTCAATGAATTCAATCAATTGCCAGTAAATGTTAAACGGGCTGACACATTAAACAGTTTTAAACGTCGCTTAAGCCAATATATTTTGTAAGTTTTATGTTTGAATATTTTATATTATAACTTGTGTTTTTATAACATTTTTATATTTTGTATTAGTAGGTGTTCTATCCTATTTAATAAACTCATTTAATTTCATTTCAGATATACACGCTGTTAATGTTCGGCCTGACAATTGACGGTTGACAATGCCTCACCATCAGAGTGCTTTGTTTCGGCGATCTTTCAGCTTTAATATTGTTAATCATTATAACTCATTGCCCAACGATTTTCTCCATTTAAGTAGTTCTGCGTTTAAGTATCAATATAAAAAATATCTACTAAATATTTAAAATAAAAACTAAGTGTATAAATATGTTTTCCTTACGATTTTGCCTTAGCCAATGCAGCACATCTTTCAGTCATTTATTGCGCTTATTGGATGTAAAATCATATTTTTATTTTATAAATGCGCCATTTAATTAAACTTAAGGTAATTTTTTTTTCTTTTTTTAGTAATTTGATTTTTCTGATTAAATTTTCGGGGATAATACCACGAGTGCTTAAAAATTTCCGATAATTTTTCACGAATGCGTGTTTTCTTATAATTTCCTGAGTCCGAAGGACGAGAAAAATTTGTAGAGAAAACACGCATTAGTGGAAAATTATCTGGTTAATTTTTAAGCAGGAATGGTATTTAGGAGGAATATTGGAAACTAAGCTTTATTAACTGAATATTAAATACATACCTATTTCAAGTTCAGAAATTCGAATTTTGTAACAAATTGAACACAAATTGAATAATAATATACTAATAAAATTATTTGTCTAAATATTGAAAAGTAATTAATATAAATCTAAATATTCAATTTTAATTATTGATTGTATAATAAAAGGTACAGTTCTGATAATTATTAACCACATTGTTGTTTTGCGACGACGTAGAAGATGCCGTCAGACCACTACTTGTACTTGTGCTCGGTGATGCTGCTACAGGGGCTGGATGCACGGCTGTTGAGGTGGTTCTTTTCCAGGTTCCCTCATTTTTTCAATAATTTTTTTGTAGTGATCTGGCTCCATTTGCAAATAACTTAATAGGGATTTCGCATTCGAATGACCTGTAATTTTTATCAAGTTTTGCTCCGACACTCCGCTTTTGACCAGCTTGGACACGGCAGTAGCTCGTGAGGAAATGGTTGGTAGATTTTTTTGTGGTATTGGGGCCTGATTTCTATGCTTGTTTTTTGTATAAGTTGAAATCTCGTTTTCTCCTACTGGGCTGTTTTTGAACCATTTTCCGGAAATTTTCCAATGGGGGTTTGGCGTCAAAAATAGTCGAGTGTTGGAGATACTTTTCCTTTTATCTTGTAATTCTTTATAAATTCTTACTGGGCAAAAGCTGGGACTTCTCTCGTTTCTCACCAACCACTTCGAATCGGCGAGTTTTCGGCCACCACCTTGACATGTTTTAGAAAAAACAGGGTTGTATTGAATTCTATCTGTTTTTCCTCCGAAGTTGTCAGTTTCTTCTTTGAAAAAAGTTGTTTCGGCTCTTGCACCTTCTCCTCCTCTCCAGGCTAATTCATAGGACAACAGAAAAAACACTTCTTTTGTAAACCCTCTGAAGTTGATTTATCACAAGCTTCGATTAGATTTTTTAATTCATTGTATGTTAAAAAAACGGCCGATTCTCTGCGTTTGCCTTCAATACCTTGCAAATGTCTCCTTTTGGAATTTTTTGCGTCTTGGGCCGATTTGAATTCGATCTGCTCGAAGGAATTTATTTTAATTTTGTATTCATTGAAATACCTTTCCATCAATAATTTCGCCCTCACATTCTTTATATTCCTCCCCGTTCATTTTTCGCATATTGTAGGCCCAGGTTTTCAAAATCATTACTAGTTGGGATACTGGAGTATCTTGGTCAAACGTATAGTTTTTTTCATCGCAGAATGACATAAACTGTCTCTAGATGCTCTTCTTGGATTTAACGGTGTTTCTTGGTTCGCTTCCAATTATATTTTCATCAATTTTCTCTTCTTGAACCAGCCCAAAGCGATTATTCATATTGACAACTTTTCAAAAATGTTTGAAAGATACTTAAAAAAAATTAGTTTCTAGGGACTCTAGCGTCTCTCAAAAGCAGGTTTCATATTGTCAAGATTTCATTTTTTGGTTAGGTATGTAACCACACCTAACCAGGTAAGTGGAAACACCATCATGACGTGGTATTTCCGCTATAATTTTTCGAAAACACCACCCCACCAAAATTTGTACATGGGTGGAATATTCTGGTTAACCCTTGGTTCAGTGGAGTAGCTTAAACCTAGACTGCGCCAGGAGTTGAACGTCATAATAACTGGGAATTATTATATTATAGAAAACTATGTATATTTTGATTTTTGCAAAATAAAGGTCTTATTTATTTATTTATTTATTTATTTGTGTCTTATATTTATATCTTAAAATTGAATAAAATATAGTACAAAATATGTATTTTTGTATTTTCTTAAAGAGCAGTATTTTAATTTTTGGCACAAAGCCGGGCGGATTCCTCGGAACGCCCCACAGTGGTTTAAATTACACGATTTTCGGAAAACATTTTTATTCTTAAGAATTACCCAAACAAATTAACTTAAATCTGGCGGAGCGTTTAACTAAACATTTCTAAATTTGTTCATAAAATTTTGTTCACCCCCATCTTTTCAATTGGGCATTAGCAACCAGAGGGGTGCGGTGAAATTTTAAGAAAGGGAACCATTTTTGGAAACTTACCTATTTGTAATGTAATTCGATTCTTCGATCATTTTTTACAAATTCGTCAATGACGTCATCATAAAAACGTCGATGCTGCGACATCTTTTGGAGAAGTTTATTTTCAATGGACAACAGCAATGTATGCTAAAGTCTCTCCTGCCTCGTTGGATTTCTCACGAAATTTTTTGTACGTTTAAGTGTTGAAAAACTGATGTACTACTGAGGAACTTGTGGCAGGTATTGTCAATACTAACTCACACAATTTTGACACTTCGGTGTAGGCATCTTCCAGCTCCTTGCCTTTTAAAAATAGCGTAATTTTTTGCGTTAATGTCATAAGTTTCGTAAATCACTTTTAGTTCAGATCGCAGTAACACTCGGTCGAAGAACTGATAATGAAGAAGAAGAGATTTAAACGCATCTTCTGGAAAAGTTTTTCCTTTAAATGCATCAAAATCGCAGAGCTCGAGAGAGAATTTAAAATCATTTAAACCGTTAAATCTATAGCTTATTTGTTACTGAATTTGATCTATTATTTCATAAAAGAGGCGCAGGCGTCTGTATGATGTTTGAACATCTCCCACCTTGTCTGTTCGAAGACGCTTGGCTTGTGGCTTAACATGGACTTAAAATCATCCACTTTTTTTAGGCAAAAAGCAATATCATTTGTTTTAGTTTGTAATATATTAAAAACATTGTCCGACGTTGGAAATATTTTTGAAAATATGTTCAACAAATAATTAAAATTAAAATCTCGTTTCAAACAGTCAAAAACCCCCTTGAACTATTTATTGCTTCTGAGTCCCACGTTTCATTATTTTCTTTTATATTTTCAAATAGTTCAATCAGTGATTCACGATTTTCACATACTGTTAACACAAGTCTTCCATTATAGTTACACCTAGTAGGAGCTACTTTGAGCAATCGTTTGTGGACAATGTAGTCCAGAGCTTGTGTACGTTTTGTTGACTTGGAAAAAAAAGCAGCCATGCAACTTGAAGTAACGAAAAATACTTTACACTCTTTAATGTGATTGATGGACTGGGATAAAACTAAATTTAATTTATGAGCAAAACAATGGACAAACACAGGACTTGAGAAAGTTTCTCGAACTTTAGCTTGCAGACCACCTAATTCTCCTGCCATCACTGCAGCTCCATCACAGCTTTGAGCAACTAATTTTTTCACTCATTAATTTCTTTAGTAACGTTATAAACTACGGTATATAATGCATCTGCTGTACGATTTTCGGACACATTCATAAAACCTAAAAATCGCTCTTGAATACTTCCGTCTATTTTAACATAGCGTATTACTATAGATAATTGGCTAAAATTAGTGATATCAGTTGTTTCGTCCAGAACAACAGCAATGAACCGCGCCTCGCCAATCTTCTTAATTATTTTTAGAATAATGGTTGCGATTCGACGTTCGGCGAAAAACGCTAGCCTGCTCTAAATTATTTTTTAAGCAATCATGATATTTAACCATTAAACTAAGTAAATCTTGAAAATTTCCTCTATTTGTGAGAGTGTGTCCGAGAAAACAAACAACATCGATAATTCTTCTTAATATTTGTCGATTTTTATCGACTAGTTCATCGTGTTGGCGGTGACTAATTTCCAACTGTTTATTGAGGGCGTCTTCAATTCTGGTTTTGCCGAAGAATTTTTCTTTTATGACGGCCTGCAAATGCGTTTTGGACATAATTTGTCTTTTTACAGCTTTATGGAAATTGTTTAAATCGGAAAAACCAGTTTTATTCGAGAGACCTTTTTCATTTTCAAAAAGTAAACATGGCCAGCAAAATAGTTTACTTATATTTTCACACTCTGTTAGCCATTTAAATTGTTTGTATTGTTTTTCCGGATAAAAATGTCTAATACAGCTTATCAGCGAAGTTTAATGTTGAAAATCCCTTTATTATTAAGACACACACGACACATTCACACAAACTCTTTTTACTAAATTCTCCAACATTTTCAACGTTATTACCGACAGCCGAAGTTGACGGTATTTGCATATCCACGTTCGTATTATTGTCTTCCATATCGTACAATGCACGACGCGACGTATATATCACACAACACACGGATAGCCGTTCAAACAAAGAACCTACTCCAACGATAGCTTCCGCCCCCACTTAAAGCACGCGACTTAAATGTAAAAATTGCAAACAGCTGGTGGAAAGTTCAATAACCTCTGGCTTGATTCACATAAAATCAAGCATACAGGACTTGGCTGCAGAAAAGCTAGCGGCCCGCATAGGTTCTATTCGATTCTATTGCTCGGTCGGAGGCAAGGCCGCATTTATTATGGGTTTGATAATTTAGATAATATTTTAGCATTTTTAATATAAACTAAATTAATGGTTTCCTATTTCAAAAATTACATTTTAGAAGACGTTTTGTAATTTTTTTTTGGGGAAGCACTGCTTCCTTTGCTTCCATGGACTGCACGCCCCTGTTAGCAACCTTTTACGATAACTAGTATTTGATATCTTTGGATTACCATGATATTAAAAAAGTTTATTCTTAGAAATTATTTTATGAGCCTAAATTGACGCCATTGAAAAATATAAATAACTCAAACACACTCGCTTAATAATTATGGATCAAGTTTTTACTCGCTCATAGCAGGTTCTGACACAAACATGTAGTCTACATTCAATATGTTTTTAAAATAATGCCTAGTACATTGATTTAAAGTTGTTTTTTTTTTCGTGATTGGGTTATAATAAACTTGGGCTTTTGTACTATTAAATAATTCAAGATGGCAAAATTAATATGGCTCATAATTAGGATCATTAATAAAAGATAGTTTGCAAAAGAATTTTTTATATAAAAAACTGGTTTAATATGGTACATTTTAAATGTAATTAAACTAAAATTGAAAATTAAAACTTTAACAAGTAATTAACAATAAATATAGAAGTAGAAATAAAAAAATTGATATTTTGAAACAGAAAACAATAACTAGAGTTACTAATTATTATTAGATTCAGTTCTAAGGTGTAAATGTAAGGATCTGAAGAAGCACATAGCTTATTAAGTATGTCTTCGTTCGTTGCGAGTCTGGAACATTTTCGGGAGTGATCAAAACGATATTTTCGGTAGTCCTTGCTTCGCGCCCCCGGTGCTTCTTTCGTTAATTTACCAATTGGAAGCATTCTTGCTTTGACAATATCTCTACCATGTTGTTACAGTTAGATTTGTCATATATGTCTGTCAGTACATAGGGCAGTAAAATTCAGTAAAATAAATCTTCGCTTGACGCTTTTTCATTTAAAAACACTCTTTATACTATATTCAGGCTTATATTTACCATTGATACCTAAGTTACAGAAATAATGCTAGTTTCAGAAATTTCTTGTCACAAATAGCCGGAAGCATAAGTACAAAATTTGAACCTTATGTGAATTTACTTTATTTTTGATAGAGCCAATGTAATATACTTTCATATTGTACTGTATTATCATATAATTACTGTTTTATATATAAAATTAACTTTAAGATATTCCAATTAATAGGAATTAATATTTTTAATATGCTATGACTCGAAGACTAGGTCAACAATCATATAAGACAAACAAATGAAGGTAAAATCTAAGCAACACATGTTTCTGATAAGATAATCTAATAGAACATTCAAAAATCTACCTGTATTTAGTTTTCTTGCGTTAATATTCTAAGATTCCATTTGTTTATATCAGTTAGTTCAGAAGAATTTTGTTGTTTACATGTCAAATAGCATATCACATTTTGTTTGGAAATTTCACAATCACGTAAATTTAAACACAAATGTTCTTTAATAACTTGGTTCACTATTTTGCATTAATTAGTAAGGTAAATTTGTTCATTATTATATATTTCGAAATCTACAAAGATTTGATTTGTTATTGTTTATCAGTTGTCAGATTTTTACAAGGGCTTATGATAGGTCAGTTCAAAACCACATGATTTCAATCGATAGAATAATGCAGTCGAAATAAGTATAGAAGTGGAAGTATTGTCTCTCTCTTTTTCTTTCTTATTATAAGTCCTATTGATTTGACGTATCGGCGAGCTAATATTACTAATTTAGACGGTTATTCTTTGGTTGGACAAAATACAGGGTAGCTTGGATTAGTTGAGGAGTAATAATATATTTTGGATATATAGGCTATTTTTGTTATAAACCGAACCGGAATTTGACAAGTTAATATTTAGTTTAGTGGATTTATTGTATCAACATTATTTTGTTGATACTGAGAAAAGTTGTTTTTTTTTCAAATAATGTTTTGGAATGTAGAAAAGGATATGTAAATTTACCGTGTTAGGTAATATTGTGTGATGGAAACCATTTTGTGTACGTGAGAAGGGCAAAGAAAAGGATCTTTCTTTTTAGCACCAAGTCTCATAAACGACGGAAGTGTCGGATGTTCTGAATTTTTTTTTTATTGTTAACTAAATTCCATCCCAAATGGGAGATTACAAGGACCCGATTTGACAAAGTGGAGTTGAATATTATGGTTTAGTAAATTTTGGGTTTCAGCTTTACGGCCTACATGGCGATTTTGTCTTAATTACTTCCACGTGCTATTAACATCGGTCATCTTAACATTGGTGCTCATCAAGCAATTTTTTTTGGTACCCTCGTAGCTACAATGAGGTAAGAATTTTGTATTTTAGTCTCGTATATATTGTGTGCTGTTTTGCCTGTCTGGAATTATATTCCAAATTCTGTTGTAGAGATTTTTCTACATGGGGCAATTCTTGTTTCAGGGTTTTTGTATAAGGTTGAACCTTTGAAGTTCATTGGGATTATTTTGGAGTTTTAAAGACAAACCATTAGCAAGGTTTTGGTATGATTTCCTAACTGCTAGTTATTTATGGAATTTGGAACTTTTCTTGGATACGGTCTACGTAGTGGAGCTGTAGGACATAGTGATTACTGAGGAACACTTGGATGTTACCTGCCTTACCACTATTTAGAGCCTACATTAGTGAATAGAGTATTCAGCTAAGTAGTAGTATAATATTTGGAAACTTAACATATAGTACTATGTCTGTTAATCTAGCTGTTTATGAATATTAATTTAGTTACTGGTGTCACCTTGTCTAGTATATAGCATACTGTGCAGAATTTCTGTAAGGTGAAACGCAGCCGGCTTCGTAGCGCTACCTAATTACTGCTGTTTTATTGGTAATATCTAAGACATTCAAATCTATGTAATAGACATTTTATAGAAATTTATTTAATACTTAACCCTAATCATTATCGTTTGTAACATAATTATTTGTGTTAACTAGAATTAAACTTCAATCATTTAAGGGGGGAAACAAACTTATTGGAATTCCAAACTGATTATTTGATCTAATTCTTGTCTATATTGTGTAATCCAAATGTTATTAATTTGGAGTGGTATAGATAAAGAATAAGCTTCTGGGTTTTGTATTTACGTAGCTCAAATCAAATAGTTTAGTTGGGATTTCAGTTAGTGTAACCTTACAATAAATTTAACCTTTTGTTAGGGAAACTTAATTCCTTCACTTCTTATTGGGATGCTATTAAGCTCCCTGGTGGATGGAATTGAGTTAACAATAATCATTTTTTTTGTTTAGTACATTTTCTTTTTTTTTTTCTTAGGGATAAGTCACTGACTATTATGAATTAACAATAAAAGTCATTTGTTTCCAACGTGTTGGTTTTCAATTGATCAAGTTAAGTCTTTAATTATTGCTAGTGGTTAGATTCAATGCAACTAACTTTTTTTCCAAGTTTTATTTAACTTAAATTAAAACTTGGTGGCGCTCAACTTAAATATTACATCTAAAGTAAGAGATTGTGATATGGAAGTATAGGTAGAGAACGAGAAAGAAGAATCCGAACCTACCCGACTAGAGCTAGCAATAGTCATCATTATGAGATATTATTGGGTCAATTTTGGTGAGTGTTTTGCATCTGGTGACTAACATATCTTACTTATTTACCGCCTTCCATCATATTGGTAAACCATAACATTTCAATTGGGCATCCTTTAAAGGTAGAAATGTTAGAATGCATCAGATTTTGTGTACTGAATTGGGCATAGAATACCAGTGATACAACTCAATATACAATTTTGCAGATTCAATACAGTAATCTCCAAATTCTTCTTTTGAATTAATATCATTCAAAATTTTCGCAAATCTCCTGACTAAACTTTCATTAACTCCAGTTATTTCAGCTGTAAGCTGTGGATTTGCAAAAAATCTTTTGGAAGTATTCATACCGTTAGTAATTCCCATGCCTTGCTTAACAATACACTTTAATGCCAAGTTGATTGTTAAATTTTTCCTGGATGTTTTTCTTTGTTTCTTCTTTTTGAGATTTTGTTTCGTTGCTAATGCGCCAAAATCGAACGTTTTTATTATAAGCAATATATAAAATAATTTCCATAAATTTAATTCTTGCATGTAAAGGATGTAGTCCAAACTTAAAAGCCTCTGTATTCATTTTTTTATTTAGACATCTTTCTATATTATTCAACTCACTGGGTTTTGCTTTACAAATGCAGCAAACTGGCATTGAATTAGTCTCAGTTGCCGTTTGAGCAATTTTACCATACTCATCATGGTGAATTTCATAAATTTTATGAATTATGGTTACTATTGTTTCTTACTCTGTCTACTTCTTTTTTGTACTTTCTGGAGTTTCCTTTATATACTCAAATTTAATGAGTCTGCATAGTCTAGTGGATGATGGTTGGGGTTAACCCAAAAATCATTATCAATATTATTCTTTTTGTGCAAAGTTAAGGGAACCAATGAGGTTAAAAATAAATTTAAGTCTGATCTGTCACTTTCTATAAATACCTGCGTGTAATTATTGTACCTATATGAACCATCACATCCCCACTTAAATATTAAAGTCAAATTTTCAGATAAATCTACAACGTTTTGCTCAGCTTGAGCATTTAGAATGTAACTGACTATATGATCAAGTATAGACTGAAGTGGAGCGGTTGTGGAATTTTCATTAATTAATATTTATATTTTCGGGATAATATGTTTTTTTTGCTTCAAGTACTTTTGCTATAGCATGGAAATATGTCGTGTCCTATATTCCTGCAAGCTTTCTTGAGCATTTCATATTGATTCTTGGAAAGCTTAGCATCTAGTAGTAATGGTAGTGTTTTTTTCGGACTAAAACTGTTTGAACTGGTTTTTAAGTCATCTGAAACAAGAAAATATTTTTTTTTACCAAAAGATGACAAATGTGTTCATTATTAAATGTATTTATAGTTATAGTTTTCACCTTGATCTGGATCCGAAAAACTAAAACACGACAGCAAAAGTCAAAACATAAAAGTTGATTCAACGGCCGTTCTTAACGTGTAGCATTTTAGCCGAAAGTTATCATAATAGTATCATAATAGTACAAAGCTTACTTTTAACATTATACGTCGCTTCATGGATCAACTCAGGGGAAAAATTCTCGCACAAATTCTAAATTTTGTGCCTCTTGGATCGATAACAGCATTCCAAAAATCCCTTCTCTGGACGACCGCGACCGCGGGCTCCGCTTGATCTTGGGGAAATAAGTTCTACTAAAAACTCTTGTTTAAGACAGTTTTCAAATTTTTTTATAAAAGTAATTTTTATTTCTGGAAGCTGACGTCCAGTTTTGCACAAACCGAGGAAGGAAATGTTGAGAAAGTTCTCTTCTAATAATTACGAAGTCTTCACTTTCTAGGTTAGGCAACCTTATTTTAATGTTTTCCATATCCATCCATTCCAAGATCTTTATGTAATGTAACAAAATTCGTCATGATTAAAAAAAAATCAATGCACTTCTAAAAAATGACAACTAAAAACCAAACAACATTCGCGCATGTCATTTGTTGTTCATAGCCTACTTTGTCGGAGTTAAAACGTCCAAGGCAGCCGTGCAATCAATTTTTTGCCAATTGGAAAATTGCGTGGCTAGAGAAAAATTTTTTTGTAAGGTATAAAATGCCTGCCACAAAATCAAACAATCTAGATCAAATTTATTACATGACATTATTTTCTGATCAGTTTTACATTTTTATATGTAGTAGGTACAATATTTCTTACCTAGCTTTATTTTTCAAAATTTTAGTGAATTCAATAAGTGCGATTTTTTATGTAAGGAAATCCATGCTTTACAAACAAACAAACAAAACAAACAAAAGTATGCTTTATTGCCGCAGAAAAATTTTACAATTTTATGGACAAAGCAAAATATACCTAAAATAAGACATATCAAAACATTAATCGAAAAGAATTTCGATAGGTCAATGCTTTTTAAAAATGTAAATTATCAATTTACCAAATCGTAAAACACACGTTAGAATATAACATAACATTGCCGCAAAACAGTTAATGAATCCTAATAACCTTATAAAAGTAAACAAACACACATGTACGAGGTGAATAATTTCGATGACATTGAAATCAATGTCAATTGAATTAAAAACATGTTATTGTCTTGTTGCCAGATTAGCAGATATTAGCAGCTAAAATGTATAGTTTTTAACAGTAGAGGCCTTGTGGTCTTCAGCACTGTGAAATTTGGCTTGCGGCAACTTGTGGCAAGATATGTTTTATTCTGAAATTTTTAGATTTTTTTATGATGGGGTATGTTTACTGGTGAACTTTACAATAAAACAATTATTCTTTGCAAAAGATAAAAAGTATTTTTAAATAGCTTTTCAAAAAAAATATTTGTTTTAATTTTAAGACAGTAGTTTTCTGTCAAGAAACGGTCAATTTATGATTAAAAAATACACAAAAATTAGGCAAAGTTGATTTTTGGAGCTCCATATTTCTAAAACAGTTACGAATTATGGATTGATAGTTATCACCCGGGATTCCTGGATTATAAGTCTGTTAAAACTGATTACAAATTATTTTAGTTTTACAAGATAGAAATCAGTATTTTGTTCCTAGGCGTGAACTACCGTGCGGCCCCTGGCACCAATGTTTTGAATGTTTGGCATATTATAACATCTAGCAAATGAAAAGCCGGTTGCGAGCAAATATGATGAAAACAAGTTATAAGACTTGTATCATTTTTCTCTGAATAAAACTGTATATCTGCGCTCAAATGTTATATAAAAATGTTTAGGTAACCAACCCTATAGCCGATTCCGTGTATGAGATTCGTAATTACTGTTATTTATAAAAAATAACGCGCAATTGACTGTTCAAATTTTTACAATACAGTTTTATTCATCCTTATAATTCACTAACCCTCTTTATATCAAGGGTGAATTTTTGTGTGTGCAAAAGCAATAAAATCTCACTCGCAAGAAACGCGCCTCGGTTATGCTGTAATTTAGGATAAAATTTGAACGTAACATTGGTCAATCTTCGTCTTATCATGGCCAAAGTCGGTATTAAATCCAGTCACGTCATCAACATTCCTTACAAAATCAGTTCCTTCGCCCGTTATGGCCTGTAGTAATTACGTAAAAACGTTTGCAATTAAAATTACTGCGGTCTGTGCATTGGTAATTGGTATAAAGTTGTCCGAGCTGTATTTTATGGTCTTAGATAAACATTGTTTTTTGCGATGTGCTTAAGCTTTAAGATCTTTCTTTTGACAACGGGTGTATAAAAATGATCCATTAATTAAGTTAATTATTTTGAATGCAAGGTTGAATAACACGAAAAAATGGTAGACAGTTTATAATTTTTATGAAAAGAACTTAAGTGTAGGGCTTACATTAGCTTTATTGTCGATTCACAACGTTTCGACCATGAAGATGCCTCGTGCAATCGAAGGCGAAACGTCGGATAGTAATTGCAATTTGACATCCCAAGAACCATGATTTCTTAATTGACCAAAGCCGTAAAAGCTTCCGTTCTATGTTAGCTAACCTCTTTGGGGATGAAACCAAGAAGGATTCCAAAACTTCTGGCGTTCTGCGAAACAGCCAGAAGAAGTTACTCTGCCAGTTGACCTTTCTGCTTAGATGCCGAAATGAGGATGTAGTACCGACATCACTAGAGGTGCGATATTACATTACGTCTAGAACTGCTAAGAATATTTATAAACATGCTAGCAATGCATCAATTAGAGAAATGATTAAGCCAACACGTCGTAATTTAGATACAAATGCTTGGAATTAGCTTCTAGACTAGAACGAACCACATTTGGACAACATCACCAACGCACAGGCAGAAAAATCCATCAAAAAGTTACACTTAAGCAAAAAAATAAATTCGAAGCTCTCCTGAACAGAAAAAATCCATTGAAACTTGCGCAGAATAAAGTTATCAACTTGTCATCGAAGCTGTTAACCGAAGCTGATCATTTCGTCCTTTCCAAAGGCCAAAATTTCGAAATAGCACCGAGTAGCATTCCCGTAGAGGACGGTATCGTCTGTTGAAGCAGCAATCAGAAGATTGCCAGTAGATCAAGCCGATGAAGTCAGATATGAGACAGCGAAGATCATTAAAAATTCAAAACCACCGAATTCGAACCTCTCCGCAGCCGAAAAAACAGCAATGAAGACCTTAAATGAAGACGCAAACATTCTGGTATTTCCAGCAGATAATGGCAACGCCACAGTCATCATGGATAGAACGAAATACGTGGAAAAGGCTACTCAACTTTTGGACAACAAGAAGACTAGAAAGACGTATTACCAATCTGGTTAACGTATCCAGTCTAACATCAACGCAGAAGAAATCATTAAAATCAAGCAGCTCCAAGATTCTCAGGTTCTACGGTCTTCCGAAGATACGCAAGTACAATGTACCACTTCAAACGATCGTGAGTGCAATAGACTCGCCCACATACAAACTAGGTAAGAATCTTTCAAATTTTCTTAGTCAGTTTACTGGAAAAACAGATTCTTTTATCAAAAATTCTGTACATTTCGTGGAAAAACTTAAGGCAATCCAACAAATGTTCCTGTCAACGACTCAATTTCCATTACAGACATACTGTATTATAATAATCTTGCTAAGAACTTAATAGACCTAATGGAAACTTGTCTTACATATGCTTATTTAATTTTTCAAGAAACTTTTTATGAACACACTTTGGATGCATCTGTAGGATATCCTCTATCACTTATGGTAGCGAATATCTTTCTGGAAACCTTTGAGGATATTGCTCTAACAACCGCTTCACTAAAACCAAAACACTGGTTCAGATATGTAGATGATACTTTTGTTGTTTAGCCTCATGGACAGGATAATCTCCTCATATTTCTGGACCACCTTAATCAACAACATAATAATATCAAGTTCACGATGGAAATTGAATCTAATAGAACCATTCCCTTTCTAGATGCATGTGTCCAAAAGAATGAAAATGGTACCTTAAGACATTTTGTATATAGAAAACCGACGCATACAAATAGATACTTAAATGCAAATTCCCATCACCATCCAGCACAAAAGGAATCGGTTATTAACTCCTTTGTATTCAGAACTATTTCGATTTCTGATCAAGATTCTCTAATATCGGAAACATCGAAACTGACCGAGGCTCTCAAAGGGAATGGCTATTGCACTGAAGATATTACGTGTTCAATTAAAGATATAGTAATCCAACTCCGCCAAAGGAGAATGATAAAGAGCCACCGTTAGGTAGTATTGTTCTTTTCTACATACTTAGCACTACATACAAAATAGAACGATTACTTCGGCGGGCCAACATACGTACAATCTTCAATACACATAGGAAGATTGGACATTGCTTGCGATCCCCGAAAGACATTGTATCTTTCCAGATAGAGGGAGTAGTGTGGAGAAGTGTATGAAGGAGAAACAGGACACTCAATATCAACTAAACTTAAGTAACATGCTGTAGCTAAACACCAGCATAACACTGGCCATGTTATAAATGTAAAGGAAACCAAGGTTCTAGCATCGGTTCAAGGATTTGATAATCGAAAAATTGGAGAATCTATTGAAATATTTAAACATACAAAAAATTTCAACAGAGATATGGGTTTCGGTCTACATCACACATGGAAACCGATCTTAACTCAGGGCCACAGTTCGGCGAGCACATGTCGGGTATAAAAGCCCGCCTGAATCTCTTCGAGGACATTCAGTGTTCAGATCTCGTGGAATAAAGATCCCTGAAGGTGCCTCGTGCAATTGAAGGCGAAACGTCAGATAATAATTCCAGTTTGACACGGTCTAATCCCAAGAACCATGCTTTCTTAGTATCCTCTGTGTCTGTGTCCTTTTTCAAGGGCAAACTAAAGGCTTATTCCAGGACATCTAACTTATATATTACTTGGGTGTAGTGATGCATGAAACTCGCCCACCACAGTCATGTATCTGTTAGAGTGTTGTCTTTGTAGTGGTTACTTCCAAGTAGATACATTTCGACCCCTCAGTACGATGGCCTTTCGATGGGTTCATCTCTCTCTGCAGACGTAGCCAATATATATTAATGCAATTATTTGATATCGGGGGAATGGAAATAGCAAACAAAAATATTTTATGGAATTTAGTATCCGCCCAACTATAAAGTTCACTATAGAGTTAGAGCAACATTAATGTTTACCTAAAAATGTTCAGGTAGAAGCGTTCCCCGGAAAGATTCCCGTTGCCGCACTCCTAGGAAAGTATGAAAAATTGTGAATATTAGTTAGTTTAATGTAAGTTGTAGTAATTATCTTTATTTTAAAAAACTCAATGTTTTCTTATTTAATTGACTTAAAATTTTGCAAAAAAAGTTAGTTGATATATAGAAATTGATATTATTTTGTTCAATATAAGTTCAACATGACGGAATAAAATGACAGCCTAACGAAATTTTTTACTATTTGCAGTACAACAGTTTCTTGAGTATTGTGGTGCCAATTTTATATATATATATAAAAAACGAAAAACTAAAAGTGCTATCTACAAACTTAACGGTTTCTAAAACAATATTTTTATTTTACATAGGAGGCACAAATGTTTGAAAAAATATATAATAAATCAAATTCAAAGAAATATATTAAATTTTAATTTATTTTTTTAACTCACTTAAGAAGGTAATCTCCGGTGCATCGTAATAAAATACAAACAAACAAAACAATCATAATAAACTCTCTGGCACAGTATACGACATTTAGTTTTGGAACATCACATACATTAAACATATTCAAAAGCTAAGATTCAACTGATTTGTATTAGATATTCATATCAGATGTTTAATATTATCAGTAGGTTCTCCGTTGATTTTCTTCCGATTTGATAAAAAATGTTTCTTTCCAACCACATCTATTGAGTAGTATGTTAATTGTGGAGCAGTCATTCTTCCAATAAAGTTAGATTTATTTCATCTGGTGTGCTATTTTTTGGAGTCAATATAGCTCGTTCTTTAAACCAAGAAGCGGTTTTATTTTGACAACTTTCGAGTCCACTATAAACATTTAAGGGGTAGTTTCACCACCTTGGAAACTGCGTCTAGAAAAATCCTTCTTATCGAACCCCTGCACTTTAAAATCAAGCTGTTTGCACAAGCTCAGCTTTCTACGGCAACCGGTTTGAGAAAGATGGCAAAAATTAATCAATGTCCCAATGTTTTCAAAAACCCTATATAAATTTATAAAAAATTTTAAAATATGTAATAAAATAAAATAAAAAGCACGTGTTCAAGTGTTTTTCCGAATAAGTAATCGTTTTTTAAATAAAAAATATAATATTAAAGGAGTTGTTTCAGCCCCTTGGACACCCTGTCTGTGTTTTTAAAAATATTTAAAATATGTAAAAAAATAAATTAAAAAACACGTGTTCAAGCGTTTTTTCGAAAAACTAACCGGTTTTTAAATAAAATAATATATTATTTAAGTGGTGGTTTCACCCCTTTGAACACCCTGTATGAATTTTTAAAGAATCCTAAAATATGTAAAAAAATTAATTAAAAAACAACGTTCAAGCGTTTTTCCGAAAAACTGGCCGTTTGTTAAATAACAAATATTGTAATATTTAAGGGGTAGTTTCACCCCCTTGGAATTTGAGTTTTGAAAAATCCGATCTTATCGAATCTCTACACCCTAAAATCAACCTGTATGCAAAAATTCAGCCTTTTACCTCAAGCGGTTTGAGCTGGAGCGTGATGAGTGTATCAATCAACTAAGTCTTTTATATATTAGTAAAGATTGGTCGTTATTGGGTATCTGGTTTTCAGTTTAAAAGATTTTGGACAGACGAAATGCGATTTGCAAGTCGTATTCAATAGGCACAATGATCACAACTGAAGTACAGAAAACCTGCATAATTTAAAAGAAAGGCGATTTTAAACAAAATTTGTTGTTCGAGACTTGGTGGTGCAAGATGGCTGCCCAGCTCACAATACTAAAGAGGTTAGAGAGGTCTTTAGAGACAATTTTGGCAATAAAATTATTTCTATTAATGGTTCCATTGTCTGGCCGGCGAGGACACCAGATCTTACACCTTCCGATTTTTATTTATGGGAATACGCAAAGAATGGGGTGTATGAATTTCTTCCACCAGAAAATCGCGAAGAATTAGAACAGGTTGTATGAGATATTCTTATTGAAATCTTTCGAAAAGAGAGTTACCCGTGGAATTGTAAGGTTGTGTGAAAAATATATGGAAAATGTATCATGAAGTTTTTAAAAATTTCTTATGAATTTCCAATAACCAGTGTAGCTTAATTTAATAATTTGTTCAATATCAGAAGTATTCCTTAACTGTCTATTATTTCATTATGGTGGCCATACGTAATCAAAGCCTACTATGAAAAAACAGTAATTTTGTTTTTAGATCTTAAGGAAAATAATAATTTCAACTTTTAACACATCATTTGAAAGCTCTTAACAAGCTTTTTCGAATAATACAAAAATCCAGTATGGCACCTATAAGAAATATGAAATTTCGTAAATGTATGTCGGAAAGACTCGTATTTGGTCAGTTACAAAGAAAATTGAAAATGCATAATTTTAGTTCTTTCTGATTACCTCAAAAACCACCGAACCAAATGCTCTACAACTTTCCTTAACATTTAACCATCTTTCTAATATAGATAGATCGATCACTTCCACTTTAAAAACTATACACTCATCTTCATTTTTAGAGTTAAAATTTAAACGGAAATATAAATAATCAAACCCATAATTGATACTGAAAATAGGAATATATGCAATATACGTGCTCTAAAAACGGAAGCAATATTTTGACAATTCCGTTTGCGAATTGAACATCCGGCAGCGCATAAAAAATTTGGACAAAACGATTGGAGAATAATTATTCAATCAAGGCACATTGATGATTTCAGTATATTGGCTATCGTACAGTTAGTTTTAATTTAACGTTTTTCGAAGTTTTTAGGTCACATAGTTCAGCAAAAAAGAAAACACAAACGCAGTCGATGATAAAAAAGTTTAAATTTAGTTAAGGAGAAAGCTGAAGAAAGGTTATTACATCCCATAAAAGCAGACAAAGGATAAACTTCAGAGTACTTTCAGCACACATTTAAGAGACATTTAAAAATGTAAAATGTTAAACATGCAGTTATAAGGTTTATTACGTAAATATACCAACGTGTTGTTTTCTTAGATCTTGGTGACTAATAATCATGATTGAGTGCCTTTCCCTAGCCTAGTAGGGTGTCAATTTTTTATACGGGAAATAGAGTATTTTAGAATAGTAAACAGTATTTTATTCTTTGAACGAAAATAACAAAAACAAATGACTATAAAAAGGTTATGTTATATATAATATATATATATATATATATATATATATATATATATATATATATATATATATATATATATATATATATATATATATATATATATATATATATATATATATATATATACTGCTTTGACTAAGATAACCGATGATATAACCGGCAATTTCGACGGTAAAAAAGTCACAGCGTTAGTGTCATTGGATTTTTCGAAAGCCTTTGACACTATTAGTCACAGGATATTAATTTCTAAATTAAAATTTCATGGTTTCTTTGAAACCGCTGTTTCTCTTGTCAAATCTTATCTGACTGACCAGTTTCAGAGAGTATCTTTCAAAAATTCATGTTCTTCTTTGACCCCGGTTCTTTCTAGAGTGACCCAAGTGTCGGTCTTAGGGCCTTTATTATTCTCTATTTATACAGCCGACATTTTAAACAATGTTCAGTATTCCTTCAGTCCAGGCTTACGCTGACGGTACCTAGGTTTACCTTAGTTTTGAACCAAGAAACGCTTTAACCCCATCAACTCAGTTAAACATAGACCTGGAAGCTATTAGAAGTATCTCGCTACGTCACAATTTTATTAATTAATTAACACTTCTTGTTGTTTTTTCCAATAAAATCGCATATAATCTCCTTGACCTGTCTATCACGATTGGTGATTGTATTTTGAATCCTCAAAGTAGTATCAAGACTGATATTGGATATGATAGAGCTATTATGTACTAACAGATACTGCTTTAATATCAAACTTAAAAAAATTCTTTGCGATTCTCTTGTACTATCTCTTTTTAATTACGGCGCAGTAGTATATACTATTTATATTAGTGTTTTTGATAAAAGTCGAGTACAACGGGTTCAGAACACTTGCTGCAGGTTAATTTTTGGACTTAGGAAATTTGAACACGTATCACCTTTCATAACACAACTTGAATGGCTTAACATGGAGAACCGCAGGAAACTACTTTTTTAACGTTTGTTTATCGCATAGTTACCACAGAATGCTCATCCTACCTCTTCTGTAGATTTTCGCGAAGATTTGACTACCACTCTCGTAATATTAGGAGCCGCTCCACATTTCACATACCTCAAGATCGGACTGCCATGTTTCAGAATGCTTTTCATATTATTCGGGAACGCTCTATAATCAACTTACTTTTTCACCGGTCAACTTAAAAATTATTTATTTTAAGGTCAAGTTGAAACACTCTTTGCTTTCTAGTCAATAAGTGTTAATTAAGTGCTTTTTCAGTTTTGCTTCTTTAATTAATTAATTTATTACTCCCATATTTCTTATTATTATTTTTATATTTTATATGTATGTACGTTCATATCAATGTTTTATTTATATATTATATTAGATGTGTGTTTAGGTCTACTTGTAAATATTTTATTGATATATATATATATATATAGTGTGTATCAGCCAAATGGAATAAATTCGATAATAAATAAATGGGGGCGTGTTCGGAAAAACGCTTGGACCCGTCGATTGGTATTTTTAGTTGCTCATTTTCTCCAATAAAAACTTTTTATACAGGGTGTGTCCTGTAACAGTGGGCAATGCCAACTTTCTTATTTCAAATGCAACACCCCGGATATTATTTAATTTTTGGATTCTTTAGGAGATTCTAAACATATTTTATGTTCAATGTCCTATACCTATCTTCAACTATTTCGGCAATATTAAGTGTTTTCAAATTTATTGCAAAAATTAAGATTAAAAAAATAAAATTATTTATTTCTTCATAATGTATAAACAAAAGTAAAAAGTTAATTTAGGAACTGTTGAATATGCTCGCCGCGAACGTCTTGGCAAATTCCTAATCTTAAATAGAAATTTCTTCTAACGTTATTTAGCATCTCAGGCGTGACCGATCTAATCGCAAGCGTTATTCGTCTTCTTAAGTCAGCTAAATCGAGGGGTTTAGTTTTGTATACAACATTTTTAATATGTCCCCATAAGAAAAAGTCTAATGGCGTCAGATCAGGGGATCGCGCTGGCCATTCTATCGATCCTCGTCTCCCTTTTCACCGATTTGGAAATATTCCGTTGAGGTACTGCCGGACATTAATTTTGTAATGGGGCGGTGCTCCATCTTGCTGAAACCATATCATATTCGCTGGAACTTGTGGGTTTGCTGGATCCGGATACAAATTTGTCAAAGTTGTCACGACATTATTTTGGAGCAGTGCTAAATAATTATCGCCATTCAAATTGCCGTCAATGAAAAAGAGGCTTATGATATGATCCCTAACAATTCCTGCCCAAACATTAACCTTTTCAGGATATTGAGTATGTTCTTCGCTGATCCAGTGAGGATTTTTCCTAGACCAATAGCGGCAATTTTGACGATTTACATGACCGTGAAGTGTAAAGGTGCACTCATCCGAAAACAAAACATGTTCTAATTGAATAACATTGTTATCTAACATAGCCATCATTTGTTCACAAAAATAAGTTCTCCTATCATAATCGTCTTCCATGAGCTCCTGAGTTGGTATCACTTTATAGGGATGATATTTTCTTTTAATGTTCGAATAATCGACGAATGGCTAATATCGAACATTGCGGCGGCTTGTCGACTAGAAATATGTGGGTTTTCCTCAAACTCAAGCATAATATCCAATTTAGTATCATCATTTATTGAATTGGCAGCTGCTTTTTTTATCTGCCTCACATGTCCAAGCTCGCGAAACTGCTTTTCTATTTTACTAATTGTCACTTGGGATATATGCGGCAAATTTGGAAATTTTTCATGAAATAAGCGAGCAACTTCCACTTGTGTTCGTGTGTTATCTCCATAACCAATTATTTGTAGAATTGTTATTTTATGCATTTCTGTTAAATGAACCATTTTTCTGATATTAGGTATTATGCAGTTAACGAAATTCAAAAGACTATGACACTGACAATGACAACTACTGTCTTGCAAAGAGAAAGGCCAGGCATTTTACACAAAAGTAAACAAAACTTAAAAGTAAACAAAACTGGCTCTTTTTGTTCCATATCAATAAAAAGGAACGCTAAAATGGTTTTTGCTTACATTCTTAATATGAAGACCTAAATGGTAAATAAGTATTGAGTGTGTTGTAGCGAATTTTTGTAATCAAATAAATAGTTCAGTAACCACAGCCACTTTCATAAATAATAATAAATTCGAAATAAATAAAATAAAAATAAATTTGAAAACACTTAATATTGCCGAAATAGTTCAAGATAGGTATAGGACATTGAACATAAAATATGTTTAGAATCTCCTAAAGAATCCAAAAATTAAATAATATCCGGGGTGTTGCATTTGAAATAAGAAAGTTGGCATTGACCACTGTTACAGGACACACCCTGTATAAAAAGTTTTTATTGGAGAAAATGAGCAACTAAAAATACCGATCGACGGGTCCAAGCGTTTTTCGAACACGCCCCCATTTATTTATTATCGAATTTATTCCACGCCTGTATATATATATATATATATATATATATATATATATATATATATATATATATATATATATTTATTATCGAATTTATTCCATTTGGCTGATACACACTGTATATATATATATATATATATATATATATATATATATATATATATATATATATATATATATATATATTATATTTTTTTTTTTATTCTTAAGTGTTAAGTGTAAGACTAGCCGAATACTTGGGAATTCGACTAAACTCCTCCCTTAATTGCTGCAAATCTGTATTTTTTGTTCTTATATTTGTTAATAAAAGCCGATTTATTATTATTATTATTATTTTTATGACTTGTTGTCTCACAGTATTCCTATGGTTGTATTTTATACTGACGGGATTATACCTAGGTCAGTACAAAAAATAAAATAAAAAAAGGAAATGGAAAAAAAACAACATTTATGTATTAAGAAATGATCTAACAATGCTACATGTTTTCAAAATGACCGATTTTTGGATGTTCCTGTGAATATCTGTATTAATTCCTAATTGAGCCAAATGCGGTGTAAACGTTGTTGGGGTGAGACCTGTTACTGATATGACGAGAGGAACAATGTTGACTCTTTCATGTTTCCACAGCCTTTTTACTTCCATTGCCAAGTCGGTGTATTTGGCGATCTTCTCACTGTATTTCGCTTGGACGTTCTCGTGGTTGGGGACAGCCATGTCAATAAAATAAGTGATTTTCTCTTTTTTGGATTGAAAGGTGATATCGGGTCTGTTTGCGGGGATTGTTTTATCTGTGTGGATGTCAATGTCCCAGTAGAGCTTGTAGTCTTCGTTTTCAAGTATGGATGTTGGTGCATAATGGTAGTAAGGGTCTGTGTTCTCCGTTAGTTTGTATGTTGTTGCTAATGCTTGATGAACGACCTTCGCTGCTGAGTTGTGTCTCGCGGTGTATTCAGTTCCGGCCATTATTCTACATCCACTCGTTATGTGATCGATCGTTTCTCTCTGCTGGTGACATCTCCTACATCTCTCGTCTTCAATGGTTGCGTCCTTGATGATGTGCTTTCAGTAGTTTCTGGTTGCTATGACTTTGTCCTGGATGGCAAGCAGGAAGCCTTCTGTTTCAGGGAACAGCTGCCCTTCTTGTAACCACGTATATGAAAGCTTTTTATGTATATGGTCTTGCTTTATGTGGTATCTGTGTCTTCCGTGAAGTGTGTGACCAGGTGTTCATTTTTTCTAGTCGTGATTGGATGTGACTGTGTGCGTCTGCTGCGTGACTCATTTCAGACAGGTCGAGCGGTGTATAATTCTTGTCTGCCTTCACTATTGCCTTGTGGAGGTTAGTTTGTTTGTTATGAAAGAATTTTCTGAGTTCGCAAATTTGTTTTTTATTTAGCGATTGTATATCTATAATTCCCCTCCCTCCTTCTTTTCTCTCGATGATGAGCCTTTCCTTGCATGCATTGGGATGTAACTTCCTGTGTTTAGTGAATTCAGAGCGTATGAGAATGTGAATGTTTTCTATGTCTGTGTGTGACCGTTTAATGATACCAAACGAATACGTAAGAATAGGTATTGCGAAGGTGTTAATAGCTTTCGTTAAATTTCTGGAATTCAGTTTTGTTTTTAGTAGCTTTGTGAGTCTGGTTTTAGAATTCCGTCTTGAGCTTTGATTTGATATGAGTGTGGTTAATTTTGGTGCTTTGATGGAAGCCTAGGTATCTGTATGTTTCTTCTTTGAGCATGTTATCTATAGTTTCATTGTTGATTGTTTCCCTCGTAGGGTGGTCTTTCCACTGTCCCTTGTTTATATGAAGTAGCTTGCATTTACTTATACCAAATTCCATGTTAATGTCCAGGGTAAACGTTTAAGTGATTTTAAGGAGTTCCTCTAGCTGTGTCTTTGTTCTTTGTGCTTGCATGTAATTTTATGTCATCCATGTACAAGAGGTGGTTTATTTTGTGGTAATTTGGAATCCGAAGTTTGTGTTATTCAGTGTGTTTGAGAGTGGATTGAGACAGAGGCAGAACCACAAAGGGCTGAGTGAATCTCCCTGGAATATACCTCGTCTGATGTAGATCTCTTCTGTTTCGATGTGTTCTTTTTGTGTTCTCAGGTTGATCTTAGTTTTCCACGTACTCATGATTTGCGTAAGAAATTGCCTGATGTTTTTATTGACTGTATAATTCTAGCACTCTGATTAGCCAACTGTGGGGTATCGAATCAAAGGCTTTTTTATAATCTATGTAACCAGTATGAAGGTTTCTATAATTTTTCCTGGTTGGTTCCATGATGCTGTTGTCTATAATTAGCTGCTCCTTGCATCCTCGGCTGTTTTTCCTGCAACCTTTTTGCTCTTCCGTTAGAATGTTTTTGTGTGCTAGATGTTGTTCTATTCTCCTGGTAATTGTGGCTGTGATGATCTTATATAGGGTTGGAAGGCACGTAATAGGTCGGTAATTTGACGGGTCCTTATTGTCTGAATTTTTGGGTTTAAGGTATGTTATTCCTTGGGTGAGAAAACTGGGGAGTGTGCTAGGTTTTAAAATAATTTCATTAATTTGGCGATTGAGAGCTTCATGTGTGGAGGTAAACTGTTTGTACCAGAAGTTATGAATGTTATCTATTCCAGGACATCTCCAGTTATGCGTGTATTTGATTGTTTCTGCTTGTGTTTGTCATTGCAAAGTCCTCTTGTTCCTCCAAGCACTTGTGTCTGTCTTCTTCCGCTTTAATCCATGAAGCGTTATTATTGTGTAGTTTCGGTTCTGACCAAATACTTTTCCAGTATTCTGTGATCTCTTGTTTGGTCGGTGGTTCTATTACTCGTGCCTCCTCATTGCTCATAATTTTTTGGTAGAACTGTTTTTCGCTTCTTCGAAACAGGTTGTTAGCGTCCGTTCTTTCATTTGATTCTTTGTATCTTCGGGGTCTTGCGGCATACACGGATAATTTTTGCTTCAGAGTGTCAAGGATTTCTGTAAGCGTGTGATCAGGTGATCCAGATTTGATTTTCTCAACACTTTGTGTGATACGTTTTGACTTGTTGCCGTTCATGGAATGGGTAAGATGGCCCAATTCTTTTCTAATTTTGTTAATTTTGTTTTCGATTCTTATCTGCCATTTGAATTTTGGGTTTATCCAGCAGCAAGCAGGAAACCTTCTGTTTAGGGGAACAGCTATTATTATTATTATTATTATTATTATTATTATTATTATTATTATTGTTATGTCAAGCTGCTATGACTATAATTGGCTGAGGCTAAAAGGATTCACTGAAATAAATATATATTGTCGAACCTTCAATCCACATATTCTCAAGAAATTGGAAATGCTCTCAGCTACAAGATTAGGGTGATTGGCTATACAAGACAGCTTAATTGGACCAGTTTCTATATCCCGTTGTAGGGACTTGTATGTAGGGGACATTCAAAAAGGATATGAGGTAGTGAACCCGGCTCCGTAAAACAGGGTTTGATTTACGGTGTTTGTACAATTTCTCCGTAGAGTCGTGCCTTGATGAGACAAATCTGTTTCCATCTCTCCTTCCACTTCTCAAAGAAACGTTGTTTGTATGAAGGGACACATTTTCTGTAAACCATTTTAACATTTGTAATAGTTCTGAGAAGTTTTCCCAAATTGACCAATTTATCCGCTTTTTCGCTTTCTGCTATTGCCGTGAGGCTTGGAATCCAAGCCAAAGATATCCTAAAGTACCCGTTTCTCATTTCATCCATTTTTTACTTGGTTAATAATCTTGTCCAATGCACTCCGGCTGTTTGAAACTATTACCACATTGATCATTCTAAAATTCTCTCGATTTGTCGATTTGAAAATTGAAGTCGGGGCCCCATGTGCCAATTCCCACTGCTCGGTGATCTCCCTTGGATGCATCTGTGAAAAGGAAGGCTTCGTCTGTAAATTTGTTCTGGATTCATATAAAAAGGCAACTGAATTGTCAGCATCCGACGAAAGTCTTGGGAGAGGAAGATTTCGGCTATACAATATTATCAAAATATTCATTTTATTTTTTTTGAGTTTTTTTTTTGATGATTGGCAGTTTCGTTCTGAAATGAAATTTGTACGTTTACCTTTTATACAGGTTTTATGGCTCCAGATATCAGCTATCATGAAAACAGTATTTTGCTTTTTTTAATAGAACAGGAAACAGTATTAAAAAGCGAAATAAAGTATAATACTGCTTTTTAGAGAATGGTCGGCAACCCTATATCCACTAATATAACATTGAATAAGTTAAATTGTCATAGTTGGTTATTGACCTCATGATCTACGTGTCTCAGTAGTCATAACATTTGTCTGGAATGTAAGAGGTCCTGGGTTTGCGTCCCAGTGAAGACGAGTTAAATTTTTCATTTTAATTTGTCTGAAATATCCATTAAATAATTTTGGAAAATTATAATGATAGAATAAGACAAGCAACAAAAATGTATATATTCTTTTTAGTTCTTTAATCTCTAAACTGTCAAAATAAAACGTATCTGTATGTTGACGAAATATTTATAACTTGCACTTTTAAGTGCCTACAGATACCGCAATCGAATCTGCTTAAATGATAAAATTTGTCTCCATCTTGGCGCAGCTATTTTTAATTTCAAATGCTGTAAATATATATTAAATATAAAACAGTAACTACTTTCAGTAAAACATGTAAACCACTTATATTTATTACATGTGTGACACAAAGTACACACTAGTTTTATTTTTTCATACTTAAAGATCTACTACATTCACTCACTCGCTTCTCATAGCAAGATATGCATCTGTTTCTTTTTTTTTTTCTGTATTCGCTACGATGTGTTTTTCTTCTCTGGTTTGTTCTTTTGCAATTGGATCAAATTCAGTATCAGCTCCTCTCTAAGTCCCCAATTTATATATTTTTCTTTTTGAACTGCTTGTATATAATTAGTGAATTGACAGCTGTATTTAGAAGAATTACAAAAACTATTTTGTGGCACCAGATAACAGTTTTACGGAGAGGTGAAGAATGGCTTTCATCTGTTCGGAAACATTTATACCGTCTTTACCGGCATTGTAGTCAATCACGACTGATGGCTTTTTTACATCTCCTTTCTTATTACGTTTTCCAGTCGCTTTTAGTTCCAAAAGATGTTTTGTACTAAGAAACAAAACATCCTTTTGTTCGTCGCACTGTCCTACTACAGCACCTATAGAACTCTCCCGATTATCTAACTCCTTTTCATATTAGCTGCCATAATATATTTAGGCACGCCGCACAGTGGTCAATAATTCGTTCGTAGGATACCATAACTTTTGATATCGAACATTCTTTAATATTTTTAATTCTATAACATGTAGCATATTAATTTGATGTATACATTATGTGAATAAACCAAAACTAAAACCTCGCACTCATTCTGTTTGTCAAAGTAATGATAAAGGAATACCAAATTGATAAAAAAGTAAAAGAACATTATTTACTCATATATGTTGAACATGATTGTATTTTTAAGCCTTAGAATGTGATCATATAATTTTTTAACAATACAGGATACTAACTACCTAAAGTATACATAAATAAGAATATGCAGAAGAGTTTTGTACTTAATATTAATATACAGTGCGAAAAAAAAGTCTGGACTACCGTTAATATTTTCTTGTTTTTAAAATTTTATAAAAAAAAAGCCGAAATAGGTATACTGATTATATCGTGCATATTTTTGATATTTTTACATGGAAACAATCGTTTAGACAACAGTAGATTATGTTTTTATTGAAACTTAAAAAGTTGTATGTTTTGCATTTTTAATAATTTAGGTAAATTTCAATAAAAACGTAATCTGCAATACGATATTAGAGTTTATACTCTAAACGATCGTTTTCATGTAAATAACCATTGACAACTTAGGAAAAATTAATAATTTTGTTGTAATTGGCTGCTTCATTTATCTACACATAAATAAAAGTTTAGGTAGTGGCCATTTTTAATGGAATTGACAGATTGTCACTAAAATTTGGGAATTTTAGGATCATGCTTAGCTTAAAAAGACTTTTTGAAAGAGGGGTCACAAAACCAACATTACAATTAAAAAAAAATTTATCGATAACGTCATATATTTGACAGCTGTCATTAAAAAAACAAATGAATGTCACCAAAATGTGCGCGACATAAAAAATCAGTATACCAATTTCAGCATTTTTTATAAAATCCAAAAACAAGAAGATATTAAAGATAGGCCAGACTTTTTTCCGCACTGTATATTTATAATATAATAATATACGTATTATATATTTAATATAATAATAATTAATTTTAATAATATTTCTTGAACAATAATAAACAAAATTACACAGTTTTAATTTTTAATAATGAAAGATCATCTTTGGGTAGTGTAGATAACTTACGCTTTGGAAGCGGTCTTAATGTACTTATGAGAGGATCCGATGATATTAACAAAACATGAATCAGATCTTCATTGGTTTTTAGTCTTGAAATCTTGCGAGTATTGTGTTTTCGAAAAGTTCGGTACTCTTTATGTCTGGCCTCTAGAGCCTCCTCACTTAATTGGCCAATTGGGCATAGAATTGAGTCAATCACATCCGCACCATGTATTAGTATTTTATGTACCGAGGCGGGCATCGGATACCAGTCATATAAAGAAACATATACTTTCGCGGTATCTAGAGTATATGCTTTAAATTTTTCAACATCTATGTCATAACCGGAACATATTGTGTCGAGTATTATTGAAAAACGTTTAATCAGGTCTTCATCAACCCCTGTTATCTGAGAAGTTTTAACAGGATTCGAAAAAAAACGTCTTGACGTGTTTCCGTCATTAGAAGTGCCTTTACCTTGCTTAACCACATCTATTAGCATTCCTGTTTCAGCTTTAAATCTCTGAATATTAGCTCTTTTGCGTCCATCTATGGATCCCTTTGGCGCCCTCCATTGCTTGATATGTAACCTATATGCTATATGAAGCAAGCACTCCATAAATCGAATGCGAGCATGCAATGTGGAAAGCCCAAAATTAAAAAATTCTGTTTTACAGGGACGTTGTAGAACTTCTTCCAAGCTATTCATATTTTTTGGTGAAACACCGCAAATATAGCACACTTGCGAGCATCGATTATGCGCTAAAACATTACACACCTTGCCATCGAGCATCGTTTTGTGAAGAACGTGCATAATTTGAATGGTTTTTTCTCCATTTATTTTTATCCTAGTTGGCTGTAGTTCTTTCTCCTGCTTTTCAATAGAGCCTATTTCTTCCACTAGTTTTTCTTCAGTTTCTTTACAAAACGTAAACCTTATGGGTCTACAAAAACGAGTAGAACTAGGTCTAGGATTATTCCAAACTATTATTCGGTTTCCGGATGATTCATATTGCAACTGAAGTGGTACTAAAGAGGACTGAAGGATGTCAGAATCGTTATTGGATGAGTCAGCAAACTTCTGGCTATAAAGAGAGTGTCCAGAACTTCCATCTGTTCCCCATTTATGTATCATTTTAAACGAACCATTGGCGTTGTTTTTTAGTACTTGTAATATAACATTTGTTTGAACCTCCGCTAATCGTCTACTGGTAAGGTCTAGCAAAACTTGTAAATCAATATTAACTGCATTTTCCGTGATATTTATGTTTTCTTGTGAATAGCATCGTTGTTTTGCTTCCATAACTCTAAAATAGGGTGGATAAAGTTTGATTCCTTTTGACATTGCACCTTGTCGAAGAAAAACATACTGTGATTTTGTCAACTTGCAGCTGGTAATAAGTGCTAAAGCTTCTTCGGACGAATATAAATAACGTTGACGTTTTAAACGATCTGGAGCACTTTTATTAGGATTGCACGCTTTTTTAATTAATTTCACAGATTTATTAGTTTTTTGTGTCACGTTTTTTATCACAACGGCAATATTTCGCTTTCCTTTAGATATGTATGCCGCTTGTGTCGCAAAAGCAAGTTCTTCAGGTGAATATTTTTCTAATAGTGGTTGAATTCTTCTACGTTTCGCTCTTGACGAAGACTCCAAAAAAGGCTTGGGCGGACGTCCAGTTTTTGAGATGTGTAGAGGTGTACTCGTTTCTTGGCATATTTCTGTATATTTAGAAATGTGAAATAATTCATTTAACCATTTACGTTGCTTGGCAACAAAACTGGATTCTTGGCTTTTAGAGTTCCTCCAACGTTTCAGAAGATTGCATAAAAATATTTTTATATCGGACAAAATTAGATCATCATCTTTGTATATTAGTCCCCGATTAATAATTTCATCTTTTAAATAGTCTTTTAAACGGTTTGTTTATTTGATGCTCCGTGCCTTAGCAAGTTTTCGGAACGCAGTAGTTTAAACAGGATCATTCGTGTGAGGCAAGGGGCAATATCTACAAAAAAATTAAAAAATCGCTTTAAGAGACAAAACTAAACGATGTAATATAAAGGAAACTTTAGGAAAAATATTGAACTGAAACTGAAACACTGAAGAGAAAAAATCATGATACAACGTGAAACTTTTTTTTAATATGAACAATAAAATAAAAAATTGTTGCATATGCATCATGATCATTTTTAAAGTATTTAAAAAATAACGGACTTACTTTCATCAGCATATTCCATGTTAAAAATACTCTACTTTCGTCTGGCACACACAGTTATTGCACAACAACAAACATACATCACATAATACATAAATAAAATGGCCGCTACCGCTGCGAAAAAAACAAAACATTAGGCTAAGCCGCCTTAGATCTTTGTTGTCAAGCACATTATAAAGGTCAGTTTTGGCTTACGCGCAGTTATAGGGTTTGGTTTTTATCAGTATTATTATTAGAAATCGAAAAAAAATATTTTCATTTCCTTAGTTATGGCATTCTAATAATTAATAATTATCCACTGTGCGCCGTTTCTATTTTATTTAACTGTTTCTAATAGGTCACTTTGAGAATCACGTTTATTTTTTGCAAGAGGTATCGAGGTATAAAAGTTATCTGTGATTATGGTTTTGCTCTCATTGAAGAAATTTCGAGTAAAACTTCTTTCTCTTTCACTATTCACTTTCACTATTGGCCTAAAAAGTTTAATGACATAGCGGTGGCGCTTATTGGGAATTTACTCGAGAATATACTGCCTGAATAGAAGACGACTGGGAAACATTTTATTTCAAACTTCTCTACTATATTATTGATTTTGTAAAGTCTATTATCGGTATCTGCAGGCTCATTATTTGCGAAGTGTATAAGCTTTAGTAATAATTGGAATCGGTTCCTGCTCATAACAGACGATACAAAATTGTTATTGCAAAGTTGATGTTTTCTTCATTCCATCAATCATATACATTTCTAAACCAAAAAAAAAAATGTTCATTTCCCTTTTATTTGTAGGAAATCACCAATTAATTCTAGCTGAACCGAATTCTGTTTTCGTGTTCGTCTCCAAAACTATGATGTCAAGGATTTCGTTGTCGAGGAAACGTTAATATATATCTATTGGTTGAATATTATTTAAATTGTCGGGATAAATCTTTTCGTGATATACATACATACCGTTCTGACTCTGTGAACAGTGTATCAAAGCGAAGGGAACTACAGCATAATTTATATTGTTTGCTACATCTACATAACTATGATTACTTGTCGGGCTGTTGTCTGTATCAGTATTCTTATCTGACTCTGAACAACTGAATTTCGATGAGAATTTTTGAAAATTTTCCCATTTATCTATATCGTCGACTTCATCTTGAATTTCTTCTGTTGTCAGAAATGGTACCTCTGCTTCTTACCTCATAGACGTTTGGGACATCCTGCATTTGTAGATGGTCCATCCATAATATATTATAGTTATATTTTAACACAACTACAAGATTATTACATTTTTTAGAGGCGGTCTTTTTAAAAGAAGATATGTTTTCAAGATATTTGGTTAATTAAACATTTTTTTAAATAAAAAAACGCCTCAGTAGAGGATTATTATAAAGGCAACAGCTGTCTGCATGATACACTCTTATTTAAATAAAACACCCGGATTTATTAAACATATTTTATTTAGGTTATTTGTTATTTGCATACAACCTAAAACCTAACGATAAATTAGTAACAAGTTACGTACCATATACTTATTTTGCAAACACTGGACAATGGGAATAAATAAACACTGGATGCCGTAGTAAATAAAAACAAAACTAAGAAAATATTTTACATGGTTTCGTTTACATCACGGAAACAGAAGCCCATAAAACCTGTACGCTGAAAAATACGGACTGTGGCGCCAATTGAGACAATTTGCTTAAATTAACGTCATTTAAGACATCCGATTGTAAACAAAGTTTGTTTGCTTTTGTTGTGAGGTCTGCTAGCTCAGTGGTAGGGTACTCGAACAGCGTTGTAAAGGTCCTGTGTTCCATCCCCGAGGGGTGATGCTTTTTTTAACAAAACCTTTATTTTTGTATGTTATTGTGTTTTAAATATTGGACTGCGTAAGCACTATGAGCAAATTAAATACATACATATTTCTTATTCATATTCTTTCATATACGTACATGGGACTTAAATTATGGTACATGTACCATATTTATGATACGGTTGCCAACGCTACACAGACAATTATTTTCCCCAGGCCCCGTCACACATGTGTTTAAAAAGAGTATTAAATTTTTGGGCCTATATATTTAGACCTGTTATTATAGCAGTGGCTTCTAGATAATACAAGGTTATTTCAAACGTATGCGTACGACTGGTTACCTATACCTGATGCCCTTTAGAATCTAAATGCACCACGTGTAGGCAACCAGTCGTACGCATACATTTGAAATGACCTTGTATTATCTAGAGGGCACTGCTATAATAACAGGTCAGACAGGTCTTAGAGTTCTTTTAAATCTTATACATAGGTATAAGGATATTATCGAAAATAAAAATACCGATGCCGTCGCATGGGAATATATAAACAATTCAACTTAAATATGACATTTAGTTAAGCTGAACTTTAATTTAATATGCACTTTAACCTTAAATCGGTTTGTTAAAGTCCTCCTCAGCCACATACCTAGCTAAGCCGTGAAAACTTGTGGCAACAGTGTAAAACTACCAGACTAATCATCTGTCATTAGTGTCATTCATCCTAGTTTGAAATTTCTGTTTGTTTGTTGTCGGTGACTTTATTTGAATTTTAAAATAATGTCAGAAAATATGATAAAAAAGAGCCCCAATTTCTCAGGGAGAGAAAAAACTATTCTTTTAAATCTTATACATAGGTATAAGGATATTATCGAAAATAAAAATACCGATGCCGTCGCATGGGAATATATAAACATTTGTTATTCATTTTGTTTATCAATTTATGGAAAGCTACAGATATGCAAATATTGCAAATACAAATTATAGGGATGTTCAATTTCAAGTTCAATCTCATCTAGTGTGAAAAGTGCTGTAGGTTTCGTCACTTGAAACCTGTTGAAAATGTTAATTGATCAAAAGAATCAAAATAATTCGCCCTGTTGAATACGCACCTTCATCATCATCAGTTAATATATTATGTCGATCCATGTCTGTAGTTTATTTTTAAAGATAAAGGCAAGCAACAAATTTTTAAAAAAAATTAGAGAAAATCAAAACATACAAAACAAAATCGATGCACGTTGTCAATTCAAATGTTCGAACTGTCACTTAAAAAAAGCTTAAGTCTCAAAAATCTTCGGCTTATCTTAGATGGCGTTAAACCAGGCTTAAAGTCAATTTAACTAAGGTGCAACGAAAATCTTAAGGTTTACCTTAAAGTTAAGCGTCACCTATAATAATTAAGGGGAACTCGTGCAATCCACCCTTAACCTGTTATAACCTCAAAAATTTAATATTTATTTAAAATAAATGGTGCATGTGTAACACATGTATTCGACGGGGTGGGGATAATACTTGTCTGTGTATCACCGGTGCCTCACATGGCAGTTAACGTGTTAAAAAAGGTTTCAAGTAAATTTTATGTAAGTTACAAAAAATATAAGATGATAATCCAAAATTGCGTACAATTTCTGTGTCCCGCGAATCAATTTATCACGGATAAGAATTTTTATACGCTCAGGCAACAAGCATAAAATTACAAAAGCCTTCCGTCTGAAGAAGTACCATCATATTTTACACCACATTTTATACATTGTAAGCGTTTATATCAAGTTGAAGTAACGAAATCCCCATAAACAATTTCTGTATCAATTCCACGCTGCGTTCCGTTAAACGTTTATGACCCATATTACCATCTAAACTGGTTTATGTTATGTACGGTGTCCTAAAATACGGATATTCACTACTTGATATGTATTGAAATATGTGTGCTTACACAGTATGACAAGACAAGTTCGATAGAAATAAATCCGTATAGATTAAATTGAAGCTTAAGTTCCACGCTTAGAGTAAGAATTAAAGCAGAGATCACATTCCATTCATAAATCACGTTAGGGGTATGCGCCAACATGGTTCCCCTATTTTTCACATTCTATCGACCAATGTTTACGATATAACAAGAAGTGGGGATAGCCCATGTCCAAGCCGTGGCCATTTGTTGACGAATGCCAGTGGCGGCGCGAATTTTCACTTCCCGCGTAAGGAAATATCATTAAACGTGAAAAAATCATCGTTCCGGGTTTTTACAGATCTTCATGTTTTTCCATTACTGTCGGTTGGTCTGTTCCGGTATAGGTAAAAAATCCACTTACTCGATTAACTTTAATTTTATTTAATTTTCTCCAAAAATTACGTCTGATACAAAAAAATATTTGTTTGAATTCAATATGACGAAATAAAATGACGACCTGTTAAAATATTTGATGTACGAAAATGAAGAAATGGGCCATGCTTCATTATCGTTGACAAAGGGAAGATTTTGTTTCTTGTGTAGATTAAACTGAAAATTAGTGCCTAGGAAAATTTAAGAGTGTCAGCATTTAAAAATTCAAAATAGCCCTGCCAAAATGACAATGTCAACAGGTCGGACGGATGATTTTAACATTTAATAATAATAATAATAATAATATCTTTATTTCCAACAAAATCATTTTTTACAATGACAAAGAAACGTCAACAAAAAAGTGGATTACTACTTGCATACCAATGTATATAAATTATTTTAATATTAGACACAAAAATTTACAAACAGATTAAAATTTTTTTAAAAATTTACAGATTAAAATTTTTTTAAAATTACAAATGGCACTAAGATCTCTATACTTATCTTAAACTTAAAATATTGTAAATACAATAAAATAAAATAGATACAATAAAAAAACTTTTGGTAATGGTAATTAAAATTCAAATTTAAATGAATAAAAGCACTTACTCTGCAAGTACCTTATCACAGCCTTGCGGAACATATTAGTACTTGCAGTACTTGATATATTGTTTGGTAGTGACTTAAAAGCTTTTATAGCCTGATAGTAAGGGCCCCTTTCGAAAAAGGTTGAGTTGTGTGAGGGTACACTAAGACCATGTCTGTTTCTAGTTACAACCGTCATCGATTCAGAATAAAAATCTATGTTGGTATAGAATAGATGAGGATTTTTTTTTACAAACATTACCAGTGCCAAGAAATATAGTGATGGTACTGTTAAAATACCCAGACTACTAAAATGAGGTTTACAAGATGTTTGAGGATGCAATCTGAGAATACATCTGATGATACGCTTTTGTGTTTTAAATATATTATTAGCATATTTTGAGGAACCCCAAAATACAATACCATAGCTTATGATGGATTGCACGCAGGCGAAATAGAAAATGCGAATACTCTCTATGAAGAGTGAATTTCTAATTCTGCGTATTAAAGCGCAAAAGCTATTCAACCTAGATTGAAGAGCCTGGGTATGAACCTCCCAACTCAAAGTCGGGTCAATGATGACCCCCAGAAACTTGATGCTGTTAAGTTCAGGGATAGATTTACCGTTCAGTTTAACATATAAAGAGTAGCTTTTTAATGATGCTTTTTCAAATGTTAGTAGACCAGTCTTGTCGGCGTTTAAAGTTAGGCAATTACTCTGGCACCATCTCTGCATTTGCTCCGCTGCACTCGAACATCCCCCAGACAACTCCGCCACGGAGCCATATCCCAGCATTACGGATGAGTCATCTGCATACTGACACACCAGTCCCGAGGGAAATCCATCCTTGAGGCTGTTCGCATACAGCAAAAACAAAATGGGACCCAATATTGAGCCTTGAGGGACACTTTGCCTCATTTCAATAGCCTTTGAGAAATATTGCTTGCCATCCTCAGTGACACAGACACACTGTTGTCTTTCTGCGAGATATGAACTTAATAATGCGGCACTTGCTCCTCTCAGTCCATATGCCTCTAGTTTGGCCATCAATAGCTGGTGATCAATGGTGTCGAAGGCTTTCGAAAGGTCGAAGTATAAGCCTGCGACTTTTTCATTCCTGTCTACCATTTCTGTAATGTAGGTTATTGCTTTAAAAACTGCCATTTCTGTAGATCTACTTGGTCTAAAGCCATATTGGTTGTCGCTTAGGATATTGTATTTATGTAAAAAACTCATTAATCTTGTATATATTGCTCTTTCAAAAACCTTTGACATCGATGACAATAGTGACACCGGCCTGTAGTTGCTTACTTCATGTGGTTTTCCTTTTTTAAAAAGAGGGACTAATTTTGCCTCTTTCAGCTTTGCAGGGAAAATACCAGATATGAAACTCTCATTCATTATATTGACCAATGGAGTACAAACAAACTCGGCTGCATATTTCAAAATGCATACTGGTATCTCATCAAGTCCGGCAGAAGATTTGTTTGGAAGGTCCATCATAATTCTGTATAATTCAGATTCATCTACAGGTGTGAGAAATAGAGTTTGGTTCTGACTAATTTTAGGTTGCTCTTTTGAGCTTAAATGAGTATTGACATGTGTGTTAAAGTGCTTGCTGAACAGTTCAGCAATAACCAAGGGATCTTCTGTAGTCCCCTCTAACCCAGAACTTAATGAGATTTTAGCATGTGATGTTTTTTTGTTAGTTTCAACCTTAAATATATTCCATGCTGACTTAACCTTATTATTAGAATTAGATATTTTATTATCGTTAACACATTTCTTATAATTTGATATAAACTTTCTATATTCTTTTCTTTCTGCTTTATATTGATTATAGATGACCATATTATTTGTTTGCCTATACCAAACATAAAGGTCCTTGATATAAGCAGAGTATTCTTTTATTTCAGCACTTACCCAATTCTGATGGGAATCCTTGGATCGGGAAGTTGTAATTGGAAAGGATATATCAAAGTAATAATAGAATATGTTGAAGAATGTTAAATATTTTTCATCGACACTTATGGCCTGAAATACTGCCTCCCAGTCCTCATTTCTTAGATAGTTAGTAAATGCGGTTATATTTTGATGAGTGAAAAAGCGTTTTCTAATAAATTTCTGTTTACTTACTTGTCTTGGAATATTAAAATTTAAGATTTGACCATAGTGATCAGAGATATTTGTTATGTATATAGAACAGTTTAACAAATCCTCATCCAATATGTTACTGAAGATGTTATCAATCTGTGAACTAGAAACAGCAGTAATCCTAGTCATTCCTTCCCCATGGGGCTTTAGGCTATAACTAGAGAAAAGATCTAGCACAGATGAAGTATTTTGATTGTTCTGGGCAAAATTTATATTAAAATCTCCACCTATAATAATGTATTTATTAGGGCAGTATATCTCATCTAGTAATTCTGTAATTTTTGAGAGAAAGATATTGATATCTCCATTTGGAGATCTGTAAATACTAATAAATATGTAATTTGTTTTATTAAGTTTTATCTCGGATACAGAAAACTCACAGTCTTTTTCAACTGGTGTGCTGTCACTTATAATATTTGAGATTATCAAATGATATTTTGAGTAGATGGCGGTACCCCCACCCCTATGTGCTGTTCTTGCAGAGTAACTGGTCAGACTGTAATGATTAAAATTTAAATTTACTATATCTTCCCTGCGTAACCAATGTTCTGAAATAAAAAATACATCTGGCTTTATAATAGAAAGAACAACTTCTAATTCTAGGTGTTTTTTGTTTACACTTTGTATGTTTAGATGAAAAACTGAAAATGAATCTGGTTCATTACTTCCTTTAGGTTCACTTAGAATCACGGTGTTAGTTTTTTCAATTATATTTTGTATAGCTGACTTACTGCTACAACTGTTTAGTTTTTGTCTAAAAAATTTCGCCCAAGAGCAAAATTAAATCTTTCATATGCAGTTCCTCTTGGCCAAAAGGTTTCACTGTACACAATGTCTTTAAATTCTGGTTTTACACCTACCATGTACCTTAGTTTATTTGATAATTGCTTCTTTGGTTGGCATTGCTTTACTTGTACATCTTCAGGAGAGGCTCCGGTATGTTTAATTACATGGTTTTTCACCACTTCTTCAGTTACTCCTTCCTTTATTTTGGATAAAAATAGCCAAATCTTCTGATCTCCACTTGACTTGGTAGATTCAAATTCATTTTCGCAATCTCTTGTGCCGTAGCGACTGTTTTTCCTAAAATTTTTCTTTCCATCACTTTTTTGCTATCATTTTCTTGCCGATTTTGACGTTTTTGTTTTCGTGACTGATATTTCTCAAATCCATCATCAAAACTGCTCTTCACACTTTCTGCCGACGGTGTTGCTGCTTCCTGCGATGTTTTTAATGTATTAGTTGATACCTGATAAATTTTCTCTGTTGATACGTCAACTTTTGCGTTATTGAACGTTGTTGGTGCCAGTTTCTGGTTGCTAACTTCACTTGCTTTCGTGCCTTCAGTTTTTCTGCATAGAGGGCAGTCGCGGTTGACGTTGACACTGACAGTTTTCTCACGTGCCAGAATTACCTGATCTGGGAGAAGCTGGAGTTGATCATGGCAGGGTTCGTAGTTTTGACGTTCAAATTTATTACTCAATTTTGACGAGGATGTTTTTTGTTGCGCAAGTTCTTGTTCCAAGTGTTTTGTCCTTTCTAACAGCAGACGATTGTTTTCTTTTAGAATATTATTTTTATCTGTGGTTTCCTCAACTAATTTTTTAAGATATGTAACCTCAATGACGATATTATCAATGTTTACCTTTTGATTTTTTTGCAACTGGAGCTTTTCTGAAGAAATTAGTTTCTCATTTTCTCTTTCTATTAAGTTTATTTTTGTTAACAAACGCGTGATTTCAGCACCTTGCTCTGCAATTTTATCGTGATGATCGATGTTTTGATCTTTTCCCAACAATTTTTGTTTACAGCATAGCAATCTCGTTTCGTCGAGTATTTGTATTTTGTGGACTTTTCCTGTGAAATCTCTTAATGCACAGGAACGGTGAAAGAATTTCCCACACTCAATGCACACCATGTAACTACAGGGGCGCGTTTTACAACATTTAAAGAACGTTTTAATCGCACTCGCGTTATTTTGATCTTCACTTGTCGTCATCTTGAATTTACACTTGTGGAGATTATTTAAGAATGAAATGAAAATCAAAATGGTGGCTCCAATATAGCCAACGAATTTTGTCATTTGTACAGATTCGGCTGAAATATTAATATCTAGAAGTATTTAAGAATGAAAGTTATGAAATTTTAGTCACTATTTGAGAATTAAAAATGACGGCACCAACATAGCAGACTAATTTCAAAATGTTTGCAGATTTGATTAAAATTCGGCATTTAGGGGTAATTAAGACTGCACATCATGAATTTTTGACAACATTTTAAAAATTCAAGATTGTAGTGCCAACATGGCGGCGGACTTTTAACATTTGTTCAGATTTGAGAATATATATCATATATTTTTAGAAATATTTAAAAAATGATAGGAAAGATTGCGAGCGAATTTTAACATTTATACAGATTTGATTAAAAATCGATATTAAGTTTTAGTAATCAATATTCAAAATGGAGATATCATCAATCAATTAATCCGATAAGTACTTTTTTCAGATATTTTTAAACATTTAATTATGTCACCGTTTTGTTCCCCCATTTTGAATTTATCTCAACATTTTCACCAGTCCATCCCAATATAATATTTGATTTTTGAGCAAAATTGAAACATAATCGATGCAGGAGTTTTCTGCATTGACTTTTATAATATTTTGAATTTGTAGTAAAACTTATCAGTTGATGGTCATGTCACACCTAATTTTTCTGCAAAATCAGGATAAAATGGATAAGCAGTTTTTTAGTAATATTTTTTTATTATTTCAGTATTTTGTTCAGCCATATTGGATTTTTACCAAAATGTTACCACGTCATCATCATATGACCTTTAATTTTTAGCCAAAACTGGAAGTAAATAGGACAAGCAGTTCTTGAGCTTTGTCGCGGACAGACATACAGACTAACCGAGGGAACTGAGAAAACATATTTTTTTGCAAATAGAATGTTTTCCTCTTGCGAGTAAAGTAAAAAACGCGATCGCTATAAGATAAAAATAGAATAGCCAATTGTCATATTGTTTTTCCGTGTTTATAGCTAATATCCTAAATCTGAAATTCTAACCAGTTTAGAACATGTTTACGAACACATTTTTACTTTTAATGCCCAAAGAGTCATCATTGAAATTCCTTTACCTTACAACTCTTATATAAAAAATTGGCCCAACTCAAGTGAAAGTTAAAAAAAGACACGAAATCATCCGAAACTTAAAATCACCTCAGAATCTTTCTTATATCATTTTGCTTCTGAGGATTCTCACATGCCCCCCGACGAAATAAACGTTCTATTATACTGAACCAGATTGGTCAATACGTCATGTGACCCAAAATAAGTGCATAAAGTATTTTCCATTAGACATGTCTCCTGGAAAAGGAAATCTTGCTGTTTACTTAGTGATTAAAAGAAAATGCCAAACTGAAACGGCCATTTTTTTTACAAACTCACATTGCCGCACCATAGTTAGGTCAACTAAAGCTCCTAGTTTCGCAATGTCCAAGATAAAGTAAATAAAACTTATTTATTAAATATTTAAAAAATCAATGTTCTTCTAATGTCACCGCAACATTAGAGCGCTGCTTCTTGAAGTAAGACAACATATAATTAGAAGATTGGAACCATATCAACAAATACACAATCATACATCAAAACACATGCAGTAGTGACGCTAAGAAAAGCTTGGTGTCTAATAAAATATTTTTTAGCAAATTAATTTCTTTATTGTTAAAATTTATTGTAGTTTCACGACCCGCTATTGGTTTTTAAGCCACGCCGCGCCGGTCACGTGACCCTGTAGCAATCTGTACTGTAGACTATTATACTTTTTTACTATAAGGAGCCGTTGGCAATGAAAGTGGGATGGTCTAATACGTGGAGTTGTTGATCGGGTTTGCCATAACTAACTAAAACTCATGTTACTGGTGTAATCTGATCTGAGGCTTTGGGTATTTTAGTTTGTATTTTACTATTTTGCAATAAAAGTAATTTCTTTATACTGCTTAGAAACTAATACTCGAAATACGTTCCTATTCTTTGTATGAAAATTTTATTTCATCATGTTTAAACATATTCACCGTAATATAAGTTGGTATAAACATTGATGTTCCTGCCTAGGCTTGCCAACGTCGTACGATCGACCTTATACTGTGAGGTAATCTTGGCAGTGTCTAAATATGTAAATAAAGAACTCTATTTTTATTCTTACTCTAAGGGTCCACGCACAAAGTGTATGGAGAACGAGCTTTAGTGGAACTGGCTAATTTTTACTTCCCTCGTAAAAGCGAAGTTTTGTAGTCGCGAAAAAATCATTCTCCGAGTTGTTTTGAAATCTTTACGTTTCAAGGTCCTTATATGTCAAGAAAACTTCTCGATTCCGTCGGTCTCTCTGTCTGCCTGTCTGTTCGCGGCATAGCTAAAAAAAAACTACTTACTCGCTTGACTTCAAATTTTGGTGAAACATTAAGGGTCACTTAATAACATTTATTAAAATTTTTCCTGGAAAACTAGTATATACAGCGTGTACCAAAAATAAAGAAACAGCGAAATATTTCAGATACCGCTTACCTCAATTTAATGAAACCGCTTACCTCAATTTAATGAAAATAGGGTATGAGGGTAATAGGTATGAAATTAAGTCGGATCCAATGGGCAGTTCTGCATTGCTACCAAATTTACAGTTTTTCTGTTATACATGGAAAATAATTTTTTTTATTGGAACACCATATGTTATATTACTTTTTAAGCTCTGCGTGAAATTCTCAATACAGTTTTTATGAAAGGCAACAGTTTTTGCAAAAATAAGGACTGATATCCATAATTTAATGTATTACGTTTTGAATAGAAGTATTTTATCAGTTTATGTTTAAACTGTGAAATATATTTTTAGAAATATTTAATCAACAGCAAATGTTATGGTATGAGCGGGGATCGAACTCGCACCTCTGGATCACTAGTCCATCGCTCTAAACAATTGCGCTATCGTACTACTGATAAGCAATTCGTTAGAACTTGTACATATTCAAACCTACCAGTATCATAACCATTGTTGATCCTGCCGAATATTCTAACCTTATTTCCCGCTCGTACCATAACTTTTGCTGTCGATTATAAATATTTCTAAAATAATTACGTTTTATCAAATACCTGCACACAAAAGGTTACCTGATATGTTTGACAATGTTAGTTCAAGTTCTGGCAGACCTAAAAGCGTAACCGATGAAGATAGGGCTCTGAATGTTTTAATTAGTTTAGAAGAAAATCCGCACCTTTTTACCAGAACATTAGGAAGGGAAAAAAACCGAAGTGGTTCATCCATAGGAAATGGATGGAGATGGAAATAATTTTGGTGCAAGAACTCTCTGAGGATGATCATGATAGGCGCTTGGAATTTTGTGAAATCATGATGGAACGTTGCAATCCCAATCTAAGTTTTGTTAATTAAATTTTTTTTCTGACGAAGCAACTTTTTTTTTGAATGGAAAAGTTAACAGTCATAATTGTTGATATTGGACCAGGGGAAATCCACACTGGTTACGTGGGTCATACCCAATGTCCCCAAAAGGTATACGTTTGGTGTGGTATAAAGGATGCAAAAATAACACTGGCCGACAAGATTTTTCTAACACAGGCCAGCTCATTATTTTCACAAAGGAAATACCCTCCCAATAATAAAAAAAATATTCGGAAAGCCCTAATACGTACTCCTCCTGACAAATTTTGTTATATTTGTGGAGAATTTCTAATCACAAGCCAGGCCATTTTCCGAAAGCGTAAAAAAGCCTACTTTAAATACTTAAATTGTGGATCAAGATAAGCGGTGGGCTCCCCATGTGTGCTGTGATAGTTGTAGTGTATCATTAGTGCAGTGGATGAAGGGAAAGAGAAAAAGTATGCCTTTTGCAGTTCCAATGCTATGCTATACGACCTGTTCCTTATAATGTAAATTTGCTGGTGCCGATTGCGCCTTTAAATTGGCAAGCTATAGATTTAGGAGATTATGGAGATAACGCATCATCAGGCAGCTCAGAAGAACAGTGCACCGATCCCACTTTTACAACAGGTCCCAGTTCCGGCGAGCCACATTTGATTATTCAAAATTAATAAATGATTTAGTACGTGATTTGGGGTTATCCAAGCAACAGTCAGAACTTCTGGGTTCCCGTCTTAAGGAATGGAACCTATTGGCCAAAAAAACAAAAATTACGAATTTCAGAAAAAGAAATACTATGTTTTCTGAATTCTACAGTATGGAAATTCGTTGTGCGCGTGTACTGATATATACAGTTTAATGCAGGATGATTGATATTGAACATTCTCCCCGTGAGTGGCGCTTATTCCAAAATCTAAATATAGCTTAAAAGCTGTGTTATTGCATAATGGAAATTTAAAACCCTCTATACCATTTTTCCATTCAGTTGCAATGAAAGAAAATTATGAAAATATGCGCACGATTTTGTTAATGTAGTAAGAGAATTTTTAGGCAACAACATGGATGAAAATTATAAACAATTAGTTAATGAACTTTTAGATGCCTATAAAGCGCTTGGTGCCAGAATGTCATTAAAAATTCACTTCCTCCATTCTCATCTGTCATTTTTTCCTAAAAATTTGAAAGCTGTTAGTGACGAGCAGGGTGAAAGGTTTCACCAAGATATGAGAACAATGGAAATTCTGTACCAAGGACAATGGGATCCAGCCATAATGGGTGACTACTGTTGGTTTTTGAAGAGAGAAGATAGGACACCTCATAAACGAAAAAAATAAAGTTTAATCAGTGTTTTAAGTTAATATTTTTCTTGTTTGCTTTTCTCTTATATGTATGGTATGTTTAATAGGCGAAAACTGTAGACATAGTCAATAAACAGGGTTAAGAATTTTCTGAAATCATTTTTTTTGTCGGTCAGTGTAATCGGTCCCACATGGTTCTACATGGAAGACATATTAACTGGAGAAAAATATTTGAATTTTTTAAGGACCGAAATTGTCCCAGCTATTGCAGAACTATTTCCTAATAACCGTAAGTTCCTTACTTTACCTTCTATATTAAGTATTTAAACTTGATTTTTTTAGGTCATGGTGCTGCACCAAATGATGAAATATGGTTTCAGCAGGATGGTGCTCCACCGCATTTAGCTCGGAATATTCGGGAATATTTAGACAAATTTTTTTTGGAAGATGGATTGGGATAGGGTTACAATAGAGTGGCCACCTCGGTCTCCAGACTTGACGCCCCTGCACTACTTTTTGTGGGGACACCTTAAAAATATGGTGGGTAAAACTAAGCCCAATGGCCTCGACGATTTAAAGGAGCGAAGAGAAATCGAAAATTGACGAATCGAGGAGGCTGGTATTCTCCTTAATGTATTAAATGTTTTCCGACAGTATTTGCATTGTTTCTGTGGTTTTTACAACCTACTTTTAAAGTCGAGAGGCTGTTTTCTCTTGCTAGTGTTTTGGTAGTAAGATGAGGAATTCTTATGCTTTTCAGTCTGCCAGAACATACACCATCTTTTACCTTTCCAGTTTCATGAAAATTTTTCTTAATTTTACTTACGATTACGGTAGATTTAATTATTGAGTTTCTATTAGGATATTTGTCATTAAAAATTTCACAAACATTTTGCATGTTTCGCATTTTATCCCTATAACCTTGTAACGTATGGGTGTTATAACGTACATAATATTACTAGGCAAACCTCTAAATAATAGGGCCTAGGCACGATACCTCCTTTTGCCGACTCTGGCATGAGTTAATAGGCGGGGTTGTTTTAACTAATTTAATTATTTATTCTGTCTTTCTCGATAGTTGAATGTACACAGTATCCTTTACAGAATACGTCCTACAATACGGAGCTTAAGTAAGATTTTAAAAGGTGCGCCATCCGCAATAAAAAAAGTAAAAAATGTGCTGCCGTGTTATAAGACGGACTTTGCGGAAAATCCTTCTGAAAATACGATCTCTTCTTTAACCAATAAAAAAACTATTTAAACATCACGTTACTAAATTTATTATAAAAAAATTAAATTACAAAAAGGTAAAAGTTAAAAATCAATGTAGCAGGTGAATTATTTAAAAGTTTAAAAAAAAATTGCATTAATTAAAAAGAAAAATGTTTTTTTTTTCAGTTCTTGTTTTAGCGCCAACCTACTCCTCTCCCTCATTGGTACTCGAACAGGATTTATGACGAATTATATCCGGGATGACCTTATTTCCTCGGGAGGAAAATTGAATTTATGATACAATTGTTCCACCATTCCAATATTTAATTTAGGCCATCCTAAATAAAGAGTTATGGCAGACATCAAAAATTAGTTAGCAACTAGTGGCTAGTTTTAAAAGGGGCCCTTTAGGCTTGTAGCCAAACAAAATCTTATTCAGAAATCCAAGTACTGATTCCAAAATGGCAAAAGGCAAAATTATGAAATGAAATTTAAAATTTTAATTTTAATAGTTAAAAAAACTAGTAGGAAAAAAGTCGGTGTAGAGCTGAAAGAAAAAGAAAAAAATAGGCGGCAGCATGGCATGGCGTGATCTCGAAATTAAAGTAATACAATGTAAACATTTAATATAAAAAATCACACTTACATTTTGAACAAATTAATCTAAATAATCAATAATGTGAATACAAATTTGAATGTATTACCTGACTGATGTAACTTTGGGAAAACTAACAAATTATGTCTCAAGAGTTTGACCCGTCAAAATGGTTTCCGACTTGCACAGAGTTCTGAAGATAAAATGGCTTGCTAAACGTGAAACCAATACCTTTAGCAGAGAAACAAGAATTCAAAAAAATGTTCCCTTTTTTTACATAGGATAGCCAAATCTTAACACAGATTTGCTAGGCTGACGGCGCAAATTAGAATCCCAAAGTAAACGTATTTTTTTTAATCTTTATGTTATCTTCCCAATTGAATGATAATAATATTAAATATCAAATCCCCTTGTATTTATTAGGATCAAGGATATATTGGCATTTTTTCGCCAAAGAAGTAAGCATTATTTGAGTGTGCGACAAGAACGCAATATTAAACAAAGAAAGCCAGAGCCCAGTCTACGCCATGCGGTGGACAAACATATCGCTTATTGGCTGCCAAATTTATACAAATACGAGGGAGATTCGTAGGTATCCAAAATATCCAAATAAATTATATCATTGAAATGAAAGAATTCATGCATCCTTAGCGTCAAAAAAATACTAAAATATAGTGATATAATAACTCAAATATACACAGTAATTACACTTAGCTTATTTACGTACAACCGCAAGCTTAACTGGATCTAGAAAATTTAATACAGGCGATATAGGTCTGTAAGTAATGAAATATTTAATTTATTAAATACTAAATATGTTTACTTAAAAAATATATAGTTTTATTATCATGATAAGTTGTTTGACCGTAACGCACGACAGTACATCGTTACAATCCAGTAAAATTAAAATTTTAATTCTTTAAATTTCAGTTAAACGATCCATTTTTGTAAATTACAAAACTGACATTGTTAAACATATCAGGTAACATTTTGTGTGGAGGTATTTTAGTAAAAAGTAATACATTAAATTATGGATATTAGACACTTATTTTCGCAAAAACTGTTGATTTTTATAAAAAATGCTCTTAATAAAAAGTATTAAGAATTTTACGCAGATTTTAAAAAAGTAATATAATATAGGGTATTCCATTAAAAAAATAATTTTCCTTTTATGACAGAAAAACGGTAAACTTGGCAGCAATGCGGAACTCTCGATTGGATCTGGCATAATTCCATACCTAAGTGTACATGTTTTCATTAAATTGAGGTAAGTGGTACCTGGCTCGGCCAACGCCTCTAATAATATTCCCCGCTAGTCCCATAATGATCGTTATTTTCCCAATGGATTCTCCTAAGGGATTTTGGACATTTATGTGTCCCTAACAGTAGTGTAGTTGCCGTTATGTCTGGCTGTAAACCTAATATATCGCTCTGTTAATATTATACCACTTTCAACACTTGTTATATAATATAGTATTTCCTACGAGTATGGAATAGTCTTACTTATTTAGTAAACTGTACGTAAGATAATGTTTACTAAAACAGGACTAGAAAAATATTGTTCTTTCAATATGTCTCAGGCTTTTATTTTTAGTCAACTATTTTAGGCCTGTATGATACCAATTTAGTTGGAAAGAATAAGAATTTTCTTTGAAGCATTTTATTAAAAGCTTGTCATTTAAGAAGCTTTTTAAATAATTTTTTTGTATTCAAATCTATTTCCTAAAGTCTACAATCAACAATAATAATACAAGAAAAAGGGTATGAAATAACCCTATTAATGAAAATTAATGAGAGTTTATGTTGCCTTCACCCTTCAAAAATTAAAATCCATAAATAACATCCTTCAGAAACATTTTCTTTGGAAATCTATTAAATTCATCTTTTGAGATCTCGATGTCTATTCTTCGGTCCATACAATCCCTACACCCTCTTCTGGTTCGTTATACTTATTTTTCATGTATAATATTCTTATGTAGACGCTATAATTTTGCTTATCACGCTATGAAACCAATTCTACGGCCTTTCTAGTCCTTTATAACTGAGTTTTGTGCGCAAACAAAAGGACCCTTTCATTTATTTTGTGAATGACCGAAATCACGTTGATATGTAGGGCTATTCTCGGATTAGCGTTGCTATGTCACTACTGACAGAAGAATAGACAAAATACATTTCGAGAAAAATATTATTTTTGTACGATTATTCGAAAATGTCAACTTTTTATAATGTTTTTGATGTCAAAAGTGACTATATCACTTTCGTTTATTGCACGTCATCCTTGACAACGTGCAGTTATAACATTTTCAAATTTATGTATAATTATTTAGTTTATAGTAAGACTAAGGCAATTACAAAATTTGGCTAGTTATATAGTTACTGATTTTCACACAGTGTTCTATCACCATCCTGTCGAATAACTCTACGAGTTGGATTTTTCCAAATTTACATATCATACTCTTTATAAAAGAAAGTTAATAGAATCTTTATTAATAGGGTATTACTATTGAAAGTGACATATATTGAATATATAATCAGTTTTAGTTACTAAGATACTGGCCTTCTTTATTAATGAAAATAAAAATGTTTTCGTTTACAATAAAATATTCTGTTTTTTTGATTTCTTCTTTCAGTCCATTTCACTCACATGAATTATGATAAACATATTTACTCTCTTCTTTTTTGTAAATATCAATTTAACACTTTGAGAACACTTGTACTATTAGAAAGTTTCAGCTTACATAGCTTTTTGTTTTGATTTATCCAAGCTGCTTTTCTTTATGTTTGCTTTGTATGGAATGTTTAATGAACATTTTGCTAATGGTTTTTCATTATTTTAAGCCAATTAGTAACCTGAAACAAAATTGAACATATAATTTTATTTAACTGCAAGTTAAATATAACCTTTAAAATATCAAGACTTTTATGTAAATTATATTTTACATACTTCAATATGTTTTATTCATAATTCATTGCATTACATTTTGTAAAGTATTCTCAACTTCTCTAAATTAAGACAAAAGAAATTTGTTTTTGTTTTTGTTTAAAAATATTCGGAATTTGCCTGCCTTTCTCTTCTGTCACTATGGTTTCACTAGTTTCTTATTTTTCGGCATCCAGCCAGCTTTGACAGTGTCTGATTTTTCATTTAAGTTATAATTTTGGTTCTGCTCAGGAGCAATTCGCCAGCTCTATTCGGGGACACCGAATGTTATCGGGTTCTTACTCCCTTCTACTAGTGGCGCCAGCAGTGGACTCTACTGTAATTATTATTTTATTTTATCGCATTAGGTTGGCATAAGTCTGAAGTAAGGAAGAATGATGGAGGGGAATGTAAAATTTCGTTGAATTTTCTGGAACTGACTTTCTCGCCCCTTTCTATTGGCTCTCCTTAGAGGTGCAACATGTGTCCGGCTTTATAAAAGTGCCATAATGGACCAATTTTTTAAAGTACTGAAAGTATGTCATGAGTAATCATCTGGCTCTAAATTTTGGTCCCGTTTTGTTTGGTTCCACATTTGATCAACCACGTGGTAAGTCGATTTTCAAATTAGTTTCCTGCTGTGAGCTAATTCGCAATTATCTTTTATAAACAAAATGGCGTCCTGAATTTTGTTTTTGGCTGTCGGTCCTCGAGAAGTTTTTCTAGATGTTTGGAAATTCCCTTTATTGGTGACCGTTGGCATCGGAGGAGCCCTCTAGATGACTAGAGGTAAGGCAATGTCTTTCAATAGTTGTGTTGTAAATAACTTGTTTTTGCACATTCCCTGTCGATTTTATTTTAAGACAAACAATCGTTTGTAGGGTTTCAGGTTAAGAATTCAAGATATGGTTTTGGGATATAGTTACAAATTTATGGTGTAATTTTTGGGGTACATAAAACAAGAGTTCTACAATGGTTTAGGAGTTCCTTCCTGTAAGAGTACGAGGAATTAATTCTTAGTTTTTATATTTACAAATTTTATATAAGGTAGCAGAAAGGAAGTAAGTAACCTATTTTTTGTAAAACAGCCTTGGCGAAATACTTTATTCTTTTATAACTTTTTCCTTGTGGCAGTGTGGTAAAAGAAAATTCATGAATTTTTGATTCCCTGTGCGCTATTTAATTTGATTTTCATATTTACATATTTGTGTCATGACATTTCGCCAGATGTTCACAGGTTGATGATATAATGGTAATAACGTTTTATCACATTTCACATATTTGATATATTTTATATATATTTACATTTATTTTTTTTTATATCTTAATTTCAATTGAATTTGTGAATGTAAGGTAAATTTCATATGTCAAAAATTATTTTATAAAAAAACAAAAAAAAAACAAAAGATCAAGGTGATCATTAAAATTTGACAGTCTGCACTTTATATAGTGTTTTATTGAAAAGCCCTCCAAATCTTTATTTTGTCTGCATTTATATATCGATATAGATTTCTTCCTAATTGAGTCACAGTCAATTAGGTGGCGCCCATTTTAATTTCGAAAGGTGTACCCGAGAACCTGCAACCTACAGCTCTCCGAAAAGATAACTGACTGCCATTCGCATGTATTGGTAAGTTTACGGTTATAGTATCGCCGGTTTTTGAATCCGTTGTTGTAGAATTTATTATATATTCTTTGGCAAAATGTAACTGACAGACGCTATTGGATTTTGATGGCGTAAAATTTTCCTTGTGAATAGCCGCTGCCCATTCATTAGATATAACTACGTTCGAAAGGAAAACGACACGCGTGCACTTTCGGTTCATTTTTTATAATTACCCCGACATCCCAGGACACAACAGGAATAAGGCATTGTCACTATATTATCCGTAGAAACCTCGTTTTCATTGATGTAAAAAATCGATAACAAAACTAATAACCTTTTAACGTCATCTCATCTTATCGGTCAAGGGTAACGAATAGCCTCACTGTGCTTACGTCATGCGGTTTTGACATCACAGTACTCGGTCCTTGTTATTTCGGGGTTGTTGGCTTCGCTCATTCTGCACTTTAAATCAGTGCCTTAAAAAATATTTTTACACCAATATCATACAATATTTTTTCTACAAATGGCAATAAAAAGCAATCAATCAATCATTCAATAGTAAATTCGAATCTGCTCTCCATAAGGAACATTGTAATAGTAAAAGTAAAGTAAAAGGAGAAAGAGGAACTAAAAGTCCAGTTAACCTTCTTGTATCAAAATTTATGAAATTCCTACGCGTTTCGATCCTAGGGGATCATCATCAGGGTACCACTGATTGTAGGAAACAGGACAAAAAACTTTTTACATTAGATAAAGTTTCGCACAAAACAGTTATGTACACAAATAAGTTCAACTATAACAAAGGAACGTAAAACAATTATGTAGAAATACATACCCTAATTATTATTCATTTACAAAAACCCATGTCGATTTTAACATGTGTCTATCGCCATCGTCGGGATACAAATGTTGGTGTAACTGGTACTTAAAAGCTCGATATCCGTGTTTCTTTAGTATATTTCTAGCTGATTCACGGCTTAAACCCAGTTTTATCAACTTCAACCATAACAAGAACGTTAATCTCCATTTCTCCGTTAATAATAAATCTGCCTTCCGCCACTTGATTTCCCTCTTGATGCCTAAAACGATTCTCGAGATATGGAAAATACTGATGAACTGGATGTTGCCGGTCGGGGCATCTCTGAGCATACAACTCAGCAGCATTCCTTGAATTTTTATGACATTCTCGAAATATTCTTAACATATCGACTTTTTTACTTTGAGTATACATTATTTTGACTTTTGAAAACAAAAATAATACTGAAAATCAAGAAAAATAAGGAAATCTTATGTCTGCTCAGAAAGAATAGGTAAGTGTCACTGTCAAAACAAAAAAATCCTACTTAATATCCAGCATGGCTATCCATGGCGCACTTGATGAAAGTAAATAATTGATTATCGAGTATTTTTCTTAGTAATATCTAATTTTTGAGCTTATTTTTAATCCAATCGCAAAAAAAGTACCGTTAGATTCGCAAAAAAATCGTCTTTTCAAAAAGTGCTTGTCTAAAAGGGGTCGCCATTTGAGAAAAAATAGTTAGACACAAAAATTTGATTTTATCAACTTCTCTTGTTCCTAGCTATCAGACTTATCACTGAAACTTAATTGTATTATTCTGTCATATTATTCTGTCATCATTTTAGGTCCTTAGAATAATTTGCTCATGGTCATGGCCACCTAGATGCAATTTTAAAAATGACTATAAAAAAATCAAGTATGCGTAAAAAGTTTTTAAGATGTCACATTCTGATCCAGAATTGTTTCAGGAATCCAAAAATGTAAAAATATACAGAGTGTTCCATTTAAAAAACCGGAACTGGAGTCATTTCCGGTGAAACCGGAAGTGACCGGAAAGTGAAAATATGCGAAAACTATCCTCTTTATGTACCATTTACCTATACCAAATTTCGTTTTGATACATCAAAAACTTTAAAGGTTGTGGCCTGTCTAATAGATTCGTTGACACCCGGTATATGCTTACACTCGTCACAAATAATGTATATATATATATATATATATATATATATATATATATATATATATATATCACATAATACTAAATTTAAAATTGATCTTAAACATAAAACTATAAAAAACGAGATAGAATAAAAATACTAATGGTGGTCACATAAAATATAACACAAATTTCACAACAAATTAAAATTAAAGTTAAAATATTCATCAAAAGAATATAATGCGTTAAAAGTCAGAAAGTGTTTTATTTTATTTTTAAAACTTACTTCTGGCATACTTCTAATATGTACCGGGAGTACATTATAAATTTTTTTTAGTCCAGTACCCCGGACCATCGTGACACCTTCTTAAGCGCCAGTATGTGGGAACCAAGTTGTACCTGAAACGGGTATTATGTGTGTGTGTATGTCTTCGTGAGTCTGGAACAGCTCCATGTTCTGCTTAATGTATAATAAACAAATCAAGCCGTATATACGAGGTACAGGAGGATTTTAATATTAACAAATACACATCTACAGTCATCCCTGTATCCCAAACCAGATATCATTCTTAGGGCCCTCCGTTGCAAACCAAACACCCTGCGTACCTCCGCTGAGTGACTCCGCAATCGCATATGAAAGTTGAGAGTGGAAAATGGCAAAGTATGCTGTTCGGATCACGTCTGCTGAAATAACACAGTTACAAATTACATTTTTGGGATGTTTGAAAAATTGGAAGCAGATAGTTTTAAATAGCATCGTATCTAAAATTATCGAAGTTGACATTTGTCAATAAAACCTTACAACCAGTGTTTACTTCAATTTGAAACATTCTGTCAGTTTCTTAAAACGCTGTTGTGATTCTTGCTTGAAATAAAAGAAATATAAAAGAAAACGAGTTGCATAGACTCATGGATTTGTAGCCTAGAAAATCCCAAATGCAATATGGTATTGCTTGGGATAAGTATGAGAAATGGTGTGAAGAGAAAGGCGTTTTTAGGAAGTACAGAAAAGTCCATCTCTCCCCTTCTAACTTTGAACCGCTCGGTATGTTGCAACGAAATTTGGAACGATAATATGTGAGCAAATTCTCCATTTAAAAAAAAATGACAGCTTTAAATGTCAAGAAGACAGCTGGGCGCATCATTTGATTTTAAAAGCCTTTTTATTCTTAACTCAACCCCCGAACTTGAAAACATTTCATTCAACAGTGCTCAAATGATGACCAATAACAATTTTAAATTTGATTTTCTGATGCTTTGTTTCGTACTGCACTTTTTTTCACTAAGTGCAAGAAGTAATTATCGTTGCTTTGGTTTTCTAATATTTGACATTTTGAAACGTGTTTTTCAAGTCTTCTAAAAATCTCCGAAAATGTCATATAATTGAAATGGTCGTTCGTTAGAAGGTAATCGAAGTAGGCTAACCGGAATTATCACGTTGCAGTTCGCATCTTTAAGGAACGCTTTCCGGAACGACCAGTATGGAGGAGATACTTTGAGAATTTATTGTCAAAACGTCAAGTAATAGGGACGGTAAAAGATGCCCAAAGATCTGCAAGGCCCAAAATTAGCCAAAACATCAAAGTTCAAATCGTAGCTCTATCCTAGACAATGTACTAAGCAAGTAGCTGAGCAATGTTTCGCGTTTGTCCATTAAGAACATTTTAAAATCCCATAAATATAGAACGAAAGCTCTCGCGGCTGTGGTCAATTAAGAAATCATGGTTCTTGGCATTAGAACGTGTGAAAATGGAATGAATTCAGTGTTCCGATCTCGTGAAGTGAAGATCCCTGAAGATGCCTCGGGCAATCGAAGGCGAAACGTCGGAAAGTGATTCCATTTTGACACGGTCTAATCCCAAGAACCATGTTTTCTTAATCCCATAAATGTTATCCTTGTAAAAAAAGATTTGTCCACGAATTAACCGAAAATGACCCTGAAGGTAACTAGAGTTTTGCGAGGTTATGGCAGAAGGGATAACAGCAAATCCCAATTATCTGCGCCATAGTTATTTTGGTGATGAGAGCACCTTTCCCTGAATGGAAACGTCAACAGCACTTAAAACTGTAGATATTGGAATGATGAAAACACCCATGTGTTTCGCGAAGGACTTACCCAGTTTCCTCAAAAGTTTTTGGGCGGGTATCTTGGGGAACTTTAAACGACCCCACATATTTTCGAATGCTGAAGGATATCATCACTCCACCTATTGATGATGTTGCTCAAAACCCACGTGAATTCCACTTTGGTATTACGTTTCAACAGAACGGTGCCCCGTCACGATATTTTAGAGACACTAGAAAGTACTTTCATGCAACCTATCCGGATAGATGGATTGGTCGCCGAAATCCGACAGATTGGCCAACTCGATCGCCAGATCTTACAACCCTTGATTATTTTTTGTGGGACTATGTGAAATCTCAAGTGTATGCTGGAATAAACCTTGAATTCTTCCATAATGTGAGGGAAGAATTCACTAACAGGATGTTCGTTTGTCTAGAGATGCAAGGCGGACATTTGCAAAATCTTTTAAAATGAAAATTTGACGTTTTTTTTCTACTTATTTCAGTGTTTTAATATTCGTTTTATCAGTTTTGTATTAATTGTTGCGCTTTTATTTAAAAAATTTCCCCGTTTCATTTTCGTGCTTCACTTAGTATGGACTATTGACATTGGTAATCTCAAAAAAAATATCCCAAAAGTATAATAAAGTTTAATAATGGGTCCATTACGAAACATTGGTATTGGTCATTGTATGAGACCTGCTGAATCTTTTTTTTTTAAATTGGAGGTTGAATTAAGGGAGAACTGCATGCAAAAAGTGAAAAACTAGCGACAAGGTCTAGTCAAGTTCATAAGTAAGATGAAAAGGTTTTACGTATTAGAAAAAACTTCCTGCACGTCCGACCTCAAAAAAATGTGTTATGTATAGGCAATTTAAATTACATTTCGTTTAAAAATGGGTTCAAAAGGGTTCACGCGCTGCAGAAATGCAAAGACATGAGTACGACTTACCATTTCAAATTTTACAGTTACGTAGACAAAGGATCAATGCAAGGCGGTAAAGAGCCATTTTGTGGAAAAAAAAATTATGTGCGACGGCATTTGCGTTAAAAAGTGGTCGAAAATGGACAAATCTACTTCTATTTTATAATTCTAGAATAGATTTTTTCATAAAAAATCGCATTTAGCGCCCAACTGTATATATTTCCCTATTGAAATCATATTGAAGCTAATACATATCTCTTATAATTTTAACATAATATTGCAGCGGCGGAAAGCTTGCAAATGATCCATAATACCTGCGTGCAGTTCCTCCTTAAGAATAAAAAGACATTTAAAACGATGTATCACTCGTTGTTTAAATTGTACCATTAATATCATTAATTAATAAATAAAATATTAATGTTTTTTTACTTTTGATTTCAAAGTTTGTACGTATCACAATTAACACTAGTGCCTTAAGTTTAAAGTAAGATTTTTTAGGTTTTTTTTTGTAGAAAAAAACTTTAAATTTGTATATCGTAAATAAGTTGTCGAAGCCAATAAGAAAAATTGACACGTATTTTTTCGGAGAATGTACCAAAAAGAAAAATCCCCTATTTAGGAAACCGATGACAGCCTGCTGGACCCACAGGCTAAAGTACATCCACTCTCATTTCTACGTCCAGCATTTGTATCACGTCGTTCCATATACATTTTCAGTGGAAATTAATGATATTGCATTATAATTTTGGCTTGGCTGCCTCTTGTCAGCAAGCAGGCGGGAAGCTGACTCATTTCTGAACGAATTAGCAATAGCACCCCTTTATGGGGGAGAAAATGAGAAATCTGTGTATAAGATGATAGCTTTGTTTATTTGATTGTGCGGTAATTGCACAAACATTACTCATTATGTGCTGTGAACACGTTGCTTCTCAATATGAGTTATGGAAATTCATGACTCATATTATAGTCGAAATTTTGCTTGTCTTAATTAATGTGTCTTCAAGTGGTTCAAGGACAAAGTAAAAAAGACACGCTGTTAAAGACAAAACGTTCTAATAAACAGATGTCCAAAAACTTTTTTTTAAAATGTTAAAATAATACAAAAAATGTTTCTTGACGCGTATTTTTGAAACTTTTTCCGAAGCAATTTAACCATGACAGTTGTACTAAACAAACTTAATTTACTTTTTAAAGATATTTGGTTAAAAGATAAAATAAAAAAATAACTTAAGTTTGCTGTGTTTAAACATAGTGCTTTAAATTACGCAAACTAAAAGTTGACATTCCATTTACATCCCTAGTTCGGATAATCTATTAAAAGGTAAATGAAATGAATATTAATTAAGTTAAAAGAGTTTTTAGTAAATAAGTTTGTTCCAAACAGCTCTGAGATTAAGTCTTTTTAATGACAACCAGATCACACCAGAGATAGTTTCTGGTCTTTTACGGGGAGCTATAACGCTTGGACAGTACAGTACCAGGTTCCAACAACCATAAAATCGAACATGTAAAACAGAATAATTTATATTCATGCCTAAGAGGACCGTCAATTCTTCTTGTAATTTAAAGGCAGATACAAGCGGCCAGTTTGTGTACTGCTGTCTGTAGTGAAAAATGACTTGAAGTATTGAAGTAAAAATAAAACAAACATCCGTTTGATTTTGTATAAAGACTGTGGAGTTGACCAACACTGCGCCCCATGGTCACTAGTAAAAGTAGGAGCCAAAATACACTTTGATTCAAAGGGTTTCCATATGATTACCTTTTAAACAACACGGAAGAATTTTACGTAAAACAAAACTGGTACAACGGGCGAGAGAGAGCGAGTGTTTTATCTAATAACTCAAGCAACACTGAAACATCTTTTCGCATAGAGCCAGATGGCAACGTCGCGGCTCGGTGTATCCCGAATGTAGACATCGCGGATGAGGGACACTAATAAACCGCCAAGAAGGCAGATTGCCGCGCATTTAATACATTATGTGCAAGCCAGTTCGACTAAGAACAGTAAATAGACGTATTAGTACGGGCGTAAATGTAATAAAAAGGGGTTTAATTTGCGTTAAATTGTATTCTAAATTCAATAGAAATTAATTAAACAGATTAGTCTTTAAATAAATTGAAGCTAAGTTGAAATCATTTGCTTGTTGGAAAGATGTTTTCTCAACAGAGTTATTGCTGGCAGCAGCGAGTATGAAGCATCACTTCATACAAGATCACATATAGATAGATTAGATTGTTAACTATAAAAGCTAAATTAAAGGTCAAAATTAAGCAACAAATAACAAATTGTTAGTTTAACTACAAATGCGACCACCTACACTAAGTACACAATATAACGTTCTGGACGCTCGTCTCGCTAACCAAGTTAGCATCGTCAGCAGATGATATAAACTAAAGTAACTTATCCAAACCGAAACTATTTATAGGTAAATGTGGTCACACTTGGTTACACCCGATTGCACCGTTGTCAAGTAAATAATAGAGGAGACTATAGGGAATAGGCTTTCTGTCTTTATTTAGTGCTTTCTTACCACATTTAACTATTTCTATACTCTCAAATGCATCCAATAATCTATTATTAGATACATTTTTAATCAAATTAAGATTATTTATTCCTATTTGGTGATTGTTTCCCAAAGCATATTGGGCAACGCTTGACTTTTCTGTTCTTCCGTATCTTAAATGTGCCATGTGTTCTTTAAAACGAATGTTAATGGAGCGTTTAGTTTGCCCAACATATTATAGATCGCAATCATTACAGCTAATTTCATAGATGCCACTCCTCTCCTTCAAGTCGACTTTGTCTTTAGGATTTCCAAGGAGATTTTTAAAACTGTTCTTTGTTTTGTAGGCTACTCTAAAACCTACGTTTTTAAATACTTTTTCTAGACCTCTCGTATATCTGGGATTATATAGGATTACTATGAACTTATTGGGAGCCTCAAGTGCTTGAAGAGTAGTGGCATCTTTTAACATTTTCTTATGCTTATGTCTATTTATTAGATAATGTACAAAATTACCATTATATCCATTACTTTTAGCTATATTTTTAATCCGATTCATTTTATTATTAAAACGTTCTTTACTTAATAGAAAATTGACTAACCTGTGAGTTAAGAAATGAAATTCTGCCATTTTGTGTTGACGGCAAAGAAATGAGTCGGATGTTATATACCTATCAGTATTAGTAAATTTCCTATAAATATCAAATTGTAATTTATCGTTATTTTTAATAACTAACGTGTCGAGAAAAGGTAATTGCCCATTGTTCTCCTTTTCCTCCTTTTCCTTTAATATTTCTAAGAAAGTGTCCAAATTTTCTGTTTTAGTATCAAAAATAGCAAATATATCGTCTACGTATCTATACCACACCCTTGGGAAATACTTGAGTTCTTTCTTGAATTGGGTTTCTAATCTACTCATAAACAAATCTGCAAGGAACGGAGATAAGCAATTGCCATCATTGAATTTTTCAGAGCCTCTAGAAAAAATAGTTTACCAACTATTATTGCCCAACAATCACCAAATAGGAATAAATAATCTTAAATTGTTTAAAAATGTATTTAATAATAGATTATTGGATGCATTTGAGAGTATAGGAATATAGTTAAATGTGGTAAGTTAATTAATGTGGTAAGAAAGCACTAAATAAAGACAGAGGGCTTATTCCCTATAGTCCCCTCTATTGTTTATTTGCGGGCAGTCGGGTGCAACCAAGTGTGACCACATTTACCTATAAACAGTCTCGGTTAGGATAAGTTACTTTAGTTTATATCATCTGCTGATGATGCTAACTTGGTTAGCAAAACGCACGTCCAGAAAGTAACAAGTTGTGGTGTAGTGTGGTTAGAACTCTTATATTTTGACATTTAGAGCTATTTACTTTGTAAACATTGAATGTACAAAAGGCAATTAGAATTTTAACAAATGCGACATAGTTCGAATCATATAAAACATATTTTAAAAATCTAAAAATATTAACATTTCCTTCGCTATTTATTTTAGAATCCATCTGTTTTAAAAAATAAAAAGTTATTTAAAATTTTCACAAGGAAATACCCGCCCACAAAAAAATACTATAATTCTGCCAAAACACAAGTCTGCATTTTTTCAAACACGTTTTCTATGTGGAAAGATTTATAATAAAATTTCTTTGAAATTAATGGCCGGTTGCAGAAAGCTCAATTAAAGTTTAGAATGTTTAACGGAATGTCAAATTTGACAGCGGGGTCCTAGATTTCTGTAAGCAGCTTGTGAAATCTGAAAGCTCGGTTAAATATTCTATACATCATTTAAGTTTTCGGCAAATTTAAAAATGTTTTACTTTAAGAAAACTTTAAGAATTTTGTTTTTGAAACACGTTAAATGAATTCTTAACAGATAATTAATTTTCAATAAAACTAATAAGTTAAGAACTTTGTATATTTGTTTTGCTCTACTTCATGTTAAAGTACAATTTTTTCAATTATTCAATTTGAGATATAGTACATGATATAAAGTTTTTATGTTAATACATGCATGTATACATACGTATTATCTCTTGGTGTTATATGAATATGAATATATTTTTTAGTTTTTTTTTGTGTATCGTCATTTCGGAATAATATATTCGCTTTCTTACTTTAAAGTGCTCTAGGAAAATATTCAAATTTACTCAGCTAATCTAAAAACACTTCGAACCGAAAATACACCATTCATACAAAAAAATAGTGAAACATTATTCGTCTTGAAAGGGATACGGTCCCCTGTCATTGTAAGATACACATCGAAAAAAATTTTGGATGCTACATATTATGCAATATATCATATCAATATATCCTCTAACCTTTGGTCCTGTCAGTCATGCAGTTTTGATTTACGCATACGTCATTCCGTATATAAACCCGTCATCAATCATTTGATTGATTGACTTCCTTAGATTTGTCAGTGTGAAATGTATTTTACCTATTTGATTACTTATAAACTTTATTATAAAGACAGGCAATTTTTAAATTCCAGCAAATTTATTGTATAAGTTATAATAGTAGTTTAAAAGGCATTCGATTATTCTTAATTTTTGATATCTTATACAGGGTTTTCATTTATCTTTAACTCTAGGAGAAACAAATAATACAAAACAAACACAACTTTGAATATAAACATTGCAGGACGATTCCTTGTATTGTATTATATTTTGGTCCTAACACTGGAACCTGTGGTGGAAGATAGATCAAAATACAAGAGTTCTAACCACACTACACCACTACTTGTTACGTTCTGGACGCGCGTTTCGCTAACCAAGTTAGCATCATCAGCAGATGATATAAACTAAAGTAACTTATCCTAACCGAGACTGTTTATAGGTAAATGTGGTCACACTTGGTTGCACCCGACTGCACCGTGGTCAAGTAAACAATAGAGAGGACTATAGGGAATAGGCCCTCTGTCTTTATTTAGTGCTTTCTTACCACATTTAAATATTTCTATACTCTCAAATGCATCCAGTAATCTATTATTAGATACATTTTTAATCAACTTAAGATTATTTATTCCTATTCGGTGATTGTTTTCCAAAGCACGTTGGGCAACGCTTGACTTTTCTGTTCTTTCGTATCTTAAATGTGCCCTGTGTTCTTTAAAACGAATGTTTATGGAGCGTTTGCCCAACATATTTTAGATCGCAGTCGTTACAGCTAATTTCATAGATGCCACTCTTCTCCCTCAAGTTGACTTTTTCTTTGGGGTTTCCAAGGAGATTTTTCAAACTGTTCTCCGCTTTGTAGGCTACTCTAAAACCTACGTTTTTAAATACTTTTTCTAGACCTCTCGTATATCTGGGATCATATGGGATTACTATGAATTTATTGGAAGCCTCAGGTGTTTGAAGAGTAGTGGCATCTTTTAACATTTTCTTATGCTTATGTCTATTTACTAATTTATGTACAAAATTATCATTATATCCATTACTTTTAACTATATTTTTAATTCGATTCATTTCATTGTTAAAACGTTCTTTACTTAATGGAAAATTGCCTAACCTGTGAGTTAAGAAATGGAATGCTGCCACTTTGTGTTGACGGCAATGAAATGAGTCGGATGTTATATACCTATCAGTATTAGTAAATTTCCTATAAATATCAAATTCTAATTTATCGTTATTTCTAATAACTAACGTGTCGAGAAAAGGTAATTGCCCATTGTTCTCCTTTTCGTACGTAAAATTAATGGAAGAATATTTATTGTTTAATGTGTCTAAGAAAGTGTCCAAATTTTCTGTTTTAGTATCAAAAATAGCAAATATATCGTCTACGTATCTATACCACGCCCTTGGAAACGTAACAAGTTGTGGTGTAGTCTTCCACCACAGGTTTCAGTGTTAGGACTTAACATGGCTTCACTACTAAGATTAGATTAATAGCAGCAGATATTTGGTTTCTAAAATCATGCAAGTCTTTTTCAGTTTTCCCTAAATTCATTCAAGTCAATCACCCGTTACTGGGAAGGTTGAATCTTTAGCCAATCAAAAGTGGCTAGATTTAGAAACTAAAAATCTGTATAGCAAACGAAGTATGCTTGAAATTGAAACATACGGATTATTTAAAAAACTCACTTATAAGCTTAGTAATTTAGAATTTGAACAGGGGTTAGATTTCCAAAGAAAAATGTTCGTAGTTATCGAAGCCAAATTTTTGAAGAAAATGTGTTCACTTAAAAATAAACTGAAAAAGTTGAAACCACAAAAACTAATTTCTTCGGAAGTCGAGAATATTGTAGAAAATCTTTCTTCTCAGTCTTTTGATAATAGAAAAATCGCCCTTTTGAATAAAGGTTTGAATTTTGCAGAGCCCCCAGTAAAAAATAGTTTACCAACTATTATAGGGAATATCGAAAATTCCATTCAATACGTGCCAGAGTCAACTAAGGGATTCATTAGAGAGGCTTGCAGAAATCAAATCTCAAAAAACGTTGTTAACAACAAGTCAAAATATGTTTCTCGTAAAAATACTGAAGTTATCCAGAGACTGAAGAAAAAGGAATGTTTTTATTTAAAAGCTGACAAAGGAAATAAGGTTGTTATACTAGACAAAACAGATTATTTTGAAAGAGTAGACAATTTGATTCAAACTGGTCCTTACGATTTAATTGAGAAAAACCCGTTATCAAAAATGATAACAGAAGTAAAAAGTACTTTAAAACAGTGTAAAAACCTTGTGTCCGATAAACGAAAATTCAAACTAACACATAGTAACCCACAGTTATCTAAACTGTATTGCCTTCCCAAAATTCATAAACCTGGGAAGTCCATGAGACCTATTGTTTCAGCTGTTGGATCACCAACGTACAATATTTCAAAATGGTTAGTAGAAGAATTCGGCAAATTAAATATCTCGTATGATAACTTTGAGGTTACTAACTCGTTAGAATTCTTAGATAAAATTAAGAATGTTCGCTTAAAAGAATGTGAAATTTTAATATCTTTTGATGTAAGCTCATTGTTTCCTAGTGTACCCATATCACTAGCTTTAGAGTACCTAAAGGAACTACTTGAAATCAATAATTTGAAGAAAGAAATTATTGATGAATATTTACTTCTCACAAAATTATGTATGAATCAAAATTTTTTTCAGTTCAACAATAAATATTATAAACAACTAAAGGGAACTGCGATGGGCAATTGCTTATCTCCGTTCCTTGCAAATTTGTTTACGGGCAGATTAGAAACCCAATTCAAAAAAGAACTCAAGTATTTTCCAAGGGTGTGGTATAGATACGTAGACGATATATTTGCTATTTTTGATACTAAAACAGAAAATTTGGACACTTTCTTAGACACATTAAACAATAAATATCCTTCCATCAATTTTACGTACGAAAAGGAGAGTACGAAAAGGAGAACAATGGGCAATTACCTTTTCTCGACACGTTAGTTATTAGAAATAACGATAAATTGGAATTTGATATTTATAGGAAATTTACTAATACTGATAGGTATATAACATCCGACTCATTTCATTGCCGTCAACACAAAATGGCAGCATTCCATTTCTTAACTCACAGGTTAGTCAATTTTCCATTAAGTAAAGAACGTTTTAACAATGAAATGAATCGAATTAGAAATATAGCTAAAAGTAATGAATATAGTGATAATTTTGTACATAAATTAGTAAATAGACATAAGCGGAAGAAAATGTTAAAAGATGCCACTACTCTTCTAACACCTGAGGCTTCCAATAAATTCATAGTAATCCCATATGATCCCAGATATACGAGAGGTCTAGAAAAAGTATTTAAAAACGTAGGTTTTAGAGTAGCCTACAAAACGGAGAACAGTTTGAAAAATCTCCTTGGAAACCCCAAAGACAAAGTCGACTTGAAGGAGAGGAGTGGCATCTATGAAATTAGCTGTAATGACTGCGATCTAAAATATGTTAAACTAAACGTTCCATAAACATTCGTTTTAAAGAACACATGGCACATTTAAGATACGCAAGAACAGAAAAGTCAAGCGTTGCCCAACATGCTTTGGAAAACAATCACCGAATAGGAATAAATAATCTTAAGTTGATTAAAAATCAATCTAATAATTACTGGATGCATTTGAGATTATAGAACTAGTTAAATGTGGTAAGAAAGCACTAAATAAAGACAGAGGGCCTATTCCCTATAGTCCCCTCTATTGTTTACTTGACCACGGTGCAGTCGGGTGCAACCAAGTGTGACCACATTTACCTATAAATAGTATCGGTTAGGATAAGTTACTTTAGTTTATATCATCTGCTGATGATGCTAACTTGGTTAGCGAAATGCGCGTCCAGAACGGAACAAGTTGCGGTGTAGTGTGGTTAGAACTCTTGTATTTTGATGAATTATATTTTAATAATATGAAAAATAAAAAAAAATCAAAAAAGGTAGAAATAAAGACAATACTTTCGCAATTGAACACCTATATTATTGCTTCAATAAATGGTTCTCTTACTGATTAATGATTATAGATAAACGCAGGGGCAGATTTAGATATCAGTATAATATTTATAACACTAAGCCAGATTTTTCAGCAAGTTCGTGAGAGTTGTACTGCACCAATTTACATAATTTTCTTTGGAAATTTACACGATAAATCGTGAGGAAACGTTTCTTTTCCGTCTACAGTACTCGTGTGAGAGTTATCGTATTCAAACTCGAAGAATTTTCGCATTCGTTTGAAAACTACTTCTTTCAACGCTTGTCATGTAATATAATGTTATGCAAATTGTTAAAATTGAATAAAAGTAAAATAAAATATTAAAAATTGATTTTAATATTATTAAATATTGAAGGGTTAAAGGGAGAACTGTTGAACCGTTATCGATCTCTCGGCGAGGACTTTGAAACTCGGCCGCTAGATGGATTTGGTGGTACTCTTTGGTTTTCCAAGGTCTATAGGACTGGGCTGCCGTAGGCTAACTAGATAACTAGTGATCGGTAGAGTAGGTCGGGGTAAAAATAGAAGAAGTATGCGCCACCTGTTTTTATGGCCCTTAAAAGAAAGCCCGAGACCGGATGAACTTAAGAAAATCAGGAAAACTACAAAAACTTTACAATAACACCAATATCCTTAATATTGAAAAATATATTTACGAAAACTTACCGTTATAGCCTTGTTTATACGTAGATTATAGTCACACTTAGTTCATATAAAGTTTAATAAATGAGATTAAAGACATATTAATAATTATTACCATCTCTTACGACTATTTTCTGAGTATGAATAAAAGAAAGAAAGAGAGAGCTGTCTATAACATATAGGAAGAGGTCGTAAGACATGACGTAACCTAACCTAGGATTCTTCCAAATAAGTTTGCAGGCTACACTTAAATTTTTATATATTTAATAATAAGTGGTACGAGAGCAAGATCATCAAAATTTAACTATGTTAAGTGTCTCAGAAAGAAAGTAGTGTGGGTTTTATACCAATTTAACTTAAATCAAAAGGCTACAAAACTTACATCATTCAAGTTTCAAGTACAGTACTTGTCAGTGATTCAATTACTTTCGAAATAGGCCTGTTTAACCCAGTTTACAAATAAATGTGCAAATTCATAAAACAACAGTGCGGTGTACTGAGTGCTATTCGTTGAAAGTTAAAAACTAGACATGATTTAAAGTGTTTCGTTAAAGTTCATTATATATTAATTCTATTATCAAAATGGAATTGGCTTTATTTGGCACATAACACTAACAGACAGTCAAGTATGTTCCCAAGACAACACACACAGATGAAACCTGAAGTTGATTATATTTGATACATAGAACAGTCTGTCGAGGATCTCACAACAGCATCGAGGATGTACATATGGTTGGCAGGCCTAGTTTCATACAGATTGAAACATGACTCCTGGGGGACTGCAAGCAAGCTTCAGAGTGACTGTGCTACTGCTAAATTTCATCAGCACACAAGAACATTGGACCAAAACACCAAATAACAGAAAAAGGCCTAAAAGGAACAAATCAAGCAATATAAGCAAGTTCGAGTATACATTTTAGTTTTAATAATAAATGTGTGTGAGAGAGTGATGAAAATGAGACTTACCAATGATATATTGGCCTTTTCAAAGAGTCAAGAACATGTGACTTGTAATGAAAAATGGGTTTCTTCCACTAAAATTCTAATTTTAACTCAGCTAGCATAGCTATAGGACACTTAAACAATAAGTCACGCAAAATAATTAGAATGGACCCATTTTTGGAAGAAAAATCGGCAAGAATGCCCTAAAGACAACCAAAATTTCCAGAATATGGTCTGCCTTTTTTTTAACTTCTTCTGTCAGTTTTTCTTTCTCCTGTTGGATTGAAACCTAGAGATTTTTGATACAACTCCGATGTTGGTACTACTAATTATCAATGAAGTTTACAGATATTTCAAAATTAATTTAAATTTAGATACATTTTATTTTTGTTTTGAGATAATTAGGATATACCAAAATGTTAAAATTACAATGGTAAGTTTCAAAATGAAGATTTTTGATCATATAAATTTTCTTTACTCTGATTTCCTATTTTCCTAATTTCTAACCTTATTGTTTGTTATTGTTTTTATTAAAGTTTATGTAATGCGCTTTCTCTTAATTTCAGAAAAATATCAGCTTTATTTCTACAAAGGGGCATGATGCTACTGAAAAACAACAAAGACAGAAAGAGCTAATGAAAGCTATCACCAGAATACGAGGTAAACTTTGATTTCTTTTACTTAACTTAGCCTAAAACTGCATTATGCAGTCAACTGCATAATCATTTAACAAATTTGTACCTAAAATTGCTAATTTTAATAATTTGTTTCAGAATGAGAAGAATGTGCCTATGGAGGTCTCCACCACTTGGTTTATTGTTATAAAGTTAACCTAGGATTACTGAGATTGTGATTTTAAATTTTGAATTAAACGATAAAAAAGCATTAAATATGTCTCTTATTTCAACTATGAAGATTATAGGAACTGGTAAGCATATTTTATAGATATTATCTTAAATAAAAATATAGCAAAATTCTGAATTTCTGTTAGGAAAATATAACCCGTTACAAAATGAGAACAGGACTTTTTATAGCTTTAGTTAGTTCCTTTTTTTTTCGGACAGGTCAAGTAAAATATCAACGTCAGAAATTGAAAAAGTCATGACCTGACTCTGAAAAATGATTGGCGAAAGCTGAAACAGTTTCAGTCCATAGATCGTGGAACATTCTCCACAATTTAGCGCATAAACCCCAGAGATGAACAATTGTTTTAGTGTACCTTAGTGTGTTTTATTCTATTTGTAGGTTATTTTTTCGGTTTTTTAAGAGTGATTATTTAATAAGGTTTTCCCTGTTACTTGTGGGTCTGATGATGCTCGAAAGGGCAAAACACGTGTAATGTTAATGTCCTGAAAATTAGAGAGCGAGACTTGGAGTCTTTTTGTATGTTTGTTATTAAAATTAGGCTTGTTTAAGAAATATGGACAATTTCTTTGAAAATAGACATTGCTTCTGCGGGGTTTTTCTAAACTGTCCTTTGAAAAATGCGCATGAAATTTGCGTCAAAATTACTTTAATTTATGCTACTTATTTCATTTTAGTTTAAGTAAAACTCAATCTGGGGGTTATTTCCCAAACTCCGGCATGTATACTGAATTTTTAAGTTTGCCGAATTTTATTGCAAAAAAATCCTTGAAGCATTTTGAAATTTTAATAACTTTAGTATTTAACATAAGGTATGTAATATCAGATTGGCCTAGAATTTTGCATAGACATCAATAATGTAATAAAATTGAGAATGTTACAATTAAATTAATGATTTCTGTATGAATGGTGTCATATTTTTTAAAGTTCGATAGTCAGTTGTTTTTCTAATACATTTTATTATCATACAGATATATGTCTACAAGTTCCGTATTTAAAGTTTTTCTTATTTCTACAAAGAACGGAGTAAACCATGTTCAAGGATATCTGGATCAAGGGTATTCAGTTCGAAAAGTACTACTTTTTGCTACACCCTGTAAATTGATATATCTCTGATATATAAATAATAAGTATATTTATGGTGTTGTTACAACTTTATTTGGTGTCGGGTTTATTAATTTACATTATTGATGAATCCGATCACGGATGGGGTTTGCATTTTGTTGGAAACTCCATTTAATCAATGGAAGGAACAAGATCAGAGTTTTAATCGTCATCCTGGTTTTCGGCATACAAATGGTTATGTAGTAGTTAAATATTACAAAAATTGTTTAATAAGGAAGGATTTGCAGGTATGTTAAATATATCGGTGGAGCATTTAAAATGCGAATTAATGCTAAAAACATTTATAAAAAATCAAAGCACTATAGCTGACACTTTAAAAGAAAATGCTAAACTATATAAAATACATTTTAACGAAAACCTCCGATTAAATAGACTATTTATATGCTTGGTAATGGACGCAGTTTTATACCTAGCAAAACAAGAGTTAGTCTTTCGCGGCTAGGAGGAATTTTAAAAAGCTTTTAGGTTTATTAATATCGAGAAGTTCCCAAGGACTAAAAGATCATCACAAAAAATTAAAAATGTTTTTATTGGTGTCTCGAAAACTATTCAAAACGAAATAATTATTAATTGAATTTAATTGAATGCATTTCGGATTATTTAAATGATCAAGTAAAAAATGGAACAATGAACACACAGTTTTTTTCTGTGCAAGTGGATGACACCACTGATATTACGCAAACCTCCCAGTGCTCCATAATTTTAAGATACGTTAATTCAGAAGGTTCAGTAGTCGAGAGATTCTTAGGATTTTATAATATCAGCTCCGATAGAACGTCGGAGAATTTATATTCTCTATTGGATCAAATTTTGGATCAATTTGACTATAAACATAAATTAATAAGGCAATGTTGCGATGGAGCAAGTGTGATGTCTGACCATCTAAATGGCCTTCAAAAAAAAAGAAAAAGTGCCGCAGGCTGTATTTGTTCTGATGCAGCAAATATTAAAAATATTTCTAAATGTCGAATTTTTTTGCAAGCCTTTGTGGTATTCCCTCATTTTTTCATCACTCAGGCAAACGAACGTATGTTCTTACATCTGCATCTACGAGGCGTATACCAACAATTATAGAAACTCGTTGGTCTTCAAATTCGAGTTTGACATTCATTTTTGCATATAAAACGGTGTCGTGAAGCGCTCTGTAAAAAAAGAAATGAACATTTTTTTAATACCATGTTTGATAAAGCAAATTCTATTACAGAAATAAATTACAAACTAAACTAAGCTTTCACCCGAAGAAATTAGGGCTAATTATAGAACCTTTTTTTATGAAATATTGGACCATATTTTAATGGAAATGACACTAAGCTTTCAAGACTCTGAAAAACTTACATTTTTATGTTTGGCAGATTCTGCTAAATTTTCCGAATATAGTTTAAATTTTCCGACTGGCCCGTTTGAAAATTTGTTACAGTTAGATGGGGAAATATTTTCAAAAATTCAACGACTTAAAAATGAGCTTGGTCTTATTTTTGCCAATGACAGTAATTGGAATATATCGCGGCAAGAGCAAATGAAAAAAATTAATGAAAATAAAGATATTTTAACCAAAGCATATAAAGTGTTTTCCCTTATTTTGACAATACCGTCGACAAGTGCTTCAGTGGAAAGAAGTTTTTCTTGCCTCAAACGTGGTAAAACTTATTTAAGAAATACAATATCTCAAAAAAGACTTACTTCTCTAGGCAATATTTCAATTCAAAAGGAATGTCTTTAGGAGATTAGGGCAACTCATCCATTTTATGAGGATGTTATAAATAAATTGGCTGCTATGAAGGATAGGAGAAATGATTTAGTATACAAAATTTAGGTAAGTCGTAAAAAATATTCTACCCCTTCCACATATAAAAAAAATTATTCCAATATTTTCTTGCTTCATTTGCACTTCACTTACTTTTTCACCCACGAGCCGCCACTGTTGCAGTATGATGCTAAAGAGCCTTTATCCGGCGTAGTTGGCTCCTATAATAAGTAACTAATTACCATAGGAAAGGAGCTAAAAAGATACACATTAATAAATGAAAAAAAGCAAATTTTCACAAAAAAAAACTCAGTTTCTTAAAAAATAGCTGAAATTGTTTCTGTACTGTCTTTACATCCTGTACTTTGGATTTCTTACTATATGCAAGATTTTTGCTTAAATTGGTCTATTCAATCAGACAGATTTGCAACAAATCTGTGAAAACCACTTCTTAACATATCTTTTCGTGACTTAAATATCAACTTTTTAAAAATTCACTAAAATTTTTAGAGTGGGATTACTTTTTATACAGTGATAAATATTTAAACGATTCCACTGAATTGTTTCCTTTCCATTTCTCGAAGACCCCACAATGAAGACAAAATGGCAATTTAAGAACATGGTGGGCGGCACGATGGCAAATGGCCAGACTGTTAAGCTCAAATCGAGAGACATGATGGCTCGTATAATGAACCTAGAAGTCATTTTAGAAAAATGAAGGCGAGGCTAAATGTCCTACAAAATAGGGATACAAAATGTAAAAAAAGTTTTTATATTTTATTTATGCAAAGTTAAGTTATATCCACATGTTATTTAGCCTTGGAGTTAAAACATGTTTGTTTTATCAGACACCATATTTTAGAATAATAACTAAATTGAAGTTCATAGTTATCCCCTTATTCGATTTTCAGTCGAAATTCGATGTTCAATATCTCTCCTATTACTTACAAAATTGAATGAAATAAAATGATCCACATAGCTTTAAGGATGTACAGGGTGTCCGGATTTGGTTGCAAAAGCAGGGTATCTCGCTTATTTTTAAAGATAGAACCTTGCGGTTTACACGAACCTGAGCTAATTTTTTGTGAAACTCATGAAGCCGTAAACAAAATTTTCATAGCCTTCTTCGTTTATGAGATACAGGGCGAAATAGAAAATTTTGCATTTTGGGACCCCCCTCGTATCTCGGTTATCCTTTAACTTAACGCAAAGGGAAAAATTGCTGCTTATGCAGTTTTTTACGCCGGATCCAGTGGCGTAGTCATATTTTTCATTTGAGTTGTTATTTTTTAGATATGACCCAAAGTTGTGTTTTTTTAAATGGGACATAGAATATTTGTCCAGAAATTGATTTGTCCTTTTAAAAGTTTCTCAAAAATATATAATAGTATGGGTCTATTTTAATAAACAACAACAAAAATCCTAATTTTTATAATTATCATCTCAAATTTTGCAGTAGGCCATGCAAAACAATGCTGCCTTTTATTTAAAGTCGTTAACAATATCTACATCCTAACAATAAATCAAAATAAATATGTAATTAAATCTATTTATCAAAATATGTATTGATAATTTCGCACCAAAAAAGTACCACCTACCTGGATTTATGTAACACAAGAACAAAAGAGTAATAAATTATTATGTAACAAGCCTTTCAGCAAAAACCAACTGTCGTATAAGAACTACAGTAACCAAGGAAATCAAAAGAACTGTTCAAACTGATTTCCATTTTGTTCTATGCATGCTTCGCACAATTTTCGTATTCGTTTTAGAGAATTAAGCAAAATAACGGGATGATTTTGTAAATAGCGAAAATGTTCTCTTATTGCATTTCCTAAATCTTGGACATTATCATAATTGTCTTTGTAAATTCTATTTTCCAGATGTCCCCATAGAAAGAAATCTAAAATCGACAAATCTGGGGACCTAGGGGGCCATCTTATAGGTCCATTTGTTCCGATCCATTGATTGGTAAAATTATTGTCCAGAAATAATCTCGTCATTCCAGAATTGTGTGCAGGAGCACCGTCCGGTTGAAAATAAATTTCGTTGATTTGCGCTAGAGGAACATCGTCAAGTAATTCAGGTATAGCTGCGTCTAAAATTTCTATATAGCGATTGGCTGTTAGATTTCCCTCAAATATATAAAATTTTATATATGTTCCTAATATGAAGCAGGACACATTTAGACCAAACCTGCCCTGCTGTCTTCTGGGAAATATTTGGTGTTGATTTTCCTGGGACCAGAATCTACTATTGTGCCTATTGAGTATACCAGAATTACTGAAATGTGCTTCGTCTGAGCATATAACCTTCCTTTCAAAATCTCTAACCATATCACATCTTTCTCGAAACCAATTGCAGAAGAATACCCGACGCTCTGCATCCCCTGGCTGTAAGTGCTGCACGAGCCTAAATTTGTATGGGTGGTATTTGTGCTTTTTTAGAATTTCTTGAACTCTAGTTTTTGGAATCCCTATGCTCTTTTCACTGGCCCTACAAGAGTTTGTAGGGTAAGCTTCTGCATTAGCCAAAACCGTAATTTCCACAGCCTCCCGATTTTCTTTATTATATGTTTTCGTACGAGGTTTGATAAATGATCCGTGATTAAGTAAATTCTTTTTTATCCGATAAAAAGTGGATATATTAGGTTGCCTCCTTTCTGGATATCTAAATAAAAATTAAGCAATAGTATTTCAAGATACCTAAAAATTAACTATTTACCTGTTAAAATACGTCTCAGAAGCCGCTACAAATATATTTTTACACAATAAATAAATACAAAAAACTAGCGCTATATTTTATATACTGTCTGAATACTGTGTGAAATGTCATTTCCTTCCAAGAAAACGGCATCGGTTTGCATGGCCTAATGCAAAATTTGGGATGATAATTATAAAAATTAGGATTTTTGTTGTTGTTTATTAAAATAGACCCATACTATTATATATTTTTGAGAAGCTTTTAAAACGACAAATCAATTTCTGGACAAATATTCAGGGTATCCCATTTAAAAAAAACACAACTTCGGGTCATATCTAAAAAATAACAACTCAAATGAAAAATATGACTACGCTACTGGATCCAGCGTAAAAAACTGCATAAGCAGCAATTTTTCTCTTAGCGTTAAGTTAAAGGATAACCGAGATACGAGGGGGGTCCCAAAATGCACCATTTTCTATTTCGCCCTGTATCTCATAAACGAAGAAGGCTATGAACATTTTGTTTACGGCTTCATGAGTTTCACAAAAAATTAGCTCAGGTTCGTGAAAACTGCAAGGTTCTATCTTTAAAGTAAGCGAGATACCCTACTTTTGCAACCAAATCCGGACACCCTGTACTCTTGGAATATGAACGGAAAATAATTTTATGGGATGTCGAAAAACATGTTTCCTGCTTAACCGATTGACTTCAAATTTGCTAAAAAGTTAAGGGTCATATGGGGATGACCTGGTAATATTTTAGTAAAAATCCAGTATGTCGGAACAAGATGGCGGCCTAGTGAAACATTGAAAAAATTATGACTAAAAAAACTAATATTCCAATTTACTCAAATTTTGTATATAAATCAACTGTTACATCGGAATGAATTGGTAACCTTTTGGTATGAATATAAGATAGCAAAACAAAATGGAGTCGTAATAAAATATTTAAAAAACAGGCCTGAAAAAATCTACTCATTAGGTTCATTTGAAATTTTGTGCAAACATTAAGTGTGATATAGAGAGAAACTGGTAAAGTTGTAGTAATGACGGAACAAAATGGGGACCAAATAGTTTTTTAAAAAATCAGTGTAAAATAATCTTATACAATTAACTTTTAAATTTTGCCGAAAAATTAATAGAGATAAACTGGTAGGAATTCAACATGACGTAACAAAATGGGGGTCTGAGGCAATGTAGAAACTATTTATTGAAATTATTTTAAATTATGCCCAAAATTCAAGAGTGGCATAGGCAGCAACTGATAAAATATTAGTAGGAATCTAGTATGATGGAACAAAATGGTGCCCAATAAAAATGTTTGAAAAGATAGATTATTATTTTGTTACTAAATGGCTATGTACTAAAATGAAATGGGTCACACTTCGCGGTTTTTAATAAAAGAAAATATTCCTAAAAAATGAGAGAATCGTTTTAATTTATTAAAGTAAAAACTATCGTAACAAACACAAAACATAATAATAAGTAGCAGTCTTGATTTAAATAGGCTGAAAATACTTGAGAAGTGTAAAACAGTTCTGCAGGGAGCAAAAGAAATGTTGTTATCTTGATCAGACGTTTATCAAATGAAGGTACGGAAAGTACAAAAAAATGTGGCAAGACCAAAATATAACCAATACTCGCCAAGCTTTCATCGAAGGTCTGTTGACTACCTGAGTGAGTTAGTCTAGTACCTCAAATTTTGCACAATAATCAAGTATTACGCAGACATCAACTGGTAAAATTTTGGTACGAATCTAAGATGGCCAAATAAAATGGCAGCTTAATAAAATATTTAAAAGATCAGCATGAAAAAACTACTTATTAGATTGACTTCAAATCAGAAAGAATTAAGCCTGATATAAAGATGAACTGGCAAAATTGTAGTAAGAACTCAAGATGTCAGAACAAAATGGCGGCCAAATAAAATGTTTGTAGTCGTGAAAAAATCCTCCTCCAAGGTTTTACATATCTTCAAGTTTTAGCGTTTTTAGATGCCAAAAAACATTTTTATTTATAACCGCTTATGTAATGTTGACATTTCGGACGTTTTAAAAGTTTGAAAGAAACTTTCTGACTTTTACATTTATACCCAGGTAAATGTCGGTACTTATTGTATAACGAAAATGTTTCAATTTTAATCGATTATTTATTTTTTCCAAACTTTCCGCGGCTTCTTTCAATTGAGGAGAAGTACAAATGATTTCTTCTGAATCGCTCATTGTCTTCGAAAGATGACAATCTTTCAAAAAGGAAACTAATTTAAGTTTGAATACTTGGCTTGTTTAGTACCAAAGTAACCATTGCCAAAATGTCAATTTGACTTTTACTCTGTTAATTTCGCATATAGTAATATTTGTCATAAAAAATGTCATTTGCCTTTAAATGTATAATTGTAAATAAAAATAGTATACGTAATATACTATTTTTCAATATGTTGTTCTGTCTGTCTGTCAATATATAACTAAAAAACTATTTACCCGATTTACTTCAAATTTTGGTAAAAATGTAAAGGTCTGACATGGTAACCTTTTGGTAAATATCCAAAATGGTGGAACAAAATAACAGTCTGTTAAAATGTTAAAAAAATTATCACTAAAAAACTAATTATCCAAATTACCTTAAATTTGGCATAAAAATCAAGTTCTACATAGAAATAAAATGGTAATATTTTGGTATGAATCCAAGATGGCTGCGGCTTTATAAAATAGTTAAAAAATCAGCCTGAAAAACTATTCATTAGATAAATTTCAAATTTTCTGCCAGTATTAAGTGTTATATAGAGATAAACTACTAAAACTGTGGTACGAATTCAAAATGGTGTCCAAATAGTGTTTAAAAAATCAACGCAGAAAGTTTCACTTTCAATTGACTCCAATCTTTTCATTTATAATCTCCCTAGGGCTTGAATTATTTCCGGAAATTTTTAAGAGGTACGAATTTTTTGAAAATTTCCCGAGGCGTTAGCCCAGGAAAATTTTCAAAAAAATTTTGGTCAATTTTTTGTGAGTGTTAATATGAAAGTCGCGTTGTTCGCTTAACGGAACAAGTAAGCAGTATAACAGTGAATCAAAAACTGATAATAAGATAAACGGGATATCCTATAGTCTATGTTCCTTTTGCAATGAATCTCAGCACATTAAAGGCTATCTTAAAAATCTAAAGTATTTAACATATCTAGTGGAAGAATCTGCATTTGATCCTTATCAAGAAAATTTGCTTAAGGAGACAAACAATATTCTTCGTGACATTGTGCCTTCTTTTGACCACAAATCTAGTATTCAAAAGAATAAACCGGTGTCGCAGTACTATTTTCATTTTATGAAGGACAGACACATTGTTAAAAAGCTCAACAATGTTGTGCTTTATTCATCTATAAGGAAAGAAGATGTATAGGTGGAATTTTTAAAGCATCTAAAATTAGTTAAAGAAATTTTCAAATATTAGTCCAAAACTGTAATAACTTTATGACATTCAAGCTGTATCCTCTCTCAAAAAAATATGTTGCTGATGGACTGTTATTTCACGTCAAATATCGTCGTAACGATAAAACAAAATACAAAATTGGTTACAAAGCAACCGTCGATGAAAAATAGCGCATTTTCCAGGCAATATGACGTAACGTACATGAATAGACACTACAAAGCCGAGTGGTCCTTTTGAACATATGCAAACACTCGAGACAAGTGCACGCGAGTATGTTGTGCGGCAGGGAAAGAGCAAACAGCCGCATCAAGGAAGATTTTTAAAATAATGAAGGACTATTTTTCCTAGTTTATTATTTTGCGCTTTTGTGTCGCTCTCTGAGCGAAACAAAGCGAAAGGAGAGATAAGCAAAGAAGCTTTTAGTAGATTATTTTTCTTAATTTAATTAATCGTAAAAAACGCTAGGAACTTTCTTTTTTTAACTTAAACGTAATTTAAAAGTTTAGAGTAATTTAAACTAACTGTAATCAGTTTTTGAACAGATGATGCTTTTTTGTAAGCACCAATCCTTTATTTGTCTTAATTTAATTGGTGCATAATTTTTTTATGGTTTTTGCTCGGAATTTTGTTAACTTAATAAATGCTTTCAACCAAATGTAAAACAAAATTAAAGTAGATTAGGATAATACCATCTAAATCGAGGTCATTCAACCTTTTTTAGTGCAAGGGCTAAAAATTGTTTTTCACATAGTCCGAAGGGCCACAATGATCCACGTCACTTTACCACCACATTAATAAAATAAAAACATATAATTTCAAAGTGTAATAATCTAAGTAATTTTTGTAGTTGCAACCCGCAAACTTTTTTCCAGATGTGCGTCTGTAACTCTCGACCTTGCTTTAGACTTCACATTCTTCATACGAGTAAACAGCTGCTCGCACACATATGTGCTCCCAAACAGAGACGTCATTTTCTGGCATGTTTTCGGATTTTAGGAACCGAATTTAGATCGACATATTTTGAATAAAAATCGGGAAGACCCATGTCGAACCTGTCTTTCAGTTCCGAATTACACTGCAAATCGATACACCCCATCTGGCAATTTTCTGGCATGTCTTCAACGGATACACTAAATGATCCGGTACAGAGATTGAGGTAATTTTCTTTATCTCTGAAGTCAGAAAACCTTGATGGGAACTCTTTTTTGAGTAAATCTAGTGCATATTTATCCACATCTGTACATTCGCAACTCTTCAGTTTAGGAAAGTGCGTAAACTCTTTTTTCAACAACTCATTTTTCCATAAATCCAGTTTAAACTCAAATGCCTTCACAGTGTCAAATAGGTTGTTGATAAGATTTTCTTTGCCTTGTAGTTTGGTGTTCAAGTCATTAAGGTGCAGCGTGATGTCCGTGAGAAATCCAAAGTCGCGCAGCCAGTCGGGGTCACTAAATAGAGGAACTGGGTTCCATGAAGGAGGCGATTTTTTTCTTGAGTGCGATATGGAAGACAATAATACGGACGTGGATATGCAAATACCGCCAACTTCGGCTGTCGCTAATAACGTTGAAAATGTTGGGAGAATTTAGTAAGAAGAGTGTGTGTGAATGTGTGGTGTGTGTCTTAATAATAAAGGGATTTTCAACATTAAACTTCGATGATAAGCTTCAAATAATTTCCAAAGGAAGGGCAAAACCGCCTATGAAAAATTTAACCACAAAAATGAAAAACTATTAGACATTTTTACCCGGAAAAACAATACGAACAATTTCAATGGCTAACAGGGTGTGAAAATATAAGGAAATTATTTCGTTGGCCATGTTTACTTTTTGAAAACGAAAAAGGTCTCTGGAATAAAACTGGTTTTTCCTATTTAAACAATTTCCATAAAGCTGCAAAAAGACACATTATGTCCAAAGCGTATTTGCAGGCCGTCATAAAAGGAAAAGTCTTCGACAAAACCAGAATTGAACACGCCCTTAATAAACAGTTGCAAATTAGTCACCGCCAACAAAATGAACTGGTCGATAAAAATAGGCAAATATTAAGAAGACTTATCGATGTTGTTTGTTTTCTCGGACAGCACGAATTGGGATTTAGAGGTCATGATGAAACAAGGGTTTCTTCAAATAGAGGAAATTTTCAAGATTTACTTAGTTTATAATGGCTAAATATGATGGTTGCTTAAAAAATCATTTAGAGCAGTCTAGCCTTTTTCGATTGATTTACGCTGTTGCCACCATTATTCTAAAAAGAATTAAGCAGGATACTTTAAGTGGCATGGCTGCTTTTTTTTCCAAGTCAACAAAACGTACGCAAGCCCAAACGATTGCCCAAAGTAGCTCCTACTAGGTGGAACTATAATGGAAGACTTGTGTTAACAGTATCTGAAAATCGTGAATCAATAATTGAACTATTTGAGAATATAATAGAAAATAATGAAACGTGGGACTCAGAAACAATAAATAGTTCGAGGGGGTTTTTGGACTGTTTGAAA